>CM060622.1:2112500-2712500 GCA_030578275.1 Meda fulgida
TTTTTCATGTGTTTTTATGACTCACTCTGTTTGAAAGTGATTTGTAATCTCTTATAAAACAGGCACAATGATCTGCCCTGGCAAATGAGGAAAACGTTTAATAATCAGCTCAACACGGTGGACTTGTACGGACTAAACACCACACACACCAACATCCCAAAAATCAAAGCAGGACACCTCTCAGCACAGGTACACGCACGCACACACACACCCACGCACGCACACGCACGCACGCACTCACACACACGCACACACACGCACGCACGCACGCACGCAAACTCACACACACGCACGCACACGCACGCACACGCACGCACGCACACACACACACACACACACACACGCACACGCACGCACACACACATAGGAACATTCAACATAATCGGCAAACTGTACTGTGTGTGTTTGCGTTTCTGTTGCAGTTCTGGGCCGCTTATGTACCATGTGACACCCAGTACAAAGATGCAGTCAGACAGACACTGGAGCAGATTGATGTAATTCACAGGATGTGTCATAAATACCCAGATGTTTTCAAATTTGCTGCTAGCAGTCAAGGTAAGACAGTGAAGAAAATACAAATCCTTGTAATAGGTGAATCAAATAAACTTCAAAATGGAGTACAATTATGTTTTCAGTAACCCTAATTAGCATCTTTGATTCAACAGCAAATACAGTTATACCTAAAAAAAATAAAGTGCTTTTAAGAAGAGGTATAAAACTAGATCTGTAATCTAACATGAAGGAAGGACCCGATGGGCTCTTGTGATTTCAGCCAGTTAGAAGTGATGGAAACACTTTATTTAACAGTGTATTTGTTACATATTTTATATTAGAGCCGCACGATTAAACGTTAAAATATTGCAATTTTTTTTTCAAACACCCACACGATCTTATTTTACATAAACGATTGGGCTATGTCTATGTGCCTGATACACCTCGTCAGATCATGCATTTTCTCTGATGAGATTTGAAATATTGATATATTATTAGATATATTGGACATAAGTATCTATCCGATCATGAAAAGATCTGGTGTAAATGCCCAAAAACACTTTAGAGACTGATTTAAATCCGATTACTAAAGGAAAAACACGTCAGGTTTAATGTTTACTGTAGCAATGAAAATAGAGCAAATCACCATTTGAAAGTAACTTGACATTTCAAATAAAGATTCTATCATTACATTGTTACACCAGTAGGTGGCGACACGTAACTGTTAAAAACTGCTTTTGTCTTTGAATCATTCATTCAAAAACGCTGATTCATCCAGTAATGAAACTAGTGAAGTCTTTATGAGTGAGTCATTGAATCATTCACTCAACCTGATTTTAAAAAACAAATTAATACAAATTAATTCAATATTTTTTGTTGTCTATACAGAATCGTGGGAAAATCCTGATCTTTATTTTAAACATTCTCAACATTCTCAATTTATCCAGAATAATGCAGCTATAATGTACGTACTGTAGTAATAACAGTAAATTATGCATCATTACATGCAAATAACCCTAAACCAAATCCTGTACCTAACCATAACCCAATACATGTAGTTAATGAATATTACTCAGTACTTAAATGTATGATTACACTGCAACAAGGACACCTTAAATAAAGTGCAACCGAAGTGTCATACTGAAGCAACAACCACAAACACTGTAACTGCAACCGAGAAAATGTGAAAATGTATGTTGTGATTAATCGCATCCAAAATAAAAGTTTGTTTACATAATATATGTGTGTGTACTGTGTATAATTATTTTGTACATATAAGTACACACACATGCATGTATATATTTAATGTATATATAATGTATATTAAATTTAAATGTAAAAATGTTACGTATAAATAAAACAATTCTTAAATATATAGATGCATGTGTGTGTATTTATATAAATCGCTGCACAGACCTAGTATTTATTACTGTTGATAGTTTCTAATAACTATAACTAATCTAAGCTAAAACTAAATTGTTGTTATAGATATAATGGAAGCCTTTCAGCAAAACAGAACAGCCAGTTTGATTGGAGTGGAAGGAGGACATTCGATCGACAGCAGTTTGGGGACCCTGCGCACCATGTACCAGCTGGGCGTGCGGTATCTCACGCTCACACACAGCTGCAACACACCCTGGTGAGGGCATATTCTCACTTAAACGATAGTTCACACAAAAATTCAAATTACCCCATGATTTAGTCATCCTCGGTGTATATGACTTTCTTCTTTCAGACGAATACAATCAGAGTTATGTTAAGAAATGTCCTGGCTCTTCCAAGCTTTATAATGGATGCACTTTTATGATGGACAAATGCACTTTTATGATGGTGAGATGCACTTTTATGATGGATAGATGCACTTTTATGATGGTGAGATGCACTTTTATGATGGTGAGATGCACTTTTATGATGGTGAGATGCACTTTTATGATGGAGAGATGCACTTTTATGATGGTGAGATGCACTTTTATGATGGTGAGATGCACTTTTATGATGGTGAGATGCACTTTTATGATGGAAAGATGCACTTTTATGATGGACAAATGCACTTTTATGATGGAGAGATGCACTTTTATGATGGACAAATGCACTTATATGATGGACAAATGCACTTTTGTGATGGAGAGATGCACTTTTATGATGGACAAATGCACTTTTATGATGGACAGATGCACTTTTATGATGGATAGATGCACTTTTATGATGGACAAATGCACTTTTATGATGGATAGATGCACTTTTATGATGGACAAATGCACTTTTGTGATGGATAGATGCACTTTTATGATGGAGAGATGCACTTTTATGATGGATAGATGCACTTTTATGATGGAGAGATGCACTTTTATGATGGATAGATGCACTTTTATGATGGACAAATGCACTTTTATGATGGATAGATGCACTTTTATGATGGACAAATGCACTTTTATGATGGACAAATGCACTTTTATGATGGAGAGATGCACTTTTATGATGGAGAGATGCACTTTTATGATGGATAGATGCACTTTAATGATGGACAAATGCACTTGATGCACTTTTATGATGGACAGATGCACTTTTATGATGGACAGATGCACTTTAATGATGGACAGATGCACTTTTATGATGGATAGATGCACTTTTATTATGGACAGATGCACTTTTATGGAATTTAAAACAGAAATGTCATTCACTGCCATTATAAAGCTTGGAAGAGCCAGGACAGTTTTTAATATAACTCCGATTGTATTCGTCTGAAAGAAGAAAGTCATATAGTCCTAGGATGACTAAATCATGGGGTAATTTAAATTTTTGGGTGAACTATCCCATTAAGCACTTGATATAAAAAAATAACCTGAGATGACTCCATGCATTCATTTCAGAAATGTAGTTGGTCCTGTGAGTGGAGGAAATAACACTGTCAGTTAAGAGATGATTTCATTATAGGAATGGAATACACCCAGACCGAAAAATGTGCCATAGGAGCTTCCTTTTATGTAACACACCCTCAACAGTTTTGTCGTTGTGTGTGTAAAATTCATGGGAAATTCCAGCCTTGTTCTTCAACTTTCACAGGCATCTGCATATAGTTCACAGAATTCATTTAGAAAATAAAATTAAAGCATCATGTTTCCAAAGAAAGCCACATTAGTGCACGTGCACATCTGATTTCACTGAAGACTTGTTTCCTCATCTGTGTTTTGGTCTCACTTCCTTCTAGGGCAGATAACTGGCTGGTGGACACTGGGTCTGAGCCTGTACAGCACAATGGCTTATCTGATTTCGGCAAGGTTAGACACACTTAGAAATGTCTGAAAAATTGTTCTTTGGACCAACTTAAAAAAAAAAAAAACTCTAATTTGTTACAGGCAATTTATACTGGTGCTCTTCTTCATTTTTTTTTTTTTTACTTCGGAATGGTACGAAACGATCTAAAATTAAAGGTTTTGGAAATGTTTTTATTTTGGACCAACTTTAAAAATAATTTTAAAAAATTATAATAATTATTATAATAATTATATAATTTTAATAATTTTTTACTTGGTACGGAACTATCTAAAATTAAAGTGTTTTGGAAAAATTATACTTAAATTTGGACCCACTTAAAAAAAAACTAAATTTGTTACAGCCAATTTATACTTTTAAAGCATCCCTAATAGAGTTGTGCAGGTATTACATCGCTTTGTAGGCCAAACCTGATGAAGTTGCATTTTAGCAGTTCCGGTTCAGTCGTCTTGGTAGATGCACTTTTATGATGGACAGATGCACTTTTATGATGGATAGATGCACTTTAATGATGGACAGATGCACTTTTATGATGGACAGATGCACTTTTATGATGGATAGACGCACTTTTATGATGGATAGATGCACTTTTATGATGGATAGACGCACTTTTATGATGGATAGACGCACTTTTATGATGGATAGACACACTTTTATGATGGATAGATGAACATTTATGATGGACAGATGCACTTTTATGATGGATAGATGAACATTTATGGACTTCAAAACAGAAACGCCATTCACTGCCATTATAAAGTTTGGAAGAGCCATGCCATTTTTTTTTATGTAACTCCGATTGTATTGCCTGAAAGAAGAAAGTCATACACACCTAGGATGACTTGAGGGTGAGTAAATCATGGGCTAATTTAAATATTTGGGTGAACTAACCCTTTAAAATAGACTTGCTGTCTTCTTTTATAGAAAGCTTGACTCATTATTGCCATCTATGGTGACCAATTTTTTTTACCAGGTTTTTTTTTTTTTTTTTTTTTTTTGTCTTTCAGCGAATGATCCGGGAAATGAACCGCATTGGGATGCTGGTCGACCTGGCTCATGTGTCCGAGGCGGTGATGAAGCAGGTTCTGGAGATCTCCGAAGCTCCTGTTATCTTCAGCCACTCTTCTGCCTACAGCATCTGCAAACACAAGAGAAATGTTCCTGATGACGTGCTTCTGGAAGTGGTGGGTTTACAACCTCAAGCTGTTACATAACAGAGTTTATTGCCCTAAAAGACAATAGGGCACTGACACTATCATACTCATAAAAAAAAAGTATGTGATATATTACTGATATAAAAAGATGCTATAAAAGATAAGGGCAGGACAGACTGTGATCGTAAGAGAATACAACACCGCTGTTATTATACAACAATAGTTAAGCAACACCGCATATGTAAAACTATTGTTGTATTTAATATCAGCACTGCTGTAATTCGGCCATATACATTATTAGTCAGTGTAGCACCATATTACATTTTTGACCGTAATGAAAACGAGGCTGTGAGGGAAAGAAGTACAGTGCGTCTGTTGTTTAACATCAAACCGAATGACTTATTATTAATATACAGCTATATTACACCATTACCATATCTGAATTTAAGCTCCGGATCTTCTTCAGCACTTGATACACAGTGATACGAACAGCATCTGTTATACCGTATCAAGTCTAGCCAGCGTCTTCTCGACATGAACAGCACAAACCACACTCTTCCAGTCTCAGCTACAACTACAGTGTTTGAGGGCGGGGCTAAAAGACGCTGTTCACGGACAGCCAATCAAGATCATAGGCTGGCATTATGCAAATGTGTTGCATCGTTATGTAGGTTTGTAACAGGAAATGAGACTGGAATTACTGACGACTCGTTTCAGCAGTTCAGAATCGTTTCTTTGTTTAAGGGCACAATACCTTTATTTTTGTCATGCACTTTAATTTTTAAAACTTATGACATTTTATATTGAATATTACACACTGCATGAAAGGTAATATTTGGGGGGGAAAAAACATAATATTAATAAAATAGTGTATCTGAAAAATCATGAAACCATTCCATTTCCGAATTCAAAATGGCCACACACACACGGTCACACACGTTTTACAGAAAATTGAAAAAACTTGGGATTTAGTCGGATATAATGGTCGTTAAATTTTGCAAAATATTTCTGTTTCAGAAAAAAAAGAAGGGGATCGTCATGGTTAATTTTTACAATGATTATGTGACCTGCCAAATGACTGCTAACATCTCTCATGTGGCTGGTGAGTTACTTTAAACCAACCGGTGTCTACTACCCATTCATATAGCATTTCTTAAAGTCCTCCTGTGGTGGAAATCAAGTTTTAATGTTGTTTATGTGTCTATGTGGTGTTTTTAATATCCTTTAAGACAAACCATGTGTACATTCATAAGTCGACAGCATTGCTGAGAATTTTCTCCTTAAAACTGCAGTGAACCAAAGCGTCAGGGATTCTGAGAAGGAGGACCCAGATGCAGAATAAACAAAGGGTGTTATTTATTGACAAGTAACTGCACAAGATAGGTGAGGTAGGAACACAGTCCAAACAATAGGGCAGGGAACACAACTGGAGAACCGGTAGGTCGAAGATGAGACAGCTAAGGCTTGACAGTCGGTGATGAGACTGGACGTAAATAAAACTAGAGAAAAATAAAGACTAGGACTTGACTAGACTAAAAATCAGGAACAAAGAAAATACTGAAAATAAATACAACGCTAGATCTGACAGAAACACTAACTGTAGTACTGACTAACAAGCTGAGGGATGAAACACAAATAACGCTCATAAAACGAACCAGAGGCACAATATAAAGGGACTAGAGCACATGAGGATCAGGTGAGCACAATTAGTGAAACGAGGACTAGACATGTACTAAACAAGGGGGCGTGGTAACGGAAACAAGGAGGCGGGACAAGAGGAGCACATGGCCAACACAAACAAAGACAAGCACAAGACAAACAAGGAAACATTAAACAGTGACAAAACAGACAAGACTGTCACGGCGGGACCCTGACACAAAGACAGTCTCAAAAACACGGTTTGAAATCGCTGGTGTTTCTGACGTCACAAACGACCTTGTAACCAATCAGATCAACGTGTGATCGTCAACCAGTGGATCTCTGAGCTGAGCGAGTGAGTGGAGGCGGGGCTCATTTGGATATTCATAGAACCACACATACTAAATGAGGCAAGGGTGTCGAGTTACATTCAAGATATTTTAAGACATGACAACCTTTTTTTTTCAAGGAAAAATGTTTAAATATGTCATTTTGGTGATCAAAGATGAGTATTAGCAATAAAATGATCGACTACACGGGGACTTTAAGAAAACGAGGTAAGACGTTAATATGTGACTCCACTTCTATATGTGAAATTCAGATCACTTTGACTATATCAAGAAACTGGCTGACGCTAGTATCATTGGATTTGGGGGAGATTATGATGGTGTGACAAGGTAAGCATGCTGATTTGTACAAAGACTGTCTGCTTTCTAAATTAATGGTAATGCAACTTGACGGTAGAAGGCATTGTGGTACATTTCACATTTGTAAAGCATGTGTAGGCGATTGCATGTAATAGAAAATTGCCGTTAATTGTATAAGACAGATGGACAAGTAAACAGGACTGCATATATAACTATTAAAGGAACACTCCACTTTTTTTGGAAATAGGCTCATTTTCCAGCTCCACTAGAGTTAAACAGTTTTACCGCTTTCAAATCCATTCAGCCGGTCTCCGGGTCTGGCGGTAGCACTTCTACCATAGCTTAGCATAGATCATTGAATCTGATTAGACCGTTAGCATCCCTCTCAAAGAAACAACCAAAGAGTTTTGATATTTTTCCTATTTAAAACTTGTCTCTTCTGGAGTTACATCGTGAACTAAGACCGACAGAAAATGAAAAGTTGTGATTTTCTATTCTATTCTATTTTCATATCGGGCTAGAAAATTGCAACTTTTCATTTTCCGTCGGTCTTAGTTCACGATGTAACTACAGAAGAGGCAAGTTTTAAATAGGAAAATTATCAAAACTCTTTGGTTGTTTCTTTGAGAGAGATGCTAACGGTCTAATCAGATTCAATGATCTATGCTAAGCTATGCTAAAAGCGCTACCGCCAGACCCGGAGACCGGCTGAATGGATTCAAAAACGGTAAAACTGTTTAACTCTAGTGGAGCTGGAAAATTAGCCTATTTCCAAAAAAAAGTGGAGTGTTCCTTTAATGAATAATGCATTGTTTTTGCACAGGGTGCCAGAAGGTCTAGAGGATGTGTCAAAGTACCCAGACCTGGTGGCTGAACTCCTCAGACGTAACTGGTCAGATGAAGAGGTCAGAGATGCTCTGGGACGAAACCTGCTGCGAGTGTTCAGAGACGTGGAGGCGGTAAGAGCAAGAGCACATCTGCTGCAAATGCTCAAACTCAGTACATCAAATCTACTGCTCACTGAAGTAAAGAAGTAACTTATGTTTCATTAGGTAAGAGACAGGCTGAATGGAATCAAAGCTGATGATGTTCCCATCCCTCTTGAAGACGTCCAAAACCCCTGCAGGACAGACTATGGCTATCTAGAGAAATCCAGTTCAACATGCACACACTCTTTGTATCCACTCGTCTTGGTTCTGGCACTGATTATCACATTATTCTAATCGACCCCTCCTGCATCACTGTGTTTGGGACTTTTGATAAAGAGTTTGTAACACACATTTTGAAGAGTTTAGTTGAAAATAAGGTGAAATGACCCAGCCCAAATAACTGATTTCTGTCAACGCTTACATTGGAATAAAAGTTAAATGTTTGGACACACCTGTTCTTTGTTAGGCCTACAATTATTGTCCTTATTTAAAAAAAGATAAAGTCTTCAGAATTATGAAATAACACAAAGAGAAGTATGGGAATTATGCAATGACTGAAAAATATCAGTATTTAAACACTTTCTGTGTTTTCTGGCTACTTTGGATTTGGAGTCAACTGAGACAACTCGTGTGGTGTAAATGACATCAGTAGCAGCAGTCACATTGGATGCTTGTTAAAAATGTAGTAGTGAATATTTTATGAGAAGTAGGATAATAACATTCATCTGCACAATCATGCACAGCCAAAGCACAACCAAAACAATTTTTCTTCCACAAAAATGCATGCAATTTTGCTTTTTAACCGCTAGAGAGCCAAACATTACACAGTGCACCTTTAATACTCCGGACACACAACATTGAATCCTTTTAGGGAAAAAAGCAAAATACAGGCAGGACCAAGAATGTAAAGTTTATCAGTGAGTAAAGGTCACTTGCATTTCGGTCTGCTCCTCACACAGACTGTACAGACTTCACAGACTGTATACACTGCTGATGTACAGTATTGCAGTAGTTGTGTGTTGACAACAACCAGAGTGTGTTAGTCTTTACTGACTGTAAAAATCCCAAGCCAACAGCTCCACCTAGTGGACACACCGCTGAACATCCTGAGAGATTAAAGACACTGCTTACATAACATCACAACTCTACATAACATCTTTTTGTGAACAGTAGATCTGATTATTATTTGTATTACCTGCTATTCCTGTAATATCAAATTCCTGTCATTATTATAACATAAAAATAATAGTCCTCAGCAAAGATATTATTGGATGAGATATGCTTAGGTGTCGTTGAATGTTGCAACTAAACAATATAAATAAACATGCATGCATGCATAAATAATCAGCTCTAAATATAAAGTTTTACCAAAACAATTACTGTATTAAAACATAATCAACCAAAAACAGCTGTTAAATCAACTGGCAGTAATACAATACTGTAACTCAGAAACATGATTAATAAGCTATACATTTTAAAGATGGTTACAAAATAAGAACTGCATGCACTACATAAAAATGTTTTGCCACGTAACCCAAAATGAACTGGTTTTATTGAAGTAAAAATAGTATTGACTATGACAGAATATACTTCATTAGCGTGTCAGATCAGGTAACAGGAGCAGAGAAAGGAAAACACTGCATTTGTTGGTCACATGCAAGTTTCTTGTAGCAACCATTCTTGAAGACAGATAATGCACTTTTAATAATTATCTGAAATTTCATCTCTCGCCCTGTTTATACAATAATTACAATATCCCATGATAAGCAGCAAAAGCCTTTATTCTGTCTTTTGGTTCGTTGGAAACTTCAGATGTGTCTCTTCAGGGTATTTCTTTTCAGAGTAGCAACAAAATCAGATGTTCTTCTTCAGCAACATGATATATGGAGCCATCGAGTGAGAAATCCTGGACTGGGATGATCAGGGTTCAACAAGGATTGACTCGAGGATCTAAAACTCTAACGAACTTACACACATCTGCCATCTTGCTGTTTGGGAGAGGTTTAGCATTTTGTTATAACTATCACTATTACTGTACACACCGTAAAAACTAATTTGTTCATTTACTTAATTCAATTGTGCAAACTCGCTGCCTTAATTTAATTAAGCAAGCATAACTTAATTGCGTCAAGTTCTTCTTACTTAATCCATTTAAGTTTTGTCAACTTAATTCTATGTGATCTGAGGAACTGTACTCCCAGAGTTCATTGCGGCATGAATAAACTAATTGCTTTGTTTTACTATTTAATTGCCCCGCCTAAAAAACCATTTTCCCCGCCTGTTTTTAATTTTTTTTAATATTTTTTGGCTTTGGCAAAATGGTACTCAAACCAGTCAAGAAATGTTTACTTGGGTTTTCTGAGTAAGGAAGGCATAGCATGCAAACAGTACAGATTATGAAATTGATTTAAGTAAATTAAACAAATGATTGGACATTAAGTAAAGTTAACTAAAAAGTCTTAGTAAGAACAACTGTTAGATTTTACAGTGCACTGAAAAAAAAGTGTGTTGGATTTACATGATTTGATAGTGTACATCGGTCCCACATGAACCAATTAAGTTAGACAAACATAACTTCAACATCATGGAATTAAGTCATTTTAAGTGACCCAATTAAGTAGTCTCAACGTGAATTTTAAAAGGACCCTGATATGATTCAGGTATTCAACTTCACATATTCATTCAACTTTAATTTATTTTAGTGTCACACAATTCAATTTCTAGATAGCCAGCTATTAACTAGAACTTGTTAGCATCTTAAATGCTAAGATGTACATGCTCCATCAGCCATAGCATCTACTAATCAGTCCAGATAACCTAATGCTCCACAGTATTAACCCACTGTAATTTAAATGGTTCTGATAATAATCCAATGTAATTGAACATTAAACACAATTACACACTATCAAGTCTTCTCATTTTCTCAAAAACACATGCAATAACACTTAATTCAGCCATATGCAAAGCATGCTGGGAACTAACAAGCACCGCCCAGTGTCAGTTAATGCAACACAAATCATTCATGTAATCCAACATAAACGGATTAAGTCAAATTACATTTTACATAGATTTAAACACAATCAAATTAAGTTTGGACAAAATGTATAGCCATTGTGTTGCTTAAGCTCATTTAATTAAGCAATTTGAACAAGCTGAATTTTTTTTGTAATAAGTAATAAATGTACAAAGTAATAGTTAGTAACTATGTAAGTTACAGACATACATCATAACTCAGATAATGCAGCTTGTTGAGGAGACGGCTGTTATTACTTAAAACAGACACAAATACTGTAGGAGGGAACCCTTGTGGAAAAGTGCACTTACATACTTTTAAAGAGTACTTATGGAAAAATACATACTTTAAAACTACTGAATTGAATGTAATTTTTTGTGCATGTTAAACGCATATTATTTGCAACTGAATGAAAATGTATCAATAGTTTGAATTTATATTAAATGCAATTAGTTGCTTTTTACAACCCACTTAAGTGGTATTTTTTTGTCTAATTTCATAACTACTTCTGTTGTCTTTTGAAATATGCTTAAAGTGAACTTCTGAACTTACTGACATTAACAAAGATGAATAAATACTGTATCAAATGCATTTCTCATTGTTATTCATGTTAATTAATACGTGAACTAATGTTAACTAATGAACCTTATTGTAAATTGTTACTTAATTAATATTCTAATATCTGCATAGTTTTTTAAAATATACTTTTAAGTGTTAAAGTATACAAGTGCAGATTCAATTAAGCACACTTCTTTTTCACAAGGGAACCCAGTGTCCGAGGATAGTGTTTTTATTATTATTATTTTAGCTCATTAATATTATATTATGGACCAGTAAACAACAACCACCCAGAACAGCCAAACAATGTCATATCAATCATCCAGAACTTCTTTGCAACCACACATTAATAACACCCAACACACAGCCACCTGTGAATCATTTGAATAAATATGAGTTTGTTCAGTATTTCAGAAAGGACCAGGGAAGCAAGAACACGATGCTGAATGTAAGGTGACCCTGATGTCAAAGCACTTTATAGGGTTCTCCTGTTTCTCCCTGTTCATCTAATTACATGTAACCGGAGAGCTTCTGGTTTAAGAACAGGAAGAACATGACAAACAAACTTGATTACAGAAGAGTAAAGACATCTACTAAACACCGACTGTCCACCAAATCTCCCTGATTGCAAGTTGCTGTTTATAAGAGTCGCCCCTCTTCAGCTGTCCCAGCATGCTCAGCATCATCAGTCTACAGGAGATTACAGTTAAGCCCTGATACTCATTACTCTGTGGATTAAGAGCTGTAGAGTCACAATCTACATATTTTCACTAAATCATAAATAAACCATGCAATAAATCATGTAAGCTCTTACATTATGGTTTAATGCATGTTTTAGATATTCTGCATCATGTTGTGCCTAACACCCCTTTTATCTAGTATAAAAAAGACTGTTGTTCAATAACTTAATAATACTTTTTTTTGGCAAAGTGCCTAATATTTCGGATTAAATTTTAGGATGGATTATGATGTATGATGCATCAAGTGAGTTAATATGTAATGGCGCCATATTAAATGTTTACACAAATTAAACCTTTCACGCGTGTTTTGTTTACTACGTGTTGTGACTAAAAAGCAAGAACGCGTTTAGGTGTGCGCGCACGCGAGCGCGCGCACTGGTGTTTAGGGATAAACAACAGCGGGCCTTCGGAGGACAGCGGTGTTAGATAATCGGGTTTTATATATTTAATGTTTATGAGACAGGCAGATTATTCCTGTCCATCTGACCAGAGAGACACACACGAAGAGCTCATGGCAACATTTAACTGCAGCAAACTTACTTCCAAGATGGGACGAGGAGCTTCACCCTGTCGACTTTTTAAACTTGGGATTATACACTTTGCGAGCTGATGATAACATATTTGAATTATATTGTGACGGATGATGAGTAAATCTTTTAGGATGACTGAACCCTCAACATTTTATTCCAAGCAGGTAAGTGGTGAAACTTTTTGTTTTTCAAATGGTTTGCATTGACAGACAGATCAACATTGTGGTAAAAGTTATTTATTGCTGTAGGGAATGTGTTGATGAGACTGTATCTTAGTAAGTGCCACATACATTGTAAAACAAAACAAAAAAGAAAAGAAAAAGAAGGATAATTAAAGAGATAGTTCACCCAAAACTGAAAATTCTGTCATCATTAATTCATCCTCGCCTCGTTCCAAACCTGAATCTTTGAAACACAAATTAAGCTATTTTTTAATTAAACTTAAGAGGTTTCTGTCCAGGTAACCAAAACTGAAAAGGTTATAAATGCCTCTTAAAACTAATCCCTATAAATTGAGTGGTTCTTCCAAGTCTTGTGAAGAGATATGTTTGATTTAAATGATGAACAAATATTATTTAGGCTTGTATTCACATATAAACACACATACATAGAGCACATGACATACTGTAAACACAGAAGCTGCGTGCACTAAAACCAATGAGGTTTGTTCTAGAATGAGACTCATGAACGAGCTTCAGATACCAGTGGCGTTTCCTCCCAGGATGCAAGAGAGCCAGTACCTCCTAAAAAAAAAAAAAAAAGAAAGAAAAGAAAAATAATAGGATGAGAAAATAATCCATATTGCAAAGGTACAACAATGCAAATATTTTAAAACGTGGCATTATAAAGTGTATTTTTAATACACTGGTCAATATTTTGTAATAAAAACACTAATTTGATTTATATTTGGTTTTAATAAATAGAACAATACAAACAAAAATTGTAAACTAAAAGTAGAACTAAAAATAAAGAATTGTGTTCATGTTCATTTAAGCAGGAAAATGTGACAACATTAAATTTAATCAGGACATGAACATTTGCATTTGATTTATTAAAAAAAAACTGAAGACTTTGTCGCCTCATTTCAGAACACTTATAATGTGTCGATTAGTGTTTAGATGTAAATTAAAGCTGTTCATCATATAAAGCGATGGTATCTCTTCACAAGACATGAAATAAATCACTTGATGGATTTGTTTGAAGACTTTATAACCTTTTTGGATTTTTTTAGTTTTGCCTTTCAATGAACGGACAGAAACCTCTTAGATTTCATTTAAAATTTCTTAATTTGTTTTGAACCAGTTGTGTGTGTTTGGAATGACATGATTGTGAGTAAATGATGACAGTCAGAATTCATTTTTGGATGAACTATCCCTTTAAAATGAATACAAGTCAGTATACTTTTTTAGACCTATTCACATCAACATGAATATTAATTTGTATTGAAACAATTCGTCCTGCATGTTGATATTGCTGATGCTAATGTTGCAATAAAATGCTTAAGCTACACATACTACATTCAAAATCACTGCCATGCCCAAATGTACTACATACACTACTCAGATTTCATTAAAAATATCTTAATTTGTGTTTCGACAGTTGTATGTGTTTGGAACGACATGATTGTGAGTAAATTATGACAGAATTGTATACTAATTAATATTAGTCAGTTTACTTTCACATCAACATGAAAATTTGCAATAGACATTGATTTAAACCGAAAAAATGCTTGCTGCATGTTGATATTGTTGATGCTAATGTTGCAATAAAATAATACTCTTTTTGTTTACAGTGCTCCAGTGCTTAAGCTACACATACTACATTCAAAATCACTGCCATGCCCAAATGCCACCATGCCAATCATCAGCAATGCCAACCATGACTTCAGCAATCTCTCCGTCAGCACAGACGACAGCAGCCTCGACCAGTTTTTCACAGAAATCCCAGAGACGGAAACCATCAAAGGTGTGTATTTCCAACGAGCCCAGCGACTCCACAGCATCTCGAGAGACGTGGACCACAGCAAACTAGCACTCATCAACGTGGGAGGGGACCGCTACACGTTTCCCTGGAGCACGCTGGACGAGTTCCCGCTGTCCCGTTTGGGACAGCTCCGTCAGTGCAGGAGCCCGGATGAAATCGCCCAGCTCTGTGACGACTACGACGAGACCCGGCGGGAGTTTTTCTTCGACCGCAGCTCGGTGGCCTTCAGGATCATCTTTAACTTCCTCGCTGCGGGGAAACTGAGGCTTCTTCGACAGGTGTGCGCCGTGTCACTATCTGACGAACTCACCTATTGGGGCATCGACCCGGTTCACATGGAGCGCTGCTGCCGACGCAAGATGTTGTCCTGTGTGGAAGAAGTGGGAGACAAGAAGAAGAGGGAGGACGAGAGGAGGCAGAGGAGACTCGCTCTTCGGAGGCCTTTAGCTCGAGAGAAGGGCTACGTCGGGCTCATGAACCGGTTGCAGGAGATAGTGGAGAACCCTCATTCTGGCTGGCCTGGGAAGATCTTTGCATGCTTCTCAGTCGTCATGATTGCCGTGACCGTTATCAGCTTGTGTATCAGCACCATTCCTGATCACGATGACAGGGTTAGTGCACGACATCCCAATTTTTATATCTGTTGTGTTTTATCTAACATTTGAAGTGGATCAAAAGGACCACCGACCACAACTTTCAGACATTTTTATTTTCTTAGCTCAACTGTCATAGAATGGAAAGCCAATCTCTTTTTTTATGTAACCGTAATATTATATTGTGTCATGTTTATCAAAATAAAATAAAATAAAATAGAAATACAATAGGCTTATGTTTAACTTTATTACTGTAACTAAGCAGTATTAAATTAAAAGTGTTTCTGTTGTTTCATGAAAACATCTGAAATGGTTGTGTATTTGACTAGTATTGCAACTAATCCACTTCATTTGTGATAAAGTACGCAAACTGAAAATGTCCGACTTGTAACTACTCCCCGATTACATGTGGCAAATTCAAGGTTCAAGGAGTGGTTGATTACGATTTCACTTTTCTAAGTTTAGTTAGTGTGTAAGGTTGCTGTTTGAGCATAAACAACATCTGCAAAGTTACGACGCTCAAAGTTCAAAGTAAAAGAAGATATTTGCTTTTAAAGAAATTGCTTTTTAAGGACTACAACAAACGGCTGGTAGGAACTACACCACATTCCTCCTGGGTTAGTGACATCACTAACCCTAAAATTTACATAAACCCCGCCCCCTGAACACGCAAGCAGTGTTGAGAAGAGGAAGAGTTGTTGTAGGAGAGCACATTTGTGAGTCCGCTCAAGCTGTCGCATCGTCTTTTCATGTGCAATACAGTACGTAACACAAATGCAATAGCATGTCATTCTGTAGGTAACTTACAACAGATCCCATATAGCAATTTATAGATTATCATGACAGAATATGCTAATCAAAGACTTGAAGTTAGTTAACTCTACATCAGCGACATAAATCAATCAACTAACCATTCAGAAACGTCCTGTTGCTTTCTACATGTTGTCACTTCTTCTTGAGTCTCTCCATCATTGTCCGACTCGTTTACAATGATGTTTAAACATAAAAGGCAGAACAGTTTCTGATATTTTAGTGCTTCTCTGCATGAGGTACTGGGAGCTGCTAACACACACACTCTTGAAGCTCCGCCCTCTTTGCGGAGCAGCAGCTCATTTGCATTTAAAGGGACACACACAAAACAACTCGTTTTTACTGACCCTCAAAAAGGGAGACTTTTAACATCCTGTAAAATATCTGTGAGGTATTTTGAGCTAAAACTTCACATACACACTCTGGGGACAACAGAGACTTATTTTACATATTGTACAAAAAGGCATTATACCACCCGTTTATCAAGCCAAAGTCAAACACATCTTTTATCTCAGTACCTTCACCTGCTTTCAAACACATTTGCTTCTGTATCTGAAAACATTTGGTTTTGCATAATGATGTATGGTCTCCACAATTCTAGGTGTCAGTACAAATGCATATCGGTAAGCGCAACATAATCAGTGCGCATAATCATTACGTGATTCCTTTAATAAAGTATATTGTTACAATTTCATCACACATTTTGTAGACCATGCAGTCTGCTTTAGTAATATCTCAAAATTCATCTGATTTCTGCTTATTGTTCTTTTCTAGGGCAAATGCTCAGAAAAGTGTCGCAACATATTCATTGTGGAGACAGTGTGCGTGGCCTGGTTCTCCATGGAGTTTCTCTTGCGTTTGCTTCAGGCTCAACGCAAACTGCAGTTTGTTCGAAACCCACTGAATATCATAGATGTCATAGCCATCCTACCATACTACATCTCTCTAGTTGTGGATAGCGACAACGAATCTGAAGAAGCCGAGCTTCATGGTAGCGCTGGGGCAAGTCGTGGGTATTTGGATAAGCTGGGTTTGATTCTGCGGGTCATGCGGGCGCTGCGAATCCTGTATGTGATGCGACTGGCTCGACACTCGCTGGGTCTTCAAACGCTGGGAATTACGATGCAGAGAAGCATTCGAGAGTTTGGACTCTTGCTTCTCTTCCTCTGCGTCGCGGTGGCTTTATTCTCACCTCTCGTTCACTTGGCAGAGAAGGAATTCACTAAGGGAAAAACCGCTGGCCCTCACAGCTTTAGTAGCATTCCTTCTTCCTATTGGTGGGCTATTATATCAATGACGACAGTCGGCTACGGTGACATGGTCCCGCACAGTATACCTGGCCAGGTTGTGGCCTTTAGCAGCATATTGAGTGGTATTCTCATAATGGCTTTTCCAGCTACATCCATCTTCCATGTGTTTTCTCGTTCATATCACGAGCTGAAGCTTGAACGTGAAATGATTTGTAAAGAAGAGCGAGTGGCCATCTTGGATGCCAGTGCTAAAGAAGACGCCCAAAGATTGTTGGAAAGACGCTCTTTTACTTCGGCCAATGAGCAATGACACAACTGGTGGTCAGCCAACCCCGGCTGCTACATGCCGCGATGACATCTGATCCATTGGTGCATATCTCTGTAAATATTCTTATTTTCTTCATGTGATTCTAAGCCCCGGTTTCACAGACGAGCGTTAAAGGATTAGTTCACTTCAGAATGAAAATTTCCTGATAATTTACTCACCCCCACATCATCCAATATGTTATTTCTTCAGTCAAAATGAAATGAAGTTTTTTGAGGAAAACATTCCAGGATTTTTCTCCATATATTGGACTTCAATGGGGTCCAACGGGGGTTGAAGGTCGAAATGTGAGTTTCAGTGCAGCTTCAAAGTGTCTACACGATCCCAGCCGAGGAATAAGAGTCTTATCTAGACAAACCATTGGCCATTTTATAAACCAAAAAAACATTTATATACTTTTTAACCACAAATGCTCGTCTTGCATGCGCCACACATTACGTAATCACGTTGAAAGGTCACGCGTGTTCCAGGGCCAACTTCTCCTCCAACTTCAAAATCGTTGTCGATGTTTGTTTGACCTTTTTTTTGAAAAGGGCGTTTGACTTAGTCTTTTTACGTTCGCTTTTGTAAACACTAGGTCAGTTTTTCCTATCACTCAAAAATGTGATAATGTGGCATTTACAACATGGTATTTAATGAGGTATTATGACCTGAAACTTCATAGACACATTTTGGGGACACCTGAGACTTATTTTAGATCTTGTAAAAAACTGCATAATAGCTCCCCTTTAAAATATGTCAATGCCATTATTTTGTCTGAAGATGCAGAAATAGGTTTTTTCGAAGGCATGTCTATAAAAGATTCTTTAATATCCTAATTAAACAAAGGCCTGAATCCTGTCTTAATCTAAGCCCTGTTTGTGAAATCAAGCCTAAATCTGTTGGAATGTGATTTCTGTAATAAATCAATCTTTATTATTAAAATTGAATTGGTTCTTTCACAATATACTGACGTTTTGCATATTTATGTGTTCCTTTTTCCTTAAACAGAAAAGTGAATGTAATTATATTTGTGTGTGTGTTTTTAATACATATTGTGTTTCAAGTTACAACCTTTTAGTTTTCTTCAACCTGTTGGTATTTGTGTTTGGTTGTTTGCATAATTATTAATCCATATTGCAGAAATCAAGTAGAATCTGATAAGCCACATAATTAGTACCTATTATTTGAGATCATATTTTTAAGCACACTGTCACGTTTCTGTTTGTGTTTGGACTGTTTTTGTGATTTGCATTCAGTTCATTAATTCATCTGTCTCACCTGTGCCCTGTTAATCACCTCATTTAGTTATCTCATTTGTTTTGCCCCAGCTGTGTCATATTTCCCTGATCTGTTTCCTTGTGTATTTAGCCCTGTGTTTTCCCTCAGTGTTTGTTGGTCGTCGTCTTAGTATGGTTGTGTTTTGCTGAGTTCCTGGTATTCTCCTGAGTTCCTGGTATTCTCCTGAGTTCCTGTAACCTGAGTTTGTTAATAAACCAGCCATAAAAAAAAAGAAACCGAAGATGAGCCAGAGGAGATGTCACTGGAAGAAAAAGGTGAAACCAATTAACACACCTATCCTCTTTCAAATGGAGCGCTCACTCGAAGAATATGCAGGTCTTTACTTAGACCTTTTATGATGACTTGTCGTTGGAGAAAGAGGAACTTACACAGTTTCTGGGGGGGGGGGGGGGCTATACGCCTTCGCCGTGGCCGGCCAAAGACCCACGGAGGCCTGAAGGGTCAATGCCACCAGAAGGGTCAGCGCCACCGTGGCCACCCGAAGGGTCAGCGCCATCGTGGCCACCCGAAGGGTCAGCGCCACCGTGGCCACCCGAAGGGTCAGCGCCACCGTGGCCACCCGAAGGGTCAGCGCCACCGTGGCCACCCGAAGGGTCAGCGCCACCGTGGCCACCCGAAGGGTCAGCGCCACCCGAAGGGTCAGCGCCACCCGAAGGGTCAGCGCCACCCGAAGGGTCAGCGCCACCCGAAGGGTCAGCGCCACCAGGGCCCCCAGAAGGGTCTGATCCGCCATGGCCACCAGAAGAGTCTGCCACCAGAAGGGTCTGATCCGCCATGGCCACCAGAAGGGTCTGATCCGCCATGGCCACCAGAAGGGTCTGCCACCAGAAGGGTCTGATCCGCCATGGCCACCAGAAGGGTCTGCCACCAGAAGGGTCTGCCACCAGAAGAGTCTGCCACCAGAAGGGTCTGATCCGCCATGGCCATCAGAAGGGTCAGCGCCACCGTGGCCACCAGAAGGGTCAGATCCGTCATGGCCACCCGAAGGGTCAGATCCGCCATGGCCACCAGAAGGGTCAGCGCCGCCATGGCCACCAGAAGGGTCAGCGCCACCGTGGCCACCAGAAGGGTCAGATCCGCCATGGCCACCAGAAGGGTCAGATCCGCCATGGCCACCAGAAGGGTCAGATCCGCCATGGCCACCAGAAGGGTCAGATCCGCCATGGCCACCAGAAGGGTCAGATCCGCCATGGCCATCAGAAGGGTCAGCGCCACCGTGGCCACCAGAAGGGTCAGATCCGCCATGGCCACCAGAAGGGTCAGATCCGCCATGGCCACCAGAAGGGTCAGATCCGCCATGGCCACCAGAAGGGTCAGATCCGCCATGGCCACCAGAAGGGTCAGCGCCGCCATGGCCACCAGAAGGGTCAGCGCCGCCATGGCCACCAGAAGGGTCAGATCCGCCATGGCCACCAGAAGGGTCAGCGCCGCCATGGCCACCAGAAGGGTCAGTGCCACCAGAAGGGTCAGCTGTGTCATATTTCCCTGATCTGTTTCCTTGTGTATTTAGCCCTGTGTTTTCCCTCAGTGTTTGTTGGTCGTCGTCTTAATATGGTTATGTTTTGCTGAGTTCCTGGTATTCTCCTGAGTTCCTGGTATTCTCCTGAGTTCCTGGTATTCTCCTGAGTTCCTGGTATTCTCCTGAGTTCCTGGTATTCTCCTGAGTTCCTGGTATTCTCCTGAGTTCCTGTAACCTGAGTTTGTCAAACCAGCTGCATTGAAATTCTGTTCCCTCGTCTTCAGCAACCTGCACAACCTGACACATACTTAAAGTCCCTGGTACAATAAGTTATATTTAACTATAAAAACATTACAAATATTGTATTTAGTAGTAAACCACAAAACTTTTTTTTTTTTTTTTTTTTAATTCTGCTTTGTTTCTAATGTCGCTCAAAAACAAACATACACATTAGACTAAAGCGACATACATTAATTGCACAGTTAAAAGAAAAGCATGCCTTAGTCTTGTGTGTGTTTGTTATTATGTGGCATGACAAAGGGCAACAATCTTGGCTAGAGCTTTTTCAAAATGTCTTACCCTCTTTAATCAAATCTGTCAAACTTATTTCCTATATAACCTTATGCTATTTATTTATGTTTGGGTACAGAGATGGGCACGTATTCGCTTTTAAAATAAAATAACAAAATTCCATATCTGCTGTCTATTCCAAAAAAGTCTATACATTTGCCTAAGTGTAAATATATCTAAATAAAATACTATGTGAAATATACAGTATTTTATATCTTATAAATACACAAAATACATATAAATTTAGCCACTTGATGTACAGTGTAGCCTATTCCCTATTAGGCTGAAATCAGACTAAAACTGTTTTGAAAGTCTTTTCAGTGTTATCTGAACTCGATGGACATAGACAAGCGGTTCATTCATAAATATTCAAGATCTTACCTTCATGCTGTGGAAATACAAACCGGATGACAGAACACAATGAGCTGAAACCTAGGTCTATAGCTAATATTAGCTCTGGCTGTTCTGATTTATTCTGTTGACACACATTTCATTTACCTGGCAAAGACTATTGCTATACCTCAAAGCTATATGTAACTTTTTGGTTAAAAATATTACAATTTAAAGCAACACTGTGTGGGATTTTCTCCCATCTAGCGGTGAAATTGTATATGACTAACAACTGAATATTACTTTCTAGCCTCTCCCATTCTGAGTGCGTTTTAACTCATATGGTGGCCGTATTATTTCAAATCTGCCGCCAGTCGCGAGTAATCTCCAAGCGGCAACATTCTAATCTGAAAAATGAAGCCTACCCGGAAGTTCGGAAAACTGCAATACATGTAAAATCCGCTAGGGGAAGGTCCCAAAAGGGAGCAAATGTCCATAGGCCCCAATGTTAAAATGTCCGTTTTCACAGCATAAATTCATGTTTTTACAGGTTGGTCCCATGGACTTTTATTGTATTTTTCGATAGGTTCTGAGTGCCGGACAACTGTGAGGGGGGTGATTTTTTTTTTTCTTTTTTTTTTTTCTAACTGGTAAGTTTAGATCGTATTTACATATAAAATATAAGACAAATAAGGGGGTGGTTAACTTTGATTGACAGCTGATAACGGGCGAGTGGAATTCCTGAAATTTGACGTCTCGGCCATGATCTGACACGACACATCACACCACCTCTGATCCTTTCTGAACATTTTGAACAAGATTTTCCAAGATGGCGCCGCCCATACCCCCATAAACGGCCTCAAAACCGTTCTTCAGAAAGTCTATGGGTGACGTCACAGACGATTTGCCCATATTTTTACAGTCTATTGTAATCTCCCGCTCGCATTCGTCACCGTGCCACTGAGAGTAAAAACGCGAAAGGCGAAGCTTGAATTTCCAGGTATGTCCCTCTTTGGCTAATGTATTTTCAAGATAGAGGCGTAACATGGCTGCCGCCGTTCGAGCGACTCGCTCGTATTTATTCTGAATGGCAGATTACAAGAATACTTGATTAGTTGGTAGAAGTAATTACAAATGAATGAGCAAATATAAATTTGATATTCACATTTAAAGTGTTTTTCGCTAAGAATCAACTTAAAAATTACACATTGTAGCTTTAAATAATGAGGGAATACATAAAACCATCCTTTCCCTTAAACACATTGGTAAGCCCATTATTTATATTTTAGAGCTGTCAGGACGTCAGCTGTTCATGTGTAGCAGATAAAAAATATCTTAAACTTAGTAAGCGAGAATGCACCCGTCTAAGATATTTAGCCAATCTCTGTTTAGTGACCAAAAACTGACGAGTTTGTGATCGTGAGCCCGCATAATATTAACGGCCGTTGCAAGGAACCTGTGCGACTTTGGCACCCGAATGAACGAGAATAATAAGAGTAAAGAGATAAATATAATTTGTAGGAAAAATCCTCAATTTTCCAAGGAGATAATTTTTCTTGTTCACATTCAGTTTTAGCCAAAATGGGTGTGGATCATACTTGTCTTTATTGAACAGCCCTA
Organism: Meda fulgida; assembly: GCA_030578275.1. Classification (NCBI taxonomy): domain Eukaryota; kingdom Metazoa; phylum Chordata; class Actinopteri; order Cypriniformes; family Leuciscidae; genus Meda; species Meda fulgida. Next base: position 2,135,696 of record CM060622.1, read on the forward strand.
CTTCGAACATTTGGAATTATTTTGGATGTGACAGATGAGAGAAATAGTTTTCTCTCTCACACACACACACACACACACACACACACACACGAGTTTTCTCTAGCCCCTCCTTTCTCTCACTCACACACAAGTCATGCTCTTCACCTAACAGTTATTTTAAACACATTGCATGCACAATTCAACGTAGGATGCTATGCAATTAGTTAGCACATTTCCCAGCATTAAAGCAACTCTCAACACAAGCATGTCTTTCAACTTAGCCTTCATTGCCATATGGAGCGAATTATGTCACATAATTAAACAAACTCGATCTGCTTTGCAAAGGAAAACTCGACTCGCAAGCAAACAGAAAGCAATGTTCAAATACAAAGGTCAATTCGAGCGAAAACGCAGTGGAGTAACAAATATTGTGTTTTACAAATATAAATAAACGAGCCTAGGTAATTTTATCGGCTCGATTATCTGAATTAATGTCAAACACAAAGAGTTCCGTTATTACTAGGGGTGATTTGTAACACGTGCTGGGGATAGATGTAACAATGAGAGGTAATTTGCTGAAATAAGATCCACACAATCTAAATTTATGCAAGAATGTTATTGAAGAAGGCAAAATAATCCATTTTGAATAAAGTGACCAATTTAAAGTAACAAAAAACATTGCATTGTATTTCTTTAATGACTTTAAATTTAGCACAAAACAATTGCCGTGTGTGTTTGTGTGTCTGTATTTTGACCAGTTTGGTCACTAGATACATTGCCAAAAGTATTGGGACACCCCTCCCAATCATTGAAGTCAGGTGTTCCAATCACGTCCATGGCCACAGTTGTGTAAAATCAAGCACCATGCAGAGCTTCTACACATTTGTGAGAGGATGGGTCGCTCTTAGGAGCTCAGTGCAATTTTTATCCAAAAATGATGGATGACTTTTTAAAAATATGGAAATTAGTTTAAGTTAATACACCCTCTTTTACATGATGTAGACAAGCTGCTTGCATATTTTTAATGTATAGGCTATATAGCCTAATTCTAGCCTATACTACATTTTAAAAATGTATTGCTGTAACGACCCATTTCAAATGTTACGTGCTTATTTCTCCTGTCGCTGAAGTGAAGCGGCGATTAAATATTGTTCTTGTAAATACTTCCAGCATTTCATTAATAAAAGTGTGCATCTTTAAAATTCATGCGTGAAGTGCAAAAGTTACGGAGTTAAACGGTGGTGAATTTTGAATTGATTCCTATTGTAATCTCAGATGTGGAAAAACACTGACATTCTGGATTATGACGGCAATAAAATCACTGATAGCTGTGACCCTGTAAATGTTGAATATTGGAGATAAAATACAAATTGCATATCCAATTTTTTATATCCAAATTGCATATAGACTACGTCTTTGAAGCTGCTAGTTGGGAGAAAAACATGTTATGGGCTATAATGTAAATGTTTAAATTCATCCTCTAGCCATTATGGCATCTGATTTTATAAAATAATGTAATTTGTGGATAATATAATAAGAGGTAATCGCGCCTATGCGTGTTTAAACTTTCATGCTGTAATCGAAAACTTCTACAGCGCATGCGTGTTAAACGTCAGCTACCTATTTGATGTCAATGACATCATCGCGCGAGGGAGCGAAATGTGATCGGCTTATTTTTGACACGCTTGCAGAGAAAGGCTCACCAAAACACCGTTACTGTGTTGACACTTTTTCTGACAAGCGTTTTCTGTGTTCGTAGATGCAGATTATAACATGCACCTAAACACAGACAAAGTTAGATCTTCATGATGTCACCTTTAAAATACAAAATAGTATTTTTTTATTTAAAATACATGTAGGCTATATGAAATAGGCCTACTAACCATCCCTGTGTATGTACTATTTTATAAACAATCAAATGTTTTTTATTTAATAAAAAATACCTAAAACTTTTATTTATTTCTCTCATTTTTCTTTTTCACTGACCGGCTAATCGTCACGTATATGTGACTGTAATGAAGCGCACGGCCAAAGGAATATCCACAAAAACATCTTTAATCAAAATCCAATTGGGAATCACGCAGTAGAGTAATGAGGAGGAAAGATCCACAGCCACAGAAACGATAGGCTACTCGAAAAGAGGAACAGAATGAAACTCATGGGCACAACTTAACGCTTTTGGACTTTCTCAGTTTGTGTAAATCCACTTAGGGTTCAGAGTAGGCTATTTATTTTTCTTTTTATTTATTAATTCCACACATGTCTAGCACAATTTTCTGGTTTTGTTTCAGTAATATGAAATGTGACAACGTGCCCCATGTGGTTAGTTGATTTAAAAAAATCAGAATTAAAATGTTATCTTAATAAAAAATGATACAAAACAAATTAAAATATTTTCTGACTTAAATAGAATTATGACTTTTTTTCAACGCAGTGTGACACCATGCCCACCTGCACAACTGATTTAAGCCCACGTGTCTTCTGCTGTAAGATCAGCATTAAAGAACTATCTCAACTAAATAAAAGATATAATTCAAATAATATCAGATTTGTCTAATTTTAAATAAACACAACAAACAGAGATGTTTTCAGAGATGTACTTAAAAAATGTACTTTTTCTGTGGTTAAATAAATGTTCAGTGACATCTTCCAAAGATTTCTGAATACTGACTAAACTTAGGCAGGTAAAACAGGAACAGAAGGGCCGTAACATTATCTATGATAAACATCTGAGTAACATGAAGCCATTCACTGACTTATAAACTGCCAATAAGTTAAAGATATTGGATTAATTGAAGCCATGCTATAGATTTTGAAAGCAGAATCATTTAAATAAATAAAGCCCAGTCATTGTGTTTATGTAAAGTGATGCTATTGGGGTTTGAAAAGACACACCTGTTTACGTGTATATACTAATGTTCAAGCTTTTGCACCAGAAGGTTCGATATTGGTCACTTATTGTCATGTGGCAACGGGGTGGAACTGTATATGCAAAACAAAGAAAAAGGTTTGTCTCCAAACATACTCTCGCTATCACTCGCTAAGCAAGTCTGCCGTGGAGCTGAACAATGCATCTGGAATAACAGGAGAAATATGGAGAAAGTCAGTGAAGAACAATGGTAAAGTACCAGTGCAACATTATTAGAATTATGTTTAATAGTTCTCTTCTGTTTTAATTTGTGTATTTGAAATTTTGAAAGCATCAAATACTTTCAGTTGTTATCCATATTGTAGTAAATACTGTTAATGATTCAATCTGCAAAATAAGAAATCTTTTCAGAAGTGCATTTGGATTTAGATGAGAACAATTAGTTGGTAACACTTTACTTTAAGGTTTCATTATTTAACATGAACTAATAATGAACTGCACTTATCAATCTTTTTTTAATGTTAGTTTCAACATTTACTTACACATTGTTAAAATCAAAAGTTGTATTAGTTAACATTAGTTAATACACTGTGAACTAACATGAACAAACAATGAACTGCTGTATTTTTATTAACTAACGCTAACAAAGATTAACAAAAACAGTAACAAATCTATTGATCATTGTTAGTTCATGTTAGTTAATACATTGTAAAAAAAAGAAAGTATTGTTGATTTAAGTTAAAAAGGGAAGTTACCTGGTTGAGTTCCTTGAAATTTGAGTTAATACAACAAAGGAGACTGGTTTAATAAATAGAAACTTATAATAAATATAGAAAAAATTTGTTATCTGAACCACATTAATTATCTTAGTAGATCTGACAAAACATAACATTTCAACAAATTGTGAAAATATTTTTACAGTGATAACACTTTACAATAAGTTTTCATTTGTTAACATTATCAATAATTTATCCAGCTTGTTGTAAAACATTTTTTGATGCTTGGAATCCTCATCAGGAATATGTGTATTATTGATGATAAAAGTTTATTTATCTGAATGCATCGTTACATAGACATGCCAAAGACATGTTTTCTCTTTTTAGTCAAGTGCAATCAAATGCCGGATGCAGATATCATCGTTCATATGCTATATTCATCATTTTGGTGATGCTGTCGCTGTGTTACATCATCGTCTATGAAAACGCAGACACCTGGACGGCAACCGTTGGACTATTTTTTTCAGACACATTTCACAATAAGACGAGCAACGTTTCGCTGACTACGGTATCGAGAGGGATTTCTGCTGAACCGTGGAAGCCTCCAGAACCATATTATGTGGCTTACCCATATAATTATAGTTTTGTAATTAATGAGCCAGAGAAGTGCCAGAAGGAAAATACTTTCGTGATGTTAATAATCCCAGTATCTTCAGGAAACATGGCCGCTCGGGACGCCATCCGTTCAACCTGGGGCAAGGAGAGGTCAGTCGCGGACAAGATAGTAAGTGTACTGTTTCTGATAGGTTTGCCAACTTCACAAGACAGCCAAAAGCTTCAAGAGGATTTGTTGCAGGAAAGTGAGAAGCATCATGACATTTTACAAAGTGATTTCTGGGATACTTACTACAATCTTACCATTAAGACGGTGGTAATGCTAGAATGGCTTTCTGCTTATTGTCAGAATGCGTCCTACGCGATGAAGATCGACTCAGATATATTTCTCAATGTGAAAAACTTAGTGAAAATGCTTCTGCTGGCACCAAAGCAGAAGTATATGACTGGACTTGTGGCCAGGACTGCAATGGTTATGAGAAACCCCCATTCTAAATGGTATCTCCCAAAAACTGTTTATTCCCGGAATCACTATCCCCCCTACGCTCTGGGATTAGCATATGTGTTTTCTCTGGATTTGGCAGGGACACTTGTTAAAGCAGCACAATTTGTCAAACCGGTTTATATAGAGGATGTGTATATAGGCATGTGCATGAATCATTTAGGAATCGATTTGACGGATCCACCTGATGGAAGCCTATTCAATGTCTTCCCTGTGGATTATAACCGTTGTCGCTATTCCAAGCTCATCGCCACAACCACACGAAGCTTGAAAAACCAGGTTGACTTTTGGAGGGACTTACAGACACCTGGTCCATATTGCTAACAACAAAAAAGCTGATTTTGTGTTCTGGTCACATGACTTACAGTCAAACCAAAAGATTTTCAGACACCAGATATAATTGTTTTTACTAGTGTGTGCAGGACACTATAGTTAATTTATGTAAGTGAGGAGAGCAAAAATAAAGCAAACTGTGACATTATACCCAAAAATTCTTCATACCAGTAAAACGCATACAAATTTGGGACCAAAAATTACTCAGACACTTTGTCCTAATTATGTTTTGCTGAAGTGTTTTTTCTTTAATTGCTAATGCAACCTTTTTACACCACAGACTGAACAAAATTAAGCATTGCTTGGTAATTGGTTGACCTAAATTGGTATTATCTAAATTTAACAACTGACAGATTCAACCTAATTCATGTGTGAGACAGTCTAACAGAAAGACGGACAAAACCAGTGAAATATCAACTGATTTGATAACTCTGAGTTCTTGTCATATTTTATTACCATTTTCTAAACTACAGGGAATAAACTGTGATAATGTGAGATATGTTGAATACATTTTGGTTTGACTGTACATGTGATCAACAAAGCTTGCTGGTCATTCGTCATGAATGAAACACCAAAAACACAAAACCTGCGTTCAGGTATTCAAGACCAAGATTAATTAAATAGGATTAAAAACGACAAAAAAGGAAAGTAAATAACTTGAACTAGACTAACATGAGTTACTTTTTTCAGTATTTTGTTGTTGTTGCTGTGCTGTTACATGCATTTGTTTATAATAACTTTTATAGTTTAAAAACATCAGCATTGTGATCGTATAGAGACCATTGTTGGCCAATGAAGCATTTGAGAAACGCAGCACAGGTCAAACAAATCTAAATCTGTATTCAAAGAAGAGGCCATAGACGGGCTGAGGTATTTGTTAAACAAAATGTATTGCTATGGTTTTGAAAGAGAGTGATGGAATTAATAAAGCGTTCAATGGCTGCACTCTGTTTATATTTTAGTTTATATTGTGTTAATTTTGTTGTAAAGTGCATGTAAATAAATGCCACAGAAACTAAAAAGTTTTTTAAAGGGATTTTTCATTGGTGTTAAAAAAAAACTCTTTAATAATGTTTTTATTATATATTATATAAATATTTGTTTTCGATACCAAGAAAGAACCTGATGTTCATATCAGACAGCTATTTACAACAACCAGTGTCTTACACTATATCTTCCTTGTTTAAAATCACTTCAAGCTTATACAACACGGCTGTCGAATGCTTGAATCTGATTGGATTATGAACGTTGTGATTATTTTCAGGGAAACGCACAGCTAAAGTAGTGATTTCAGTCATTTAAAAGGTCCTTACAGCAAAAGAACCCAAACCCATAATGACACTTACCAAGCATATAAATATTTTAAACAATAGGATGAAAATGAGACATTATTAGGCCTACCAAGGGTTTGTGAATGTGACTCATCAGCTTTAAAAGTTTTCTCTGATTGTTTCGAGAAAATATTCAAAGCATCAAGAGTGTCGAAAACAGGGTCATATTGTGGCAGGTAAATTATAGCAGCCATAAACCCGAAAGCGTGTGGAAAGTTTTATGCATAGGGCGGAGCTGCATGAGAAATTGCACTGCGAACTGATTATTTTTATCAGTGAATAGTTTAGCAACTTAAAAATGACATGACATTTCTCTCTAGTGAGGCAATAATGGCTTTGTTCCAGATAAACTTATAGTTTCGCTAGTAGAAACGCTGCTGCTGAACAGAGTCGCACAGACTCAGGTAATTCACACACACTTAATCTCTCTCTCTCTCTCATAACTGCATTAGTCTGCTATCAATGGCTCAAGCCTTTGTTACTAGCTCTAAAATGACGTTTTGTAATTAGCAATGGAGGCATGGGGTGAGATGCATTAGAAATTAATCCTACACTAATGATGTATTATTGAATACATCATTTTACAATTATCTATGGATAGATGTCTTTCATTTAATGTTCGATAAGCTATACTTTTTTTCATTTATTATCTCTATTTGTAAAGTCTGCATACTACTGCTATTGCAATCTATCTTTGTCGGTGATGGTGATATTGATATTTATATTATAAAACTATTTATCTTACTAAGACCATATTAAGCAACTATAGACCGATCTCAAATCTTCCTTTCATAGGCAAGATCATTAAAAAAGTTGTCTTCAATCAGCTGAACAAATTCTTAAGCTCGAATGGATACTTTGACAATTTTCAATCTGGTTTCCGACCGCATCACAGCACGGAGACAGCGCTCATAAAGATAATAAACGATATTCGCTTAAATACTCATAAAGGCAAATTCTCAGTTCTAGTACTACTCGACCTCAGTGCTGCATCTGACACTGTCGATCACGACATACTTCTTGACAGGCTGGAAAACTGGGTCGGGCTTTCTGGGATAGTCCTAAAATGGTTCAGGTCATACTTAGAAGGGAGAGGTTATTATGTGAGTATAGGAGAGCATAAGTCTGAGTGGACATCCATGACATGCGGAGTCCCTCAAGGCTCAATTCTTGCGCCACTCCTATTCAACCTGTACATCCTCCCAATGAGCCAAATAATGAGAAAGAACCAAATCTCTTACCACAGCTATGCAGACGACACACAGATCTACTTAGCCCTATCGCCTAACGATTACAGCCCCATTGACTCCCTTTGCCAATGCATTGATGAAGTAAACAATTGGCTGTGCCAAAACTTTCTTCAGTTAAACAAAGACAAAACTGAAGTCATTGCGTTTGGAAACAAAGATGAAGTTCTCAAGGTGAATGCATACACTGAAAAAAAAAAACTGTTGGATTAACATAAAAAAAATGAATGATTTGATTAATGAATGATTTCACTGATGACACATAAATTAAAAGTCTTGAGGATACACAACAGTATATAATTCTTAGTGTTGCCTATATAAGTGTTACTGTGTTGTGGGGAGATTGTGGTTCCTCAGCTGTATATCTGCATATTTACTGTATCTACAGAGTACATTGATTCATTTTGTTGTAATACATTAAGAATATATGAATTTCCATGTAGAAAAGAAAAAAAGATTTGATCCAAGGAATTGCCAAAAATGTGCAAACCTATGCAAAAATCGCAGTACTGCATGAGCAATACTAGATCTTCACAGTATGACTCTACATGTGTTTCTATCTGGCAAACACACTGGCCATAAGCAGAGAAAGGTCTTTACAACCGATCATAGCTGATAATTGGGTGTTTGACCCGTCGAGTAACCGCATAAATGGATGTGGTGTGGCAAAGGGCAACGAAATCAGCATGCTGTCTTGAATCTGTCAGAAAACTTGTGCTTTCTTGGGTAATCAACATGGTAATCTGATCTGAACAATGACAAAGTTCATTAACACTGAAACATATCATTTGAAGGGCACTTATTGTCACTTTTGGTTCATTATAAATCAGAACAGTCTAATTTAACTATAGGTGCTTGAAACCAACATACAACAAAAAACATTTGTTTAACTGAACTTGTGACCTTAATGTTACTAACATTTTGTCCTTGGACAACTATCTCTGTAAATCAGAAGTTAGATAGATGGCAAAAAGTTGTGCAAAGACAGAAAAGTCCTGTAAGACTGGAGAAACTGGGTAAGGAACGGACACTTCTTGAGAAGACAAAGAACCTACCTTCAGTCTAGGGGTCAAACAACTAAAAATCAAGTCAGGAATCTGGGTGTGTCTCTAGAGTCAGACCTTAGTTTCAGTAGTCGTGTCAAAGCAATAACTAAATCAGCATTTTATCATCTGAAAAGTATTGCAAGAATTAGATGAGTTGTTTCCTGTCAAGACTTAGAGAATCTTGTGCATGCTTTCATCACCAGCAGGGTGGATTATTGTAATGGACTCCTGACTGGCCTTCCTAAAAAGACCATAAGCCTTTCATTTACTGAATGAGTGCTGGGCCACTGCTCGTCCGACTGTTTTTACTGATTTTTTTTAATTCTAAACTGTTTTAATTATTCTTATTTATTTTGATTATTTTAATTTCTTTATTCTAAACTGCTTTAATTATTCTTATTTATTTTGATTATTTTAATTTCTTCTATGTAAAGCACTTTGAATTACCATTGTGTATGAGATGTGCTATATAAATAAACTGGCCTTGCCTTACTTCCCTCTCTTCACCTATTTAAATGAGTAAACATACGCATAAATATTTATAATTTGTATACATTATTTTATAAAATATAAATGGTCTGAGTGTGTTCTAGGTGCTGTCGGTGGGTGCAGCTGGCATGTCCATACCCTAAATGTATTATTATTATTACTAATACTATTATTATAAATTACTAATGCTAATCCTATTATTATCATGAATATTATTATTGTATTCTGACTATACAATATTGTATTGACTACTACCACTACTACTATTATTATTACGGTTATTATTATTAGTATGTTTACTACTTCCACTACAACTTTATTACTATTACTATGATTGTCTTAAATTGCCTCTATCTATATCTATATCACTAAAATATCTCATTACTTACCAATGTACCGGCATACACCATTATATCGATATCTATATTTAGCTATTTTCCATCTCTTTGTTTTTGTTTTGTTTTTGTTTTTCACTCTTCTGTATGTGTGTCGTTGATTTCTTACCTTGTATAAGCCACTGTTTGGTTAATTTGCAATAAAAAAAAGAAATAAAAAAGAAATTAATCCTACACACAAGAGCGTTTAAGGACACAAACCTACAACATCTGTACAATGCCTTCAGGTGTGGTATAATTGGAATAATTGACTATAAACAATAATCTGTTGAATTAGGCTGTTAGAAAATAAATAATGCTTCACAACATGGTCGCATTCCCACCCCGGGTGTGCATTATTTTCTAATAATTCAACATCAATTAATCCTTACATTATACAGAACACAACATGAGAGGCAAGAAATAACTTGGTTCAAAGTTGTAGATGTATGTCTTTTTTTTGTAACGGAAACCAAATCAACAGAGGAAACCCATAGTGTGTAAATAGAATCTGTTGCTATGCTTGCACTTGTCATATATTACTGTCAGGATAGTCAGCCTGACAGGTTTTCTAGAAAGCAGGCGACACACCCTTACAGATAAGTAGATGATGTCAAATTTCAGTTCCAAAATGCAATGCAGCGCCAATGCAAACAAAACCAGGCTTATCAGAGATGGCAGCGATAATGCAGACTGCATGTTGTGTTTTCAATGAATTATTCATTCCAGTGTGTGTTTCGCATTAAAATGCAAGCATCATCAATCAATCAATCAATCAACCAAATAAATAAATAAAACCGCAACAGTGATAATCATCTGCCTGGGTCCAAGCAGCAATGGGCCATGCAAATGATTATCTATCAAATTAAAAAAGTGTGATGGTGTTTTTTTTACAGCAAAGTCCATCATGAATCTTCACTGATAGGTCAGGTCTAATGAAACAGGTTAAAGCAACATACAGGTGTCAAATATATATGTGGTGTATGTGTGGACTCGTATTAAACCATTTCACATGAATGAACATTTTATCATTTTGCAGGTTATTGCTTTCCTTGTAAACTGGTACAACAGGGTTGTCTCATTTCAACAAATTGCATGTAAACCTGCTCAATCTTTACCCTGTATCTTTTGAATTTGTCATCCTGAGGTCATGGAGTTAGAAAGTTTATTTATTTGTAAACAAGTTCGAGTGGCTTAAGGACAAAAAGGGTTAATGAAATATCTAAAGCAAATTTGACTTACTCAGGTGGAATTAAATATTTGGATTCTAAACATAATTTCATTTGAACCTAACTTTGAATTGCAATGTCAAGTGAACCTGACAGCAGTTAAAACAGTCATTTTTAGAGTTAAATGCTGTGAGATATGAGAGAAGCTGTTTGATGTACCACAGCATGCCACTGTCACAGATACACCGACACACCCCAACCAGCATCAACTCAGCACACCTCCTCACGCTCATCTTTCCCTGAATACTGATTACTCACCACCTGCACTGCATCACCAACTCACCACGTTTACACATAGCCGGGTATTTAGAAAAACGAATGCAAACCCCCCTCCCTCCCTCCCTCCCTCCCTCTCTCCCTCCCTCTCTCCCTCTCTCCCTCTCTCTCTCTCTCCCACTCCCTCCCTCCCCCTCCCTCCCTCTCTCCCTCCCTCCCTCCCTCCCTCTCTCCCTCCCTCCCTCCCTCCCTCTCTCCCTCCCTCCCTCTCTCCCTCCCTCTCTCTCTCTCTCCCTCTCTCTCCCTCCCTCCCTCTCTCCCCCTCCCTCCCTCCCTCTGCCTCCCTCCCTCTCCCTCCCCCTCCCTCCCTCCCTCTCCCTCCCCCTCCCTCCCTCTCTCTCTCCCTCTCTCTCTCCCTCCCTCTCTCCCTCCCTCTCTCCCTCTCTCTCTCTCTCTCCCTCTCTCCCTCTCTCCCCCCCTCTCTCCCTCCCTCTCTCCCTCCTCAACAATAACATTGTGCACACAACCCGCATAAATACGCCGTTGAGCGCCATCATAACTATGCCGAACCTATGGGCGGCAATGTAAGGAGAAGGATAAAGCCATGCAAGCCAATCAGAATCCTCAGAATCGACAAGAGAGAACCTCAAACCCCATTTCTCCCAGTTGACACGGCAAAACATAACCGGCGTTTTCAGAAATCTCCACTTTGGCCGGAGTTTTTAGAAATAATCGTTTTCTGTGATAAAAACAGGGTTTTCGTGTAAATCTGAGGCCAAACCTCAGGGAAATATCTGCGTATTCCCTTTGTGTGAATGGGGCCTTCAGTCTCTCCATTGGTCTCTGTCCGGTCTCGACTATCGACGCGTCTATAAGAGATCAGATGTGCTCCTACAGAAGACATCAGATGTGCTCCTAGAGATCAGATGTGCTCCTAGAGATCAGATGTGCTCCTATAGAAGAGATCAGATGTCCTCCTAGAGATCAGATGTGCTCCTACAGTAGAGATCAGATGTGCTCCTACAGTAGAGATCAGATGTGCTCCTACAGTAGAGATCAGATGTGCTCCTCCAGAAGAGATCAGATGTGCTCCTACAGTAGAGATCAGATGTGCTCCTACAGTAGAGATCAGATGTGCTACTACAGTAGAGATCAGATGTGCTCCGACAGTAGAGATCAGATGTGCTCCTACAGTAGAGATCAGATGTGCTCCTACAGAAGAGATCAGATGTGCTCCTACAGAAGAGATCAGATGTGCTCCTACAGAAGAGATCAGATGTGCTCCTAGAGAAGAGATCAGATGTGCTCCTATAGTAGAGATCAGATGTGCTCCTCCAGAAGAGATCAGATGTGCTCCTACAGTAGAGATCAGATGTGCTCCTACAGTAGAGATCAGATGTGCTCCTACAGAAGAGATCAGATGTGCTCCTAGAGATCAGATGTGCTCCTCCAGAAGAGATCAGATGTGCTCCTACAGAAAAGATCAGATGTGCTCCTACAGAAGAGATCAGATGTGCCCCTACAGTAGAGATCAGATGTGCTCCTCCAGAAGAGATCAGATGTGCTCCTACAGAAGAGATCAGATGTGCTCCTACAGTAGAGATCAGATGTGCTCCTACAGTAGAGATCAGATGTGCTCCTACAGAAGAGATCATATGTGCTCCTCCAGAAGAGATAAGATGTGCTCCTACAGTAGAGATCAGATGTGCTCCTACAGAAGAGATCAAATGTGCTCCTACAGAAGAGATCAGATGTGCTCCTACAGTAGAGATCAGATGTGCTCCTACAGAAGAGATCAGATATGCTCCTAGAGATCAGATGTGCTCCTCCAGAAGAGATCAGATGTGCTCCTAGAGATCAGATGTGCTCCTACAGAAGAGATCAGATGTGCTTCTAGAGATCAGATGTGCTCCTCCAGAAGAGATCAGATGTGCTCCTACAGTAGAGATCAGATGTGCTCCTACAGTAGAGATCAGATGTGCTCCTGCAGTAGAAATCAGATGTGCTTCTAGAGATCAGATGTGCTCCTACAGTAGAGATCAGATGTGCTCCTAGAGAAGAGATCAGATGTGCTTCTAGAGATCAGATGTGCTCCTCCAGAAGAGATCAGATGTGCTCCTACAGTAGAGATCAGATGTGCTCCTATAGTAGAGATCAGATGTGCTTCTACAGAAGAGATCAGATGTGCTTCTAGAGATCAGATGTGCTCCTACAGAAGAGATCAGATGTGCTCCTACAGAAGAGATCAGATGTGCTTCTAGAGATCAGATGTGCTCCTCCAGAAGAGATCAGATGTGCTCCTAGAGATCAGATGTGCTCCTACAGTAGAGATCAGATGTGCTCCTACAGTAGAGATCAGATGTGCTCCTGCAGTAGAGATCAGATGTGCCCTGCAGTAGAGATCAGATGTGCTCCTACAGTAGAGATCAGATGTGCTCCTCCAGAAGAGATCAGATGTGCTCCTACAGTAGAGATCAGATGTGCTCCTACAGAAGAGATCAGATGTGCTCCTAGAGATCAGATGTGCTCCTAGAGATCAGATGTGCTCCTCCAGAAGAGATCAGATGTGCTCCTACAGAAAAGATCAGATGTGCTCCTACAGAAGAGATCAGATGTGCCCCTACAGTAGAGATCAGATGTGCTCCTCCAGAAGAGATCAGATGTGCTCCTCCAGAAGAGATCAGATGTGCTCCTACAGTAGAGATCAGATGTGCTCCTACAGTAGAGATCAGATGTGCTCCTACACTAGAGATCAGATGTGCTCCTACAGAAGAGATCATATGTGCTCCTCCAGAAGAGATAAGATGTGCTCCTACAGTAGAGATCAGATGTGCTCCTACAGAAGAGATCAAATGTGCTCCTACAGAAGAGATCAGATGTGCTCCTACAGTAGAGATCAGATGTGCTCCTACAGAAGAGATCAGATATGCTCCTAGAGATCAGATGTGCTCCTCCAGAAGAGATCAGATGTGCTCCTAGAGATCAGATGTGCTCCTACAGAAGAGATCTGATGTGCTCCTACAGAAGAGATCAGATGTGCTTCTAGAGATCAGATGTGCTCCTCCAGAAGAGATCAGATGTGCTCCTACAGTAGAGATCAGATGTGCTCCTACAGTAGAGATCAGATGTGCTCCTGCAGTAGAAATCAGATGTGCTTCTAGAGATCAGATGTGCTCCTACAGTAGAGATCAGATGTGCTCCTAGAGAAGAGATCAGATGTGCTTCTAGAGATCAGATGTGCTCCTCCAGAAGAGATCAGATGTGCTCCTACAGTAGAGATCAGATGTGCTCCTATAGTAGAGATCAGATGTGCTTCTACAAAAGAGATCAGATGTGCTTCTAGAGATCAGATGTGCTCCTACAGAAGAGATCAGATGTGCTCCTACAGAAGAGATCAGATGTGCTTCTAGAGATCAGATGTGCTCCTCCAGAAGAGATCAGATGTGCTCCTAGAGATCAGATGTGCTCCTACAGTAGAGATCAGATGTGCTCCTACAGTAGAGATCAGATGTGCTCCTGCAGTAGAGATCAGATGTGCCCTGCAGTAGAGATCAGATGTGCTCCTACAGTAGAGATCAGATGTGCTCCTACAGTAGAGATCAGATGTGCTCCTACAGTAGAGATCAGATGTGCTCTTACAGTAGAGATCAGATGTGCTCCTACAGTAGAGATCAGATGTGCTCCTACAGAAGAGATCATATGTGCTCCTATAAGAGATCAGATGTGCTCCTACAGAAGATATCAGATGTGCTCCTAGATATCAGATGTGCTCCTAGAGATCAGATGTGCTCCTAGAGATCAGATGTGCTCCTCCAGAAGAGATCAGATGTGCTCCTACAGTAGAGATCAGATGTGCTCCTACAGTAGAGATCAGATGTGCTACTACAGTAGAGATCAGATGTGCTCCTACAGTAGAGATCAGATGTGCTCCTACAGAAGAGATCAGATGTGCTCCTATAGAAGAGATCAGATGTGCTCCAACGGAAGAGATCAGATGTGCTCCTACAGAAGAGATAAGATGTGCTCCTAGAGAAGAGATCAGATGTGCTCCTCCAGAAGAGATCAGATGTGCTCCTATAGAAGAGATCAGATGTGCTCCTACAGAAGAGATCAGATGTGCTCCTAGAGATCAGATGTGCTCCTCCAGAAGAGATCAGATGTGCTCCTACAGTAGAGATCAGATGTGCTCCTACAGAAGAGATCAGTTATGCTACTACAGAAGAGGTCAGATGTGCTCCTACAGAGGAGATCAGATGTGCTCCTATAAGAGATCAGATGTGCTCCTACAGAAGATATCAGATGTGCTCCTACAGAAGAGATCAGATGTACTCCTACAGAAGAGAACAGATGTGCTCCTACAGAAGAGATCAGATGTGCTCCTACAGTAGAGATCAGATGTGCTCCTACAGAAGAGATCAGATGTGCTCCTCCAGAAGAGATCAGATGTGCTCCTACAGAAGAGATCAGATGTGCTCCTCCGGAAGAGATCAGATGTGCTCCTACGGAGGGGATCAGATGTGCTCCTACAGAAGAGATCAGATGTGCTCCTACAGAAGAGATCAGATGTTTTCCTACAGAGGAGATCAGATGTGCTCCTATAAGAGATCAGATGTGCTCCTACAGTAGAGATCAGATGTGCTCCTACAGAAGAGATCAGATGTGCTCCTACAGAAGAGATCAGATGTGCTCCTACAGAGGAGATCAGATGTGCTCCTATAAGAGATCAGATGTGCTCCTACAGAAGAGATCAGATGTGCTCCTACAGAATAAATCAGATGTGCTTCTAGAGATCAGATGTGCTCCTCCAGAAGAGATCAGATGTGCTTCTAGAGATCAGATGTGCTCCTCCAGAAGAGATCAGATGTGCTCCTACAGAAGAGATGAGATGTGCTTCTAGAGATCAGATGTGCTCCTCCAGAAGAGATCAGATGTGCTCCTACAGTAGAGATCAGATGTACTCCTACAGTAGAGATCAGATGTGCTTCTACAGACGAGATCAGATGTGCTCCTACAGAAGAGATCAGATGTGCTCCTACAGAAGAGATCAGATGTGCTCCTAGAGATCAGATGTGCTCCTCCAGAAGAGATCAGATGTGCTCCTACAGTAGAGATCAGATGTGCTCCTACAGTAGAGATCAGATGTGCTCCTACAGTAGAGATCAGATGTGCTCCTACAGTAGAGATCAGATGTGCTCCTGCAGTAGAGATCAGATGTGCTCCTACAGTAGAGATCAGATGTGTTCCTACAGTAGAGATCAGATGTGCTCTTACAGTAGAGATCAGATGTGCTCCTACAGTAGAGATCAGATGTGCTCCTACAGAAGAGATCATATGTGCTCCTATAAGAGATCAGATGTGCTCCTACAGAAGACATCAGATGTGCTCCTAGAGATCAGATGTGCTCCTATAGAAGAGATCAGATGTGCTCCTACAGAAGAGATCAGATGTGCTCCTACGGTAGAGATCAGATGTGCTCCCACAGAAAAGATCAGGTGTGCTCCTACAGTAGAGATCAGGTGTGCTCCAACAGAAGAGATCAGATGTGCTCCTACAGAGGAGATCAGATGTGATCCTATAAGAGATCAGATGTGCTCCTACAGAAGAGATCAGATGTGCTCCTACAGAAGATATCAGATGTGCTCCTACAGAAGAGATCAGATGTGCTCCTGCAGAAGAGATCAGATGCGCTCCTACAGTAGAGATCAGATGTGCTCCTACAGTAGAGATCAGATGTGCTCCTACAGTAGAGATCAGATGTGCTCCTACAGTAGAGATCAGATGTGCTCCTACAGTAGAGATCAGATGTGCTCCTACAGAAGAGATCAGATGTGCTCCTACAGAAGAGATCAGATGTGCTCCTACAGTAGAGATCAGATGTGCTCCTACAGAAGAGATCAGATGTGCTCCTACAGAAGAGATCAGATGTGCTCCTACAGAAGAGATCAGATGTGCTCCTACAGAAGAGATCAGATGTGCTCCTACAGAAGAGATCAGATGTGCTCCTACAGAAGAGATCAGATGCGCTCCTACAGTAGAGATCAGATGCGCTCCTACAGAAGAGATCAGATGCGCTCCTACAGTAGAGATCAGATGTGCTCCTACAGAAGAGATCAGATGTGCTCCTACTGTAGTCACTTTCAAATCCAGACTCAAAACACATCTGTTTACCCATGCATTTTCTGAATGAGCACTGTGCCACTGCTCGTCCGACTGTTTTTACTGTATTTTTTTTATTTATTTTTTATTCTAAACTGTTTTAATTATTTTTATTTATTTTGATTACTTTAATTTCTTTATTCTAAACTGCTTTAATTATTCTTATTTTGTTTGATTATTTTAATTTCTTCTATGTAAAGCACTTTGAATTACTATTGTGTATGAGATGTGCTATATAAATAAATTGGCCTTGCCTTGATTTTGTATATGTACATTTCTGAAATACTTAACTCAGATAGTTTCCTCTGATAACAGATCACTCTAAATTGCAATATTGGCTCAAGCATTTTCTGTAAATCTGCTTCGAAATTATGTGTATTGTGAAAAGCGCTATACAAATAAACGTGAATTGCATTGAGTCTCTGAGAAGAATTAAGGAATGGCATCCATTACAGTAGCAAACTCTCGTGGAGTGACAGGTATACACATAAACACGTAATATGGCTGTGCACACCGTCAGCGTTTTCACAGGTTCACGTTTTGGAAGTTTACCCTGAGATGATAACGTTTTCAAAATGTTTCAACGCTTGCACCTTCAAAGTTTGCGTTCTCAAGCACCAAACACTGTTGTTGTGCAAATGAAAAGCCAGAACGCATTAAGGGTTTTCTGTCTTCAGTTAAAACGGTGTCGTGTAAACTGACCCTAATTCAATAGCTAGCTAATGATCTTTGTAACGGAAGTGAATCAATCAAAAGTAACTTTAGCTGGATAATAACCTTATTCTAGAGCTGCTGTAAAACCAAAACAGTTACTTTCATTTCCTATTATCTACGGTGGCCGAGAGTGCTCCTCGTGCTGCAAGCTAAAGAAGACCCATGCAAATAGAAATAAAACGCATGCAAGTAGAAACAAAAGCATGCAAAAAGAAAAAAAAAAAACGCATGCAAATAGAAAAAAACACCGGCAAATTAAGAACACATCTTCATCATTTTCACAACACACGTGTGCTCCAAATTCTCACAACACAACAAATACAGAAACGCGCTGCAAGTAGAACAGACCACAACGGAAATGTTTCCGGGGGAACCAAATAAGTGACGATCCCGGCTGGGACGCGATTACACTTTTACTGTCTATGGATTTACAGCAAAGAAGGTATATTGACAAGAAGTGAAAGCCTATATATATTTTTTTAGAAATAAACTATATTAAAATAATATTGTAATATATTGTATATATAACTAATATTTATAAAATAGTATATATAAAATAATATTGTATTGTTATATACTTTTTATAGTTCTTCTATACTCTCTGCTTACAGCTCAAAATTCTACTTTATTTTATTTCTTTTAACTTTTTTTCCCGCAAAAGATACAGAGATTACATTTTTATGACATACAACTTGTATACGATATACAAAATGTATTAACAATATGTTCAATGTCGTCAGAAATGAGAAAAGATCAATGAGCTGAAAACTAAAATAAATAAAAAAGATAAAGAACATGAAGGAAAGATATGAATCTATACATCAGTTACACTACACAAATTGTTTCATGTTATGTTTAAATTTACATAAAGAAAAGTTTCATAAGAAGGTGTAGGTAATGTAGGGTCCAATGTTTTAAAGTTGAGACACTGACACACAGATATAACGGATATATAAAACGCATATTTTAACAGTTTTTTTGTAAAGTATGAATACATTTATTTGCAACCGTTATGTTAACAGCATATTTCTGTCGTCAGAACAACTATTCAGCTGATGCACAACCTGCTGCGTTGTCATGGGAACCTCCCAGGTGAAAATAATTACGTTGGAAATTACGTTGTCTTTCGTTGCTCCCTTCATCAAGTGCGTTACAAACGGCTACATAAATGGCACACTAGTGCCATGCTCACTCCAAAGTCCCACTTGAAGAGCTCTGCCGTCTGCTCTTCCAAGGGAGTAGCCGAGTAGGGCATAGGGATGCTCGCGTGCATTAAGCACGTCCCAGCCGGGTTCGTCACTTATTTGGTTCCCCCGGAAACATATCCGTTGTGGTCTGTGTAACTTGCAGCGCGTTTCTGTATTTGGTTGTGTTGTGAGTATTTGGAGCACACGTGTGTTGTGAAACTGTTGAAGATGTGTTCTTAATTTGCGGGTGTTTTTTTCTATTTGCTTGTCTTCTTTAGGTTGCACCACGTTGAGCTCTGTCGGGCACCATAATTATCACTGTAAAGCTGCTTCGAAACAATCTATATAGTTAAAAGCGCTATATAAATGAAGGTGACTTGGATTGGCAAGTGTGCCCCTGATGAGCTCCACTGGCCTCTAGCCCAGTTACGCAGCGTCCGCGTTTAGACCAATCAGCGCGGAGAGCGATCGCACTCATTCAGCCCTGGCACAATCAACATCACAAGTGTTTGGAACTTTGCATACATCAAAAGTAAGTGTTTTGTCACTGTTTTTGGCAATAGTTGCACGTATTTACTCGCGCACGCTATCTGCGATGTGTTTTCAGAGCTGACAGCAGAGACCAGGCAAAAGCAAGCGCGTTTAAAATCCTTGTTTTGGGTAATGGTTGCATGTAGGCCTATTTATTCGCGATGTTTAAGCATGTGTGAATCGATATTTTTTATATCCTTCTAGGCTATATCTTACCTGTTTATAATAATGTCTTTCTCTTAAAGTTATCGTTCATGGCATTTTTTTATTGTTGGGAGTTTATGAAAGCTGTAAGTAAACATGGTGTGTGCATGCTCGCAGTCCAAACCAGATTCAAAGGTCAAACTTGCACATCAGTCTCTCTTTTCACATGCTTTATTTAATGCGATTATGTTCGTCCTACTTCAACAGAAAACGACCACACCTCTGTATTGTATGGGAATGGGATGTCCCAGCTAGCAGGGAACGTTCTCAGAACTTTGTCTAACATTCCCTACAAGTTTGGTTAATGTTTTAAAGAAAACATTTGGATGTAATGTTCAAAGAATGTTTTAAGGATGTTTTCTCGTTTCAAATAATGTTCCTATACGGTTAAATGTGAACTAAGATATAACGTTTTAACTGTAACGTTTTGGGAATGTTGTTGAGATAACAGATTATTCAATGTTCTCAATAAAACATTAGCACAATGTTCAATAATAACAGTTAAAGTGTTGCTGGCTCCAACCCTTGTGCATTCCTATGGACATTTTTGTCCTTTTCAGTTTTGTTTTTTTTGATAACTTTGGCTGTGTTAATGGTAACTGCAAAACATTTGCCACAGGTGTGTGTTTTTATTGGAATTTTAATATTTCACCTTCATTTACTTAAAAAAAACTATTTTGCACAAGGTACAAAAAAATAAACCCACTCAGCGCCTTTTGGGCAAAAATGTCCCCATTGAAACCCATTAAAACTGCGATTTTTAATCCCAGTGCCATTCAACTATAAAATGATGCAATCTTTCTTAACAGGTTTTCATTCTGTTGGCAAGGCTTCAAAATTTACATTTTTACTATTTATTTTTTTTATCAGATGGTGCCATTTTTTTTTCAGGTTTGGCATATAAAGCAAATGATCACTTTATTGTTGTTTTCAGCTTATGCATATTATAGAGACAATTAGATAAATTATGAAGCTATAATTGTGTGGGTGTGTTGGTATGGATGTCAGTGTGGTTAGTATGTGTGTACTGAAAATTTTAGGTGTGTGAACATGTTCACAGACCCTGCCATGTGAAAACTGAAAAGGTCAAAAAGTTACTGAGCTCTGACCATTTTTTTTTCATTCAAACACATTTCTTATTACTTGCTTGCACTTTTTCATTTGTTATTGTTTTTATTCAAAGATAAGAGGTGAGCTTGATTTTGATGTAGAAGTTCCACAACACCTTGTTTAAAATGGTGATTTGTTTTGTCTGGTAGATTTTTGTTGACACAAGTGCTCTCACAGCCAAACCTATTAATATGTGATGTTTGAGGGCCTTGTCATTTCATTGTTTGCAAGATGAAGAGACGTTTCACAGCAAGGGAAGCTCTGGATCTAGCTGTGCCCACCAACAGTGAGCACCCGGGTACATGTGAAAGTGAGGATGAACAGTTGACTTCAGAGGATGAAGTCGAGTTTGCGTTGGAGTCCGACTCTGATAGCTCTTGTTCCTTTGACAGCACTGAGAGTGACGACACAGAGGAGACTGCAGATCCTCAGTGGAATTCAAAAAATGGGCAGATTCTCTGGTCTTCCACTCACACTGAGACGCTGCGCTACAATCCTGCCAAGGGTATGACCCCGGGTCCCACACACTACGCCACTGCCCGCATCACAATTTTGCAATCCTGCTTCAACCTCTTCATCACCGAAGAAATCATTCAGCTTCTTCTGTAGAGCACCAATTTACAGGGGAGGCGTTTTGTGACAGATTGGATTGATTTCGATTCCACTGATATTCGGGCATACTTCGGTCTGCTGCTGATCCTGCATAAAAAATAAGATTGCATCAAAATTAATATTATTGTTAATCATTGACATATCCAAGGCTGTAATATTTAAAGAAAAAAAATTCTGCTTAGAATTTAGTATATAGAATATTATTATAATTTGTATAAACATAAACAGTGGCATTATGTAAAGAAACCGTCATTTAAAGGTTTAAAATTCTGAAAATAAATGAATGTTTGGTAATTATCATTAGAACTGATGCTAGTAAAAAATCTAAGTCAGTGAAAGTGGAAAAAAATATTAATCTATAATATTTTTATGACACTTTTTTGACATGGACATTTTTGTCCTTTATGGACCTGAGTGGTAGTTTTTTTTAAAAAAAAATCTGAAACTGCATAAAAAATATGAATGCATCAAAATTAATATTATTGTTAATCATTGACATATCCAAGGCTGTAATAATCAAAGAAAAAAAATTCTGCTTAGAATTTAGTAAATTGAAAATAATTACTATTTTTCTTTTTTTCATAAAAAAACAACAGTGGCATTATGTAAACAAACCAGCATATTAAGGGTTAAAGGACATGTCCAAAAGGTGACGGTTTTTGGACACGGACATTTTTGTCCTCTATTTAACTGTGTAACTGTTTTAATTGATGCACAAGGGTTAAGCTCATCCACATTGAACGTCTATGTAAATACCTCATAAACAAACTTTAAATATTAACTGATGGTTGTCACTTTAAGTTAATCTTTATAAGATAATTAATAACTTATTTTCACAGCCTTGAGATGACAAAATCTAGACAGAACAATAGTAGCCAATCACAGACATATATTGAGCGTGTGAACGCATTGGCCAATCAGGGGTACAACACTTTAACTATTACAATATCTGTGAAATTATACTTTTTCTAATTGATGTCACACTGAAGCTCTGTGATTTTTTTTTTTCTCTCTCAAAGTAGTGCACCTTTTAAGCTCACCTTACAATAATATGAAGTCTTATTCAAATTAAAGCAGTGTAAAATCACAGACCACCAATAAACTGTAAATGTATAATATTTTGGATTTAAAAGTACAAGCCATTAATGCCTGTGAAGTAATATATTAGTGTAGCACACAATCTCATACAGCTAGTAAGGTAAACTATGTTCTGTAGCATCTGCGCTATGTTGCTAAAACTATCTTTTGGATCAATCTGTAATTATTTCCCACATCCATGTCACAGGTTATGATATGCAAAAGTCTAAACATTAATCTCTTAATTTTGCTGTTAGTTATACTAACCTAAAGTAAAGGCTTAAGCATGTAAAAAATGCACATTTAAGGGGCTCTTCATCTGGTGAAAGTTTTCAGACAGCTTTCAAAATGGCCGCCAGACAGTGTGAACACATAGATACACATATCTCAGTGTGCAATGGTCTGATTTGCTTGAGATTACAGGAGGTGTGTAGTAACGAACCAGCCCGGTCTCATAAAACTTCGTATCCATACCACGAATTTGATTTCTCGTGCCATTTACGCTAAAAATAGTTTTTGCGTGTATATGATACGCAGTTTTCACGTGCATATGATAATAGGGGAAATCTAACCAGTTGTCCTGATTCCCGAATCTGGCCCTGATTGTCCGGGAAATTATACTAAAGCAAAATACGAGTAGTTATTGTCTGATAAAACATTAAAAACTGTCCTTTTTTATGTCTGATAAAACCTTTAAAAAAAATTGGCTGCAGCATCTTTTTTTTTTTAAGTTCTACAAAGATACCGTAGGCGTGAATTTAGATATGCACTGATAAGCTAATTTTCAGTCATTCGATGAGATGGCTGGTGTACCGGAATCCCAACCCGCTGCTAAAAAGCTAAAACGTCTCTGCAGGTACTGGGAGGAGTGGGTGGGGAAGGATCCATGGATACAAGTAAGCCTGTGTGTTATCTACCAGTGGAGTCAGTTTTCGAAAATGTTCACCCAGTCCTTCCAGTTGCATAGTTCGCCGGTGCCAGGCTAGCGCGAGTCACTGGTATCGGTTAGCCTACCATTAAAACAGTTTTACCCACTCCACAGTTCACCAAAAGCACATCAATTATAACGCCAGACTATCGATGTAAATGTCTGTTAAGAGAATCAGGGAGCTCAGTGCATGTGCAGGCAGCCAGTCGTAGGCTAAAGGAGTGATTGATTTGTCACAGCACTGGGAAAAAAAATTATTCGGCAATACTTCGGCAATGAACAATGACATTTGAGTTCATGATTTTAATGTTGTTTTTTGTGTCAGACTGATCTTTGAATAAAAAAAAAAGTTTGGTTCAGATTTTAAATTCATTATCTTATCTCTATAATACACATCTTTTATTATACAAGACATAAAACACCCCCCCCCCCCCCCCCCCCCCCCCCCCCTCCCGAATTTCAGCCAATCTCATCTGGTCACCCTATATGATATGCACTTTATGGCGTGTAATACGCACACTCTCCACACCCTAATCCTACCCAAGGGGTTTACAGCGTGTAGCATATGCACGCAAAAAAACATTTTTGGCGTATAAATTGTACGAGAAATTAAATTCGTGGTATAGATACGCACTTTTATGAGATCATGTTGCAACAAACACATCAATTGGTTAAGACATCAAGTAGGATAAAACATTTTTTTTATATATATAATCTGAGCTGAAAGTTATTGTTCATGGCATTTTTTTTATTGTTGGGAGTTTATGAAAGCTGTAAGTAAACATGTGTGTGCATGCTCGCAGTCCAAACCAGATTCAAAGGTCAAACTTACACATCATTCTCAAATGTCTTCTCTTTTCACATGCTTTATTTAATGAGATTATGTTCGTCCTACTTCAACAGAAACGACCACACCTCTGTATTGTACGGCATGTAAAGGGATGGTCCACTCTTTCATCATGTTGTTTGCAAACCTGTTTGAGTTTCTTTCTTCTCCTGAACTCAAAAGAAGATTCAGTAAACAATAAATAGTTGATGGACACATTGACTTTCATAGACTTCCAATGCAGCCTATAAACGGGTTTTTGGTTTGGTTACTAAAATTTGGTTACCCATATTACTTCTCACTGAAGATCACCATTATTATTACTAATGAATGGCTTGTTTTTCGAGTAGATATCTGAATATACAAAAAAATATATATTTTTCTCTCTCGTTTTAAGTGCAAATAAAAAATCCACAGAACAATACATTTAATTTGGGATGGGGCCTACAGGTAAAGGTAAATATTTTGAAATATATCAGATATTCTTGCCATTTATTGTCTTTGTTTCTTTCCCATTTTAACAGTTGTCCCACCTTTCCTGTATTCACCCTTTAAAAGTCTATTATTATTATCATGCACAGTTTTTCTTTTCAAATAAATGTAACTTGTTTTAAGGATATTTTATCGTAAAACCAAGAAAAAGATACAGATTTTTATTGAGAATTTTTTTTTGAATTGCGGTTCTTGCATTTTCATCAGAATATTGGTGCTTTTTCACTATTCCCATAGTGTAAGATTGCAGAAAAAAATATATGTTCGTATTGAACATTGATGGTGCAACAGATTTTGTGTGAAAATAAATGATAAAAGTGTTTAATAAACGTATAAGAGTAGCAAGGATGGCCTTTTACCCCACAGACACACAGTAATGATTAATTACTTAGGATAAAATAATATGCTTTTAATAATGTCTAAATTAATACTTTGTTCAAAACAATCACTTAAGAAATGTTTGTACTATTTTTTTTTGTTCAATAAACATACCGTCATTAAAATGTTAATATAAAAATATTTTTTTTAAAATACAGAAAAAAAAATATTTTAAAAATTAAAGTGCATCGAAGAAGATCCCATAATAATTTAATATAGATTTACAGTGCATTTTCATACCCAGCTGGGCTGTATTATTCTTTATTGCATTGACAGCTGTGTAAGACAAACATAAAATGATCAAATAAGTTCTCTCAGGAAAGGCAGGCAGGGAAGAGACTGAAACCTATAGATGTCTAAAGATGTTCTTCTCTCTTTGTCAGTCATGACAACAGAATATCGCTGTCATCGGCTCATGTGACACTTGTTCCCCATTGTGGGACTGATTTCAGATGCATTTACACTTGAGGATCAATTTACAGTGAGCCACAAACCGTCAGCGGCCCCTGCCGTCAGTCTTTTCAGCTCCATCTGATCCTCAGCTCATTTGCATTAAAACGGCTCCCTTCTGTCAAACAAATTTGTTGTTTTTAGTATATTACATCTGGTGTCTGTCTCCTGCTAGACCGGATCTTCAGCTCATTTGCACAACACAGTCACAAAGCCTCTTGACAAACCAGTTTGGTGTTTTTAGCGTTACATCTAAATCTTATTTTCACTCCCCGCTAGGGCTGGGTGATAAAACGATAACGATAGTTATCGCGATATAATTTTTCTCGATAAAACGATATCAGGAGTTCGATAAATGTTCGATAATGTTTATGCGCCAAAAGTGGAACGAAACTCATCTGAACCGTGCGCGCCTCACGGCTTGTTTATCTGCTCGGCAGCGCAGCGCGAGCTCACTAGCAGACGCATAGACATAATAAATACATAGACGCCCTATTGTCCGCTTTGGAGCGTTGCTGCGATACGTCAACGTGTCCGCCATTTTGCGGAGGGCAAGACTGCGCTGTGAACAAATGCAAGTAAACAGGTGAGCTGCGGTTTTCCTGCATAAAAACAATAATAACGTTTACATTTATCAGCCGATTTCAGTGGTTTGCACGTGGTGTACGTTACTATTACTAATTATATAATTACTAAATACAACCAGAAAAAAATGTTCAGTCTTGTTTGTGAAATGTAAGACCTGTTTTCAATTGTGTGGCGACTTGTACGGCCCCAAGCAGTGCACGAAACAGGCATTTTTCTCAATTCCCATAATGAGAGGTATGGGCAAGTTGCCCTCCTTGATATGGCGGCGCCGTTGACGTACGCTCCAGCAGCCAATAGGGTGTCTATGTATTTATTATGTCTATGAGCAGACGTGTTCACCAGAGCCCGTCTACGGAGAGTCTGGCCACTCCCTATTAAAGCCCAATTTATACTTCTCCGTCGAACTCACGCCGTAGGGCAGACTATGTGTAGCGCGTACCCTACGGCATACCCTGACGTGCACCTCTCCAAAAATGTAACAACGCGTCAATTCTACGCGGACGCAAGCGCTGTGATTGGTCTGCTAGAACCCCTCCCTCGGGTTTCACATGCTCCCTCTGCATGTGTAATTAATTGCGCGTAAACGCGGACAATGACGCAGGAGTATAAATGAAAATCAACGCATAGCCTATAGCGTTGAGGCACCGGCGTAGGTCCGACACAGAAGTATAAATCGGCCTTTAGTCCTATTGTACAGAATTTAGGTTGTAGTTCCACCAGAGTTCCACTGGGGGCGATCGCCCATGAGTGCAAAATGAATGGGAGTCTATGGAGCTAGACGGCTAAATTTGTCTCTTTCACCCGATTGCCGTTGAGAAATCTCAGATTTTATTGTAGGTTTTGCAAGTTCAACATGGGTTATAGGTCGAAAGTTGAATGAACGAGTACTTATGTCCTTTTGATTTCTTACAGGTTGAGTTGTTGTTGCCCATAACACGCTAGCATTCTGCTAATGAATGCTGATTGGTCAGTGAAGGACTGATTACGACAGAGACACCGCTTGATGGCATCGTGGCATCCGAAGCGGGACCAGAATGTTAAGGCGGACTGAACTCTTGTAGCACGTGTGTTTACTGTGTCAGCTGTGTTGTCGATGCCTCGAGAGGAAAGAAAGTGCAGAGCGCGAAAGCACCAAAGTGACTGAAGGATTGCCGTAAAGCAGTATCTCTGGTCGTACGATGTGTATGATGTCATTGACATTTTAAAAGACTTTTTAAAGCAAATAAGTGACTCTAAAAAAATCAAACACCCAGCAATGTGTAATTTCTTTGCATCTTCTTTCGAATACAACATTCAAATTACTAGACAAAAAATTATATCCTGAGAAAAGTGGATTTTTAGGGATATAGCTCCATAGACATCCATTCATTCTGCACTCGTCCTGTGAGCGCCCTCATGTGGAGCCAGAGTGGAACTGCACTCGTCCTGTGAGCGGCCTCATGTGGGGCCAGAGTGGAACTGCACTCGTCCTGTGAGCGCCCTCATGTGGAGCCAGATTGGAACTGCACCCGTCCTGAGAGCGCCCTCATGTGGAGCCAGAGTGGAACTGCACCCGTCCTGTGAGCGCCCTCATGTGGAGCCAGAGTGGAACTGCACTCGTCCTGTGAGCGCCCTCATGTGGGGCCAGAGTGGAACTGCACTCGTCCTGTGAGCGCCCTCATGTGGGGCCAGAGTGGAACTGCACCCGTCCTGAGTGCGCCCTCATGTGGAGCCAGAGTGGAACTGCACTTGTCCTGTGAGCGCCCTCATGTGGAGCCAGAGTGGAACTGCACTCGTCCTGTGAGCGCCCTCATGTGGGGCCAGAGTGGAACTGCACTCGTCCTGTGAGCGCCCTCATGTGGGGCCAGAGTGGAACTGCACTCGTCCTGTGAGCGCCCTCATGTGGGGCCAGAGTGGAACTGCACTCGTCCTGTGAGCGCCCTCATGTGGGGCCAGAGTGGAACTGCACTCGTCCTGTGAGCGCCCTCATGTGGAACCAGAGTGGAACTGCACCCGTCCTGTGAGCGCCCTCATGTGGGGCCAGAGTGGAACTGCACCCGTCCTGAGAGCGCCCTCATGTGGAACCAGAGTGGAACTGCACCCGTCCTGTGAGCGCCCTCATGTGGAGCCAGAGTGGAACTGCACCCGTCCTGAGAGCGCCCTCATGTGGAGCCAGAGTGGAACTGCACCCGTCCTGTGAGCGCCCTCATGTGGAGCCAGAGTGGAACTGCACTCGTCCTGTGAGCGCCCTCATGTGGGGCCAGAGTGGAACTGCACTCGTCCTATGAGCGCCCTCATGTGGGGCCAGAGTGGAACTGCACTCGTCCTGTGAGCGCCCTCATGTGGGGCCAGAGTGGAACTGCACTCGTCCTGTGAGCGCCCTCATGTGGGGCCAGAGTGGAACTGCACCCGTCCTGAGAGCGCCCTCGTGTGGGGCCAGAGTGGAACTTCACCCGTCCTGTGAGCGCCCTCATGTGGGGCCAGAGTGGAACTGCACCCGTCCTGTGAGCGCCCTCATGTGGGGCCAGAGTGGAACTGCACCCGTCCTGTGAGCGCCCTCATGTGGGGCCAGAGTGGAACTTCACCCGTCCTGTGAGCGCCCTCATGTGGGGCCAGAGTGGAACTGCACCCGTCCTGTGAGCGCCCTCATGTGGGGCCAGAGTGGAACTGCACCCGTCCTGTGAGCGCCCTCATGTGGGGCCAGAGTGGAACTACAACCAGTTCAGAAGCCGGAAGTTTACTGAGAGTGGACGTTCTCCCCATATTAGACATTCTCTGCATTTACTCTGATCGGTCTCGGTCACGAGATCCAGTGAGAAGCGCTTGAATTCAGTGAAGAACACAAATGTCTCAGTGATTTAAACCAGTTTAAAGGCAGATGAACCAGCGCTGACGAACAGGAGAAACACTATGTGCAACGATAGTCAGAAGCTTTTCCGTCTACAAATTCCCATCATTTACCACGTATTTACTGTAAGTTAGCCTACTAATATTAACTGCACTATGAAATGTCAACGCTATCCCACAACCAATTCGTACGAATTTGTACGAGTGATTAAAAGGTGGCTAATTCATACGACCTCACTCGTACGGATTCGTACAATTTGTCTAAACCCACTTGACGGTTAGGTTTAGGGGCGGGGTCAGGGGTAGGTCATTCGTATGAATTCATACGAATTTGGCAACTCGTAAAATAGGTACGGTTTAGCAAAATTCTTACAAATTCGTATGAGTGAGGTCGTATGAATTGTTACGAATTAGCCACCTTGTAAAATTCATACGAATTGCGATCGGGCTGGAAATGTGGGATATACATATTGAATTGTATTATATTATGAATGTAGACAATGTGTTAAAGGACTAATGTAATTACATTATTTAATAATGTATTTAGGCTACTGTTTTTCATAAAAATACCATAGAAACCATAAAGTAACATTGTGCCATGATAGTGAGGTGCTGTAGGCTGTGCCCGGTTTATCTGTGGTTATCATGATCTAAATGCATGATGCTGGATGACCAATGGTTCATTTTAATAAAACTCAAACAGTCAGAAAATTACATTTTACCAAACAAAAATTAGCACATGCAGAAACTAAGAATTATTTTTCTATTAAGATATTTATTTTAAGGAAAAATGAGAAATGTTTGAATGTTCTGCCTCAGATTTGTGAAATGTTCTCCTGTTTGGCAAGTGTTTCATGATATGTTCTGACAATAAAGAGTAGTTTAAAACCACAATTATCGCTCTGGTTTCTACAACTTTCCCTTAGGAGCAAAAATCTGCCTTTAACCTTGAAAGAAATAAAGATTTGACATTTATCGTGATAATTATCGATATCGACTGATATAAAAAAAATTATCGTGATAATTTTTTTTGGCCATATAACACTGTAAAAATGAATTTTGATGATTTGTTATCACAACTTTTTATATTTTGTCAAATCAACTTTAGATAATTAATGTAGTTCAGATAGCATAATATTTTGAGTGTCTATTTATTAAACCAGTCTCCTTTGTTGTATTAACTCATATTTTTTATTTCAATGAACTCAAAATTTTAAGGCAGCCAGGTAACTTACTTTTTTAAGTTAATCCAACTTTTTTTTTTTTTACAGTGTATCGCCCAGCCCGAATACAGCTGTAATGGAACTTTTTTTGCTTTAATTATCTGAAACTCATTATGCGAGCAGTTTAAATATCAATATATATATTTATACAATTAAACAACTAAAAGCTAAAATGTCTTGCCTCGGATTTTTGAGCCAAATGGACTTCAACATTGCATGATTATTATATGTAGCCCTGCCCTTCAGATGAAGGCTTTTAAAAAATATGCAAATCTCTCCAGTGCCTGGATGTGGAATTTGATCTCTTCTATGTAATGGATCCACTTGCCATTGTTTGTTTCCTGTTCCCCTTCTGAAGCGCCCAGAGTCGTTTTCTTTGTTTGTTTTTTGAGTACCAGATGCGCTCTTGAATAATACTTTTTTTTTTTTTTTAATTCTATTGCATGCTTATTTTAGGCCAAAAAGTGTTTGTTTGTCCAGCAGAAACAAAAACTGTACAACATAATAATATTTATACATATATACACTGCCGTTCAAGAGTTTTGGATCGGTACGATTTTAATGTTTTTAAAATAAGTTTCTTCTGCTCACCAAGGCTGCATTTATTTGATTAAAAATACAACAAAAATTATATTTGAATATATTTTAAAATGTAATTTATTCCTGTGATCAAAGCTGTATTTTCAGCATCATTACTCCAGTCTTCAGTGTCACATGATCCTTCAGAAATCAGGATAATATGAGGATCTGATGCTCAAGAAACATTTATGATTAATATCAGTGTTGAAAACAGTTGTGCACACTTTTTTTGTTCTATTTCATTTATTTAAAATATAATCTTTTGTAACATTATAATTGTCTTTACTGTCACTGTTGATAAATTGAATGCATCCTTGCTTTTATTTCAACAACCAAAATATAACTTCTTACTGACCCCAAACTTTTGAACGGTAGTGTATAATGTTACATAAGCTTTCTATTTCAGATAAATGCTGTTCTTTTGAACTGTATAGAAGAGGTTTTTTTTACTTTTGAAGAATCCTGAAATTTGTTTTTGTACATAATCGTTTTCAACATTGATAATAGTAATAAATGTTTCTTGAGCATGAAATCATCATATTATTTGATTTCTGAAGGATCATGTGACACTGAAGACTGGAGTAATGATGCTGAAAATTCAGCTTTACCATGACAGGAATAAATTACATTTTAAAATATATTAAAATTGAAAACTGTAATTTTAAATTGTATCAATATTTAACAATATTACTGTGTTTTTTGTATATTTAATCAAATAAAATGCAACCTTGGTGAGCATTAGAGATTTATTTTTAAAACATTAAAAATTGTACCGATCCAAAACTTTTGAACGTGTGTGTGTGTGTGTGTGTGTGTGTGTGTGTGTGTATACAGGTGAGACTTGGAAAATTAGAATATCGTGCAAAAGTTTGTGTATTTCAGTAATTCAAATTAAAAGGTGAAAATAATATATTTAGTATATATAACTATATACATATGCATGATTATACTTTTCAGAGGGCCGACATTTCTGTATTTAATCCTTTTTTTTTAATTGATTTCATGTAATATTATAATTTTCTGAGATTTTGAATTCGGGGTTTTCATAAGCTGTAAGCCATAATCATCAAAAGTATAACTTTTGCACGATATTCAATTTTTCAGAGTTTCACTTGTGTGTGTGTGTGTGTGTGTGTATATATTTAAATGTTTATTTAACACTACTAAAAGTGTTAGTGTTATATTTCACAAAGAGATTCAAGGAAGTAAACCATAAAAATAGGTGCATGACACCCTGAAGGAGCAAAAGCGCCAGAGCTGCATTCCATCAACACACATATTCAACTAGATTGTGCCCAAGATGTCCGCTCATTTGACCAATAGTTAAACTCCCCTGACAGGTCATACAACAACAGAGACTGAAACCTGACACGCGATCGGCGTTGGAAGGATTATAAGAGCCGCTCATTCACAAGCCAAGACTTTTCTCTCTTCATCCTGGTGCACAATTCAAGATTGCATGAGAAATGGGTGAGAAATCTGCACTCTCTCTATATATATGCATTTAATTTTAGATTAGTCATGCCTTTTGATAAATAATTCATTGTACCATTTTGTATCAGCCATATTCATCTGTTAAAGGTTATAGTTCACACAAAAAAAGTATTTTTTATTGATTTGTATCGACAAAAAAAAAAAAAAAGAAAAGAGAAAAACCTTCAAATGTTTTCTTTAATGTTTCACAAAAGAAAGAAAGTCACACAGGTTTGGATAGTGAGAGAATTTTCAGCAGACAAAGTTACTAGGTCAGTGATAATCTCAAATAAGCCAAATCCCAAGTATTTAGAGGAAAGAGGAAATCAAAGGAAAGTCTGTTTTAACATTATTTGGCTAAATATCTATATTGTGCACCAATCCAAATACTGTATGACCTAAAATCAATAAAAAAATCATGTGAAACCTATGCATTTGCCAGAATATTTTGTGTAGGGTAACGGCTATTACCATAGTGTATGATTAGAGAAAGAAAAAAAAATGTTTGTAATGAACATTGATGAAATCATTAAGTGGTTTAGTTAGTTAGAAAATCATATAAATGTGTAAGGATAGCGAGAGTGGCTTTCACAGACACACAGTGATGATACAAATCCTTTAGCTAAAATAATATGCTTTTAATAATGTCTAAATTAATACTTGTTCAAAACTATTACTTTAGCAAAGTTTGTACTTATTTTGTTCAATAAATATACTGTCATTAAAATGTTAATATAAAAATACAACACAGAAACACACACATATATATATATTTTCAAAGTAAAGAGCATTGAAGGAGATCCCATAATAAATATAGATTTACAATACTTCATTATGGTTTCATTATAAATATGGTGATTATCTCTAAGGTGGAAACCCAACTTAATAATATTTCCCATCTGAATCTAAACATGGAATGTCAACAAATGGAAAAGTCATTCGGCTCTTTATTATTATGTCAATTATTTTGCAACTTTAATCAACTTTGCACTGCTGCCCGCGATCAGACAACGGTCAGACAAAAATCATGTGCATCTTATTATTTGTTTATTTTTTTTGTGGTTTAGAGGAAAATAAAACCAAAGGCACCTTTTGCTCCGGTGTGCCCTCAGCTCTGTTGTCTCTGTCTGGTCAATAGTTTGATTTAGATCATCTGAATGTGTGTTTGTTTTTAAATGTCATCTGAAAAATTACTTGTATAGATTTTATATTAGACTTTCAATCTTAAACTATGACAATCCATAATAAATATACAGGTGAAACTCGAAAAATTAGAATATCGTGCAAAAGTTCGTGTATTTCAGGAATTCAAATTAAAAGGTGAAACTAATATATTTCGTATATATAACTATATACATATGCATGATTATACTTTTCAGAGGGCCGACATTTCTGTATTTAAAATCCTTTTTTTTTTTTTTTTTGATGTCATGTAATATTCTAATTTTCTGAGATTTTGGGGTTTGTGTTGTTTTTGAATTACTTAAAATATGATTTAAATCACTTGAAAAAGGAAACTACAGTTCAGTGCAACATGTGCAGCACAAGTCTGTAATAGACTACATAAAATTATAATAAAAACATAATTGTGTGCTTGGGACAAAGGTTTTTTTATTTTTGTTATCTGGTTGATTTATGTTTTAATATTATTTATAAATTAGGAAGATTTAGATTTATCGGACAATATATCGGTTATCAGCATTTAAATATAAAGAATTATCAGTATCAGACAAAATTTTCATATCATATCCCTAGTGTTTTTTTATATGGTGGAAAGCACTTTGTGCAATGTTGCGTTAAAAGTGCTATTTAACTAAAATTGTACTTACTTAAACCAGAAGTTGATAAGGGAAGGGGAAAATAATTGAAATTGTTGTTACTGTGTTTTTACTCTTGTGACAAATCTCCACTGCTATCCTGTCCATACATTTAAATCAAACCCCAGTGAACTCTTTGTCTCTCCCCTTGTGTGTGTGTGTGTCTGTGTGTCTGTGTGTCTGTGTGTGTGTCTGTGTGTGTGTGTGTCTGTGTCTGTGTGTCTGTCTGTCTGTGTCTGTCTGTCTGTCTGTGTCTGTGTGTGTCTGTGTCTGTGTGTGTGTGTGTCTGTGTGTGTGTGTGTGTGTCTGTGTCTGTGTCTGTCTGTGTGTCTGTGTGTGTGTCTGTGTGTGTGTCTGTGTGTCTGTGTGTCTGTGTGTCTGTCTGTCTGTGTCTGTCTGTCTGTGTCTGTCTGTGTCTGTGTGTGTCTGTGTGTGTGTCTGTGTCTGTGTGTCTGTCTGTCTGTGTCTGTCTGTCTGTGTCAATCTGTGTCTGTGTGTGTCTGTGTGTGTCTGTGCGTGTCTGTGCGTGTCTGTGCGTGTCTGTGTGTGTCTGTGTGTGTCTGTGTGTGTGTGTGTGAACAGCACAGAAGACAGCACTGATAGTTTATGCCCACCAGAGTCCCGTCTCCTTCAGCGCTGCTGCGCGGGACGTCGCTGTCGAGGCTTTGACGAAGCAAGGCTATAAAGTCCTCGTGTCGGATCTCTATGCTATGAGCTTTAAATCCTCAGCTACTGCAGATGATATCAAGGGTAGGAGTTTGCTGTCATGAAACAACTTCAAATATCTGCTTCATGTACAAATGTAAGGAAAATAATAAATAAAAATGCTACAACTATGTTATATGTTCTTTAAAAAGAAGCATCGCAGTTATCAGTGAACACCAGGGATAATCAACGGCTAGCTGTGCAACAAATGATTTAATGCACTGTTTCGCGTCCAGTGAAATTAATATCCTCTCTCTCTCTCTCTCTCTCTCTCTCTCTCTCTCTATCTCTCTATCTCTCTATCTCTATCTCTCTCTCTCTCTCTCACACACACACACACACACACACACACACACACACACACACACACAGTTACTGTTACTCCATCGTTGCAGAGAAATATAATGTAGCGATTCAGTAGCAAAGCTATTTTGTTAATAAAAGTCATGGGGGTCATGACTATTTACGTTATACCATGGTCTGTCTGAATACTTGTGCATTAAAACCATTTCACTGTTCTATATTAAACCGGTCCTTTCAAAACACACACACGTCACTCAGAGAGCGTCTGCACACTGCGCACACATAGAAACATGCAGGAGTACAGAAACTTGTTTTCAGTGCTGCCCCATGGCTTTTATTAATAAAATAGCATTCTGCTGAATCGCTACATTATATATCTCTGCAACGAGGGAGTAACAGCACTTTTCTGAAGTAATAAACTCACAGCTTCATTGTTAGTAGAAAAAGAAACTGCACAGATGCAGGTAATTCACACACACACATATCTCTCTCTCTCTCTCTCTCTCTCTCTCTCTCTCTTTCGATAATTAATTCCATTAAATGCTATAATTCATTTATGCAAATAAGTGTAATCTTACGCACTACTTTATCTCTCTGTCTGATTTAAAGCGGGCAGAATGCTAGATCTGACGAGCTGTAACTAACAAAAATAACCGTTGTTTTTACCCTTCAGGCCAAATATTGCAATACAAACACCAGTAACAGCTTTAACTTGTCAATGTTTGCAAATCACTATGGTATAAGCGGTATAATCCACGTTTAGCTGTGCTTTAAACCATTTAAATGCATTTTGCGGAGGCAATCACCCTTTGGTTCGTGTCTGGCCATTCTTTACCTCCACGTTGTGCATTAAAATCATTTTACAAGTTTCCACTTACATGAAATCATCCGTCGATTATTCAGACAAGCCATCGTATAAAGGAGCATTATAAAACATACTTTAAGAGAAAGTTCTTTTTAAAATTATATTTGACAACACTTTTATTTAGAAAATATATAAATGGACGTTTTTAAAAAGGTTTCTCCTGGAATATTTTTTGAATATCTGACAAATGTTAAATTGAAAGATTCTATGTAAATGTTATTATTTCTGTTGTTGCTATTGGTTTAAATGTCTGATTTTGTTATTTTTTAAGAAAAATTGTTAAATTATTGTAAACAATGTTTTTAATTGACTGTAATCAGAATTATTTTTGGAACTGAAATACTTTTGATTGCCATGAATATAGCCATTGCTGCTGATATGGCGTTAAATCATAAATAAATAAATAAATAAAGGACCACTATATTGCTGTAACTATTACAGGTGACCTGAAGAACCCTGAGCACTTTGTGTACAATGAGGAGATGATGACGGCATGGCAGGACGGGCGATTGAGTGACGACGTTTCAGAAGAACAACACAAGCTGGAGCAAGCAGAGCTGGTGATCTTTCAGGTAATACTGGCATACTCATGTCATATCACAGTATCATACATTTCACCTTGATCTCAGAACAATAACATGATTTGGATTTATATTCACAGTTCCCTCTCTACTGGTTCAGTGTGCCTGCCATCATGAAGGGCTGGATAGACCGAGTCTTAACTCAAGGATTTGCCTTCACCCTGCAGAAGATGTACGACAACGGCATTTTTAAGGTCTGAAAAAGCTTGTTTTGTGCACCTGACATGTTGATTCCTGTTTTTGTGATTCTAATGGGGATCATATTTAGTTTAAATGTCGTGCATCATTCACACCAGGATAAGAAAGCCATACTTTCATTCACCACTGGGGCAACAGAGTCCATGTTTCTGGCCGACGGCATTCATGGGGACGTCAACGTCCTCCTTTGGCCTTTACAGGTGAGATACATTTCTCATATCATGAGTTTTGTTTGACCTTTCAGTTCAGTGTACTAGTTTCGAAAATTAAAACATCCCTCCCAAACAGAGCATTTATTCAAATTAAGCTGCGAAAACAAATCTTTGTGCAAATTTGTCGGCCAATAGGGTTGCAAATATCCTGTATAAAATGGAATCATCCTGGATCAGTGTTGCATTGTGTATTTAAATACATATGGAATATGGTTTGTTTCATATTTTAGACTTTTAAAGGGGTGGTTGATTATTATTTCACTTTGTAAGGTTGCTGTTTGAGTATAAACAACATCTGCAAAGTTACGACACTCAAAGTTCAAAGTAAAGGAAGATATTTGCTTTTAAAGAAATGGCTTTTTAAGGACTACAACAAACGGCTGGTAGGAACTACACGACATTCCTCCTGGGTTAGTGACATCACTAACCCTACATTTTACATAAACCCCGCCCCCTGAACACGATTTATAGATTATCAAGACAGAATATGCTAATCAATGACGAGAACTACACATTAGCTACATAAATTAAATAACCATTCAGAAATGTCCTGTTGCATTCTTCATGTTGTCACTTCTTCTTGAGTCTCTCCATCATTGTCTGACAGTTTGAACATAAAAGGCTGTACGTTTTTGAAATGTTCAGTGCGTGTGTGAGGTAAAAGGACGTGAGCTCTTGTAGCTCCGCCCCCTGTGCCAGGAGCAGCAGCTCATTTGCATTTAAAGGGACAGACACAAAACAGTGTGTTTTAGCTCACCCTCAAAAAGTGACAATTTTACCATGCTATATGAAAATATCTGTGGGGTATTTTGAGCTAAGACTTCATATACACACTCTGGGGACTTATTTTACATCTTGTGAACAGGGCATTATACCACCCCTTTAACTCCCAGAGAACAGTGTTATTATACACTAAGTGCAAATACCCTGGCTTGTTGGCTGTTTACACTGACTCCGCCCACCTCTGTCTGACTGACAAAATTACAGAAGAAACCTGTCTGATAACAGAAGCAGTGGTTACCGAAAAAGTGGTTGCTGTAAAAGTTCTCCTTCTTAGTAATTAGAATAAAACACACCCAGACCATGTCCACATAGGGGCGTTTTGCAAAACCTGCCCTTTAAAGGAGTTTGAAAACTTGGCAACTCTAGCCATTTCTTTGCTGATTTTCACTTTTGTTGTCGCATGTTTTCTCAACGAGCTCCCCTACAGGCGTATATTTCACAACACTGTCGTAAAAAAAACTCCTCCGCCTTTCTACCGCTGCTCATGTGCATTTGTGATTATCGGAGCCAGGGTGTCTACCGAGGTGGGTCATACATCATACACATGGAGGGGGGCGTGTGTTTATGTCGAATTGCCATTAAGCAGTTTGTGTTTCTCGCTCGTTCTCGCTTCTCACGAGACTTCCTATTTTCAACTTACCGGGATGTTAGGCGCCATGTTGCGAGGTTGGTTTTCTGCCTGGGAACGCTAGGGGGAGCGGGGAAAGTCAAAATTTTCTCAGGAACAGGTTATTTAACCATCCAAATGATTTCTAAACGGTTTTATTAAGTTGAAATAGTTTCCAAGTTCCCCTTTAAGGCCCTGATATATGTGACCAAAGGAGTCATATACAAAGATATTGACTCTAGGGTGCTCGACTACGCCACCTGGGGCCTTAGCTGTACCTTAGCTAGACCTCCAACACCTTGAATTCGACAAGAGGGCTCTCACACACGGATACTTAAGTAATGACAGACGTATATTTCAATATAAAAGTACAAAAATATTTATTTAACCCATAATTCAATAGAAAACAGTCACAACAGTAACAGTGAACAGTAACCGTGCTGCTGGATATGTTGCCTATTCACGCAAACACACACACACACACAAACACACACACTCATAGGCACAGATACTATAAAAACAAAGTGATCACAACAAATTGTGAGGTGCACATTACCACTACAAATACTGTGTGCGATGCGTGAAGAGAAGGACTCAAATCTACTCCACAAAACAGCGACCTACTCCACAAAACAGCTTCAACACTGAGGAAAAGCTAGATGTTAGCATTACCACAGCAAAATAACGGGGCAGCCAATATCACACCTATGGCTGACATACGAAAAAAATAAAAGAGGGAAAAATAACAAAAAATCAACCAACCTCGCCTATGTTTTGGCCAGATCAGACAGGAAAAAAACAAAATAACAAAAATGAAAACAAATGAGGCAAAAGCTACAATTACATTAAATTTACAGAAGGCAAAGCAGCAGTGACAATCTTTCTGCAGAGAGAAACAACCACAATTAAAATCCATTACATATAATAAATATAACCTAAACCAGTATCAATCAATGATAAGTGATACAGGTACAATAACCAGCATTTCCTTTTTACCTCTAGGGATACAACATTCCACTTAAACGGAAATGGGTCTCCACAGTTACCTCCCCCGCATGCAAACCCACATGAAAATCACACACAAGGATCGTTTACATACAACATAGCCCATCATGCATTCAGGTTATTGGTTACTCACATCCCAAGGGCTTACAGTGAAAACAAACATACATGTGTAAACACATTACCTGAAAAAACATTATTACTGTGAGCCATACAGCCAATGTTACCTCAACTCCAATAGGCAATGACAGAGCGCGCGTACAGTGTCTTCCAGCCAAGACTATATATAATATAAAGAATATAATTCAGTGTGACAGGACCTTATAACATCTGACAGATTTCTGATGTGTGGGTATAATTCGTTTTAAGAAGTCTTTTATTCCTTTTTCAATTAAAATTTAAATGATGAATGAGTTGTTTTTTTTAAGGGTGTGTATAGAAATTATTATTTTAGTTTTTTGTGTGTGTGTGTGTATTGTAGACTTCTCTGTTTATGTTTCCAATGATTTTGTCAATGTCAACCTTGTTTCCAACACAAATTTCCCCTTCAGGTACAATAAAGTGTATTTAAATTTTTTTTTTTACTTTATTTTTATAAATTTTAACAAATTTCAACAACGAACTAAACATTCCTTGACAACCACGGTGGCCCAAATAAAATGAAAAAGAAAATGCATAAAACACTATAGTAAAATAAAAAGAGAGGGGTAAAAAAATATATCAAGTGTATTTAATTTCATTTAATTTCAAAGAGTTTGTGTTTTCTTGCACACAGAATGGAGTGCTGCGCTTCTGTGGGTTTCAGGTCCTCGCGCCTCAGATCTTCTGGTGTCCGGCGCACTCGCCAGCGGCTGTGAGAAGTCACATGTTGGACGCGTGGCGGGAAAGGCTTCATGGCGTGTTTGCAGAAAAGCCTCTGTCTTTCGCTCCCACCGAATACTTTGACCTCAGTTTCCAAGGAGGATTTCGTCTTCGGCCGGAGGTCTCAGAGAAGTGTGTGTCTCTCACTCATGGCATCACCACAGCTCATCATTTAGGAAAACCACTTCCTCCAGACAACCAGACCAAAGCTAAAGAAAGCTGAAGGATCCTGCGGAACAATAGATGCTCTTTCCAAGAATCGTTAGCAGAATAAAGGAAGTTTTAAGAGAAATGTGCTTGAGATTATAATCTCAGCCTGTCATTTATATTAACAAAGCTTAACTTTGGTAACACTTTACAATAAGGTTCATTCGTTAACATATTAACTAACAGGAACTAACAATGAGCAATACATTTGTTACTGTATTTTTTAATCTTTGTTATTGTTAATAAAAATGCAGTTGCTCTTTGTTTGTTCATGTTAGTTCACAGTGCTTTAATTTTAAGAAACCTTTGATTTCAATTACTAAGATTAATAAATGCTGTAATTGTTCATTCTTATTTCATGTTAACTAATGAACCTTATTGTAAAGTGTTAACGTTACTCTTTCCAAGAATCGTTAGCAGAATGAGGGAGTTTTAAGAGAAATGTGCTTGAGATTATAATATCAGCCTGTCATTTATGCCTTATATAAACAACATCATACCAGCAATAAGCAACTGAATAATGTGACTAATCAATACAACTTATTTTTACTGATATCTATTATTTTTAGTTTAGTTCTACTCATCTTGGTGTCTTAATGAAGCAACTTGTCAAATATATATTATCTGACTATTATATTGACTATTTTGATTTTTTTTAAATATAATATTTGTAATACTTATTAAAATGCTCAGATTTTTCTAATGTGTTAACGCATCTGGTGTGTGATGATAAACTCCTAATCATGTTGTTTTACATTTTGAGATTTAGACTACAAATATAAAAAATAAATAAATAAAAGAAACTACTATTTTGTTTCGGATGTTTTTTCACAGAATTGTTCACAGAATCTCAAGATTTTTTATTTATTCTTTGTATAATGTATTATTTTAAAATAATTGATGTAACATTATGTTGGGTAAATAGCCTAAATGAACAATAAAAACGTGTCAACTTTAAATATGAGGGTACTTATTTAGGTATTTAGGTAGTATTTCACGCTTCACAAAAAAAATCACTGTCATTAAATCAGCTGGTTTCCACTGTGACAACATGCCCCGCTATTGAGTCCGTTTGTTTATTAGCTGTTTTTTTCTTGGTCAATAACGGTGGAAATGTTCAACAGCCTTTTGTATGTATATGTGTTTAAACTGACTTTAAAAACTAAATCTACTTTGAGATACATTTATTGACAATTTGCCAAGGTGTGGTGACTTTTTATTTATTTATTTTTTAAAGGTCGATGGGACCTTTTTTATTAAATACAAAATCTGAATCCTACAAAATGGCATAAAAAGTCAATATACAGAGAGAAGAAAGGCTCAACACAACAGTCCCATATTGAATCTATTATAAAATAAACATAATACATAAAATTAAATAATAATAATTAGTTTATAAAATACAAACAAATTACACGGATTTATTGGATTTTGGTATCTGAAAAGCATTTAATTAATTTCTGACTATAATAAACAAATGATGAGATTTAAATAATCTACATTTATGTATAAAGTATTATATTATAGCCAATAATATAACGTTATTAATCAAATAAAACAACATCTTTGGTGCCCCGGTGTGGTGACAGATCGAGTCTCCTCTACGCGCTGACGTCACAGGTCACGCATCCTGACCGCGACGCGTCGCGACGCCAACACGTCATTCATATGCGCCAGCGCGTCATTTGCTGCAACGCAATCCCAGCCATCCCATCCCAAACTCCCAGTATTCCCGGCGTCCTGTACCGTTATTCCTCCATATCTGAACTGAAGTTGAAGCGCTGATATTATGGGTGGAAGTCCAACATGAACTGAAGTTTATTTATTTGCCTGTAAAGAAGCGCTGCGCGGTACGTGTTGCGTCTTTTTATATACAAACTGCTTTATTTGTTTATAAGAATGTCTCATTCTCTGTGAAAAGCCAGTGTTATTCTCAGAGCTGGTGATGTCATGCACTGACAAAGCTAGATAGTAGCCAT
Organism: Meda fulgida; assembly: GCA_030578275.1. Taxonomy (NCBI): domain Eukaryota; kingdom Metazoa; phylum Chordata; class Actinopteri; order Cypriniformes; family Leuciscidae; genus Meda; species Meda fulgida. The sequence goes on from CM060622.1 coordinate 2,178,116, forward strand.
CGATGTTTTCATTTTAAAATGAGCCAGAAACAGGAATCTCTATCATAAGGTTATACTTTTATTATTGTGGTTTCCATCATGCACTAAACGAGAGCTTTTACAACACAGTATTTTCCAGATAATTTCCCTAGATAACGGAAACAGTGCTAATAGAATAAATGTACAAACAAAATAAAATAAAACACTTTCAGAATTTTAAAATGCATAAAGTTCCCATTATAATTTACTTTTATTTAGGGATAAAACAATTCATTTAACTTTATCTGGGATTTGCGGATTTGTTTTAGCCTCAATCTTTCACTTTCCTTCAGGGTTTTTTTCCTCAACGTTTTAAACTGATCACTGTTTTTTTGTACAGTTTTTATTGAACATTTGAATGTACTATACAACATATTTTAAATGGCGCTGCTGTTTTTTTAAAAGCAATTTTTTTCATGATTATGAAGTTAAAAAAACTGCATGTATAATTATACAAATCAGCCAAATGCTGTTTGCATATGGTGTTTAGATTTCTGAAGTTTCTGTTAAGCAATTGTTATTATCTATGAGTTAAATAACAGGGATAATACAACTTCAACAGATATTAATTATTGTACAATTATTAAAATTAGTTATTATGATGCTGGTATTAAGTCAATTAGTTTTAATACAGGTCACCAACAACCACATTGTGAAAAATAGTTCATAGAAAAAAAAATATTTAACATTTTATTTCCACTAACTGTAAACTGTACTGTTTCCCTTAACTTTAAAAAAATGGGTAATACTTTATTTCAGTGTCATTGTTACATCATGTAGTTACTGTAGTAATAACTATAAATTATGCATAATTACATGATAAACACACCCTAATCCTAACACTATAGTACACTATAGTAATACTAAAGCTACAATATGTATGATTTTTGTAAAAAAATATCCAAAAATCACTTGCACAGTGTGATATATTTTCTGAAGTTGTGTACTTAAAATATCCCAAAAGTTCCCAAATATTTTTACTTTCAGAGAAATTCCAATTTTAAATAATGGCTCGCCATGTTCACTTGTCGCCTGTTAATGATGTAATATCCGCGTTATCCCTGGTTTCCGCTCGTACTGAGGTAGTAACCATGGCGACAGCTGTGACAACTGCGTTACGTCTAGTGGCACGCTCACTCTGTTGTTGTTCGTTCAAATATTATGGATCATGGCAAGCAGACTTTGGTACAAAAGGAGAACTATAACGAGGATCAATATCAGCGTGAGATAATTCCATAATTCCGCTTATCATCAACCTACGCCTTTGTTATTGTAAGAGGTTAGCGTCCCCTAGCGGCCAAAAAAAATTACATATTGTAGCTTTAATATTACCAAAAAATGTTTTAAATGTTATGTTTGTGCTATTTAGGCTTCATATTTAGTATTTTAGGCTCATTTTGAGCACAAAGCATGTGCTTTCTGCATATGTTATTTTTGCAAGTGTAATTGTTTAGTTGATTATTTTGATTTATTGTATTGGGTTGTACTTTCCCCCACGTGTTTAAGTAAGATGTGTAGCTGAAATCAAACTACACTTTGATTGGCTATCTCAATCATTTTGACACTGATGAGCGCCGTTAGACTGACGAGGCAGAACAGCCTAAAAATGTAACTTTTAAAGTTTTTTTGTCATCCTAAAAATAAACAGAGCAGCATCAAATATTCAATTCAAAATTCAGATTTATTTGTATAGCACTTTTCACAAAACACATCGTTGCAAAGCGGCTATGTTTCTACATGACAATTCAGAGTAATTTGTGATCAGATGTGACTGTGTCCAAGTAATGTCCAGAAATGTACAGTTCGAAGATATAAGGTTAGCTAACATCATGTAGGGGAGAAACACTTTTTGACTTTATTAGTTTGTTAAATTCCCTTTGAGTTCAGAGTATTTATTTCCCCCCACATTAATTGCACACACGTCTAGTAAAATTATGTGGTTTTGATCAATACAGCGGATACTTTTTTCTTCATTTACCCCGAAAGAGTGGAAGTGAAATGTGACAACATGCCCCATAGGTGGGTTACATTGTAACATGATCATATGACAAATTAAAATGTTATCTGATCTAACAAAAAAATATACAAGACAAACTAAAATATTTTCTCAATAAAATAAAATTATTCACTTTTTCATATAAAATAATCGCATTTTTTAATAATTAAAAATAGTCATTTGGAGTTTGACAACAAACACACCGTAAAACACAACTATACAGCATAGTTCAAAACATAATAATATTTAATAATTTCTGAACATTGACTCTGTCTTTATTCACCCTTTTCTCATGGTTTCTCAATAGAATTCATAAAAGTATAGAATAGAATAGCGTAGTTTTAACAGGGGCTCATTAAAGAACGATCTCAACTGTTAAATAACAAATATAAGATTAAAATAATATCAGATTTAATAATAAAAATAAAATAATTTCTATAATTTTAAATAAACACAAAAAACAGATGAAAAATTAACTTAAGAAATTTACTTTTGCTATGGTTAAAAAAATGTTATGATATTTATTTTTTAAATTTGGCACAATTTTTTCTCTATATAGTATTGATGTGGAAACTAGTAAATGCACTAAGTTTTGTTACGCTAGCATGTGTGGAAAACGGTTCAAGCCCAGTCTGCACAACTGGGATTTAAACCCGGTGTTTTCTACTGGTTAGATCAGCATTAACAAACTGTTAAATAACAGATATAACAATAAAATAATATCAGATTTCTAATATCTAATTTTAAATAAACACAAAAAACAGAGATGAAAAATTAACAAGAAAGTAAGAAATTCACTTTTGCTATGTTTTAAATAAATTATCAGTGATATCTTCCAAAGATTTTACATTTTGGCTCAATTTTTCGCTATACAGTGTTGATATGACAACTAGTAAATACAGTAAATTTCATCATGCTGGGTGACCACCATCAAACAACCCAAATGTGGGACGATTATAAGTTTGTGTGGGACAATGTGGGACATGTTACCAACACTAAAACATAACCGGAAATGGTTATATAAATGTCTATCTAACTTAATAAAAACATTTGTATTCTGCCTTTCAGCTGATAAAAAAATACTTTGTTCTTTAGTCCCTTCTAGAAAACACCATTACATCACAATTTAACATAACATGTCTTTATTTTACATGCCATTTAGATTGATCATCACTGAGCACAAAGGCAGCCGGTATTATGTAGATCACTATTTTTTAAAACAGTTAAGTCCAACAAAATAAATAATGAACAAATAAAATATAAAACAACATGAAATTAGTTCATTGACAGTCTTATATATTGAGAATATATTAAACCAAAAACGTTCATATTTTTAGAAAGGATGTGAATTAAAACAACCACAGCCAGCAACAACTTTAATTTACCGAATTATCCATTTGTTTTCTGACAGGGAACACATGGAACGAATCACCGCTCCACTTTTTGATTGACAGCCGTCACAACCTATAGTGACCGTGTTTACTCCTTTCCTTACAACCATTGGATAGAATTACTGATGCATTTGTACTTCTGACGACATGGTGAAAAACTACTCCGCAAAAAGAGTAAATAAAATGCTTTCTTAAAAAGGCAAAAGAACGAACGCACGTTTTTTAATATGATAATTAAAAACCAACAGACTTATTACAATGCGGGACATTTTCTCAATATGCGACGTGCGGGACAAGGGGTGAAGATGCTGTGCGGTACAACACAAAGCGGGACGGGTGGTCACCCTATGTGTGGAAAGTTTTAAAACTTGTGTTACAACCAACTATCCCCGCATTTGTTTGTGCCCCGCTCACAGAAACAATAGTGAACAACCCTTCGCAGTATAGTGAACTCACACGCGCCTATAGAGGGAAATCACCTTTCATTTGGATTACATAATCAGAGTATTTCTTTTCGAATTGGTTAGTTTAAAAGTAGACATTTCAAGCTTTCTATAGCCCTGTTTCTCATGTCTGTGAGGCAAGTATCCTATACGCTGAGTTTCGGTTCATTTGTGACGCGCTCCTAGCCTGGTTAAAACCAGACCATTCTCAGTTGTAACTGAGTAATGGTCTGGCAAAGTGTCATTGACAAATCATTTCCAGAGGGGCGTCACCAACGGACGTCGCGGGGAGACCTAAAACCAATCAGAGCGATGAAGGAGATGACGTATGCAGAGCGGCGGCCAGCGTAGAAACATCTCCGAGTGTTGTTCTTTGCTCGGTTTTTAACAAAAAGGGAAATGTTCAAATCGCTTAAAACAGACGCGATAGCTGATTTGAACGAGTGATGTTCGACGGCGGCATCCATCTTTGTAATTTAGGCTACAAAATCTGCTTCAAAATCCCAGCACTCTCGTCATCGTGTAAAGCCCGCCCCAACGTTTCTGATTGGTGCCTCGATTTCGACGGATTGGAAATGGCCTTGAATGAGCTCTTTGCCAGACTAACTCTCAGAGCAAATCTAAATTTGCCGGAAGTTGTCTGGGTTTTCCCAGGCTAACACGTTCCAGTTCTTCTTGCAGTCTAAGACAGAGCAACTTTCTGCTCTTAAAGGTGCAGTGTGTACATTTTAGCGGCATCTAGAGGGGAGGTTGCGAATTGCATTCAATGAGCACATAGAGAAGTTACGCTGGCCGACACGGGAAGATGTCGTCTGAGACCGCAGAGAGTAGCCAGTTAAGCAATGAGGTTTCTTTACAAAGATAAATTAAAGGGGTCATCGGATGCAACATTTAGTGCCACTGTAGAAACATGGCGGCGCAAAACGGTGACTTTAATGTAAGGAGACCCGCGGTGTGTGTAGAAAGAAATGGCTCATTCTGAGGTAATAAAAACATAACGGTTCATTATGTAAGGTCTTTATACACCACTGAAAACATAGTTATGTATATTATATTGGATTTCTGTCAATAGATCCTCCTAAATATTACACAATGCACCTTTAAGTTTATTCTGTGCACTGTCAAGTGCTTCATCAGATTTGTCGTGTTGGTTGTCTTTGCAGCAAATTTAGCATTGCGCAATGTTAGCATCGATCCTGGTGAATTGTGTCCACACTTTTGATCTTTTCCACGTCTTTTCCATCTATGGGGTTTGGGAAGCTTACACACTACAGCCTCATGTGTGAGACACGTTTCTGGGTGTAAAATAGTGTTTTTGCTCTAGGCATAGCCACAGCCAATCACGCTGCATGCTCATTGGCTCACTGACATTGACGAGATTAACTTGTCAGGGTGCCTAACAAGCATCGAACTCGATACCCAGTCCTACTCTTAACGGTAAAAAGCCAGAATGGCATTGCTTGTGTGAACGGCATGTTTGTGTATTTACCATTCATTCTGGTCATATTGCTGTGTGAAAGGGACTAATATTCTCATTAAAGTTATGATCATAATGATTACAAAACATAGAAAATTTGGCAGTTGTGTATATTGGGGGTGCGGCTTGTCCCGCTCAATTTCTGCACTATAAAAAAATGCTGGGTTGTTTTAACTCATGTTTGGGTCAAATATGGACAATTGCTTTACATTTTTAAACCCAATGGTTGGGTTTGGACAAATTTGACACAATCATGGGTTAAAAAACCCAGCATTTTTTAGATTGCAGCCTTGAAACTGTTGAATCAGAAAGTGGAGGTATGTTTTTCTCTTCATTCTGGTCGTTTTATGGTAATTGCTGTGTTAAATCTGCTAGTAATCTCATTAAAATGGTGATCATAATGATGACTATATATAGATAATTTGGCAGTTGTGTATATTGGGGGTGCGGCTTGTCCCGCTCACTCTAAAAAATGCTGGGTTGTTTCAACTCATACTTAGGTCAAATATGGAAAATTGCTTTACATTTTTGTGTGGTGGGGTTTGTCCATATTTGACCCAAACATGGACAATTGTAGGTCTGGGCAAACAAACAGAAAGTAAAAGCCAGTATTAGTTTTCCTACACTGTTCATAGGCTTGCAGCCTCCATGTTACAGCTAATGCTTTGAGATTTCATGTTTGTTTTACCTTAAACATAAAATAGCCTGATCCTGTTTGATCAAGGCATGCGATCTGTTCTGACTCATCCAATTTTCAGCATAAGTTTTTCATCTTGCATCAAAATCCTCTCTATTCATTGTATGCATTTGAAATATGGAGTTGGGTTCTGTTTTAATGTACCCAAGTGTACCTAAAATAAAAAGAGTTTAATATACAGGTTTGTGGCTTTTACCCACTTGTAAACTTATGTTCACTGTTCTTTTTTTTATAAACATAGGATTTTTATTAAATTATATTCATTGAGTCGAATCAAGAATCGAAATCGAATTGAGAGCTTGTGAATCGAAATCAAATCAAATTAGAATATCTGAATTGTTACCAAGCCCTAGACGATTGCTCTAAATTTTTAAACTCAATGGTTGGGTTTGTCCAAATTTGACCCAATCATGGGTTGAAACAACCCAACGTATTTATATTGCAGCCTTGATGCTGTTAAATCAGAAAACAGATGTTTGTTTTCTTCTTCAGGTGTGCAGCATTGCTGGACGGAGGCGTGGATGTAGCGATGGTGCTGGATCTGGGTGAGAACTGCATGGAGCAGGCTAATGGAGGAGGAGGGCTCGCAAATAATGTCTCAGAGATGTTAGAACCAGAGCCCAGCACAGAGAAACCCAAACCAGTCCGAGCCAGGACCGGCAGCATCACCCAAAGAGACAAATCGACCCACAATGGGCCACATGCGCAGCCTTGTACCGCTTGGGACGTTGGCTCCCAGGTCCAGCGAAGGCTCCAGAAGACGGACGATGGAAATAAAGGAGAAACTGGGGAACCTTCCAAACAGCCACCGTGTCGAAGGCCTCTTAGTCTGGAAATAAAACCACAACGGATTAGAGCAACGCAGCCAGTGAGGAAGGTGATTCAGCCACCATGGCGAAGCGGTGGCCCTTCTCCACCCACGCGAAGCCTGACAAGTCTTAGTTTAGGGCCGGGAAACTGGCTTCGACGGAGTGAGAGCACATGTACGGTGAGCTCCACGATGCCTTTGCGTTCTGGAAGGGGTCAAATGAGACCTGCGACCTCTTTGCCACATATCGCCAGGGGTATCGGACCCCTTCCTTCGCCTACAACGCCTCGTGGGCCGTGCCTCCTTTTGGCTCTTCGTCCCACCAACCTGGAACAGGAGCGTCAGACATTTTTTCAGTCTAACTATCAGTATGAGCCTCAGTTTGAGTATGCCCCTCCAGAGCCCATCAGTGTTTTGGAGAAGTACAGAGAGGGTTCTGGTCTCTTTCTGTCCCAGGTATATTTTATGTCTAAATAAGTAAATTGCAAAAAGGTCCGCACTCTAAAAATCTTTTATTATAGACAGGAGATAACGTTGACAAAGTTTCGGCTCTTTGCCTTTGTCAGTAGCCGCGTTTCCATTACCCTTCAAATTGCGCAAATTGAAATTGCGAATTGAAAATACAGCAAATGGAAACACATCAAATTCGCAAAAACTCCCATTTATCGCAAAAAAGTTTTTACGCTCGCATGAGGTGGTTTTTCAGGCAATTCGACAAATAAATATTTCACAAAACTGCAATGGAAACAGTTTTTGCGCATTTACAGTCACCTGACGTAGATGACGCGGTGTGTTTGGACAGAAGACGAGACAGAGTTCTTTATTAAATACTTTAAAGACAAAAGAATTACAGGAATACTGGATTCTAAACCTCAAAAAAATGGCACAATCACGACCTCGAAGCAGAAATGAGGGAGAAACACCCAGGAACACTCATATGAGCCGCTCACAGTATAAGGGTCTTTCCTTGCCATTAATGCTTGGATAACACAAACACACACACACACACACGTCTCCTTCGATTATTAATAATGGCCAGTGCAGTGGCTGGGATACATCTAAACCTACCAACATCCGTCACCATGATTTTTGGAATGAGTTATCGCGAGAGGAAAAAATTACGTTATAGTCGCATTACATCAGTTAATGGAAACGCCGTCGTTTCGCAATAGTTTTCTGTCGACATTTTTTTTTTTTTATCGCAAATATTTGCACAAATCTGTAATGGAAACGCACCTACTGTGACAGTTATTCACAATGACTTTATAGAAAGCACGCTGCAGGTCTTCAGGTGATCATGATTAAACAATCAAATAATTAGTCTTCACACTCCAGTTTTAGTCCAAACAGTGAATAATGATTACAAACAATGTTGAAAAAAAAAAAAAAGGTTAACATATGATCCCAAGTCCATAGACTCCAGTTTGGGAATTTTTTTAATTCCATCTGGGACAGCAAATAAATAATGGGAATAAAAACACATCAGGCAAGAAATGCCGTTCATAAACATAATATAAACATAACTTAATAAAAGATTTTTAATTGATACATGTTGATTGATGTCTAAACACTAATTGGCTCTGTTCCAAAAACTAGTGAGCCGCCTTACTGTCAACTGCCTCCGTAAGCAACTCCCTTCTGAAGGTGCACCATTCATTTCAATAGTAATCCATGTGTGTTCGGGAGTTTTGGCGTGAAGATGAAAATGTTTTTCACTCAAGTTGGTCACATGACCAAGAGAAAGCGGCTTGGCTTGAAAGTGATTTCTGTGTGAATGCTTCATACATCACTAGATTCACTACACAACTGGTCGGACTGTGGACAATTATTTCAATTTAAAGATAAACCAACTTGGGTCATTTTGGTTACACAGCCCTGGGTCAAAAAGGGAACCCCAAAATAGGGTGGAAATTAACTCTTTCCTCGTCAGCACCAGCATTTTTGATTATTTTCACAAAAGTTTCATGGCCCCCAGAATATTTAGTTGTATGAATATCTGAACATCCATATATCAGAAGAAAGAACAGATCCTCTGCTTTTAAACAAAAAAACAATGTTTTTTTATAGCTTCATGCTTTCTTTTTGTATCAACATTTAAATGCAAGTTTCATGAAAAAAAGCAACATTTTAATCAAGAACACCCAAAATGGACAAAGATCATCAGGCTGAGTGCCAACAAGAGAAACACAGTCTGAAAGAATAAATAATGATTACAGTGAATCGACAGGATTTTATCCTCTCTGTTTAGTGTGTTTAAAATCACTCACTTTTAAGTTGTGATTCAGTCAGTGCTCAAATGATTTTGATGAGCGATAACACTCCGACAGCTTTAAAAGAAAGCACACTACACTGCAGTCAGTTTAAAAGTTGCGAACACGAACAAGTTTGATTCAGTCCCCCTGTAGTCAATCATTTTATTACTTAAAACTTATCTCTGATCACCAAAATTACATATTTAAAAAAAATGTTCCTTGAAAAAATTACTTCTTGCCTTAAAATAGCTTGAATGTAACTCGACACCCTTGCCTTTAGTATGCGTGGTTCTATGAATATGCAAATGAGCCCCGCCTCCACTCACTCACTCACTCAGAGATCCACTGGTTGACGAGCACACGTTGATCTGATTGGTTACAAGGTAGTTTGTGACGTCAGAAACACCAGCGATTTCAAATCGTGTTTTTGAGACTGTCTTTGGATCACTGCAGTTTTAAGGAGAAAATACTCGACTTATGAATTTACACATGCTATGTCTTAAAGCATATTAAAAACACCACACTGACATATAAACAACATTAAAAACTTTAAAAGAATGCGTTCATCGCTGCGGCCAGTTTCATAGTTCCCTTTCCTCTCTGCTTCAAATAGTTTCCTTCTATTCTCCACACATATTCCTGTCATGAGTAGATTATACATATAGTAGATTAGTGGTGAAAATAGGATGTCAATTAACAGCACTTTCTTACCTTGCAAAATATTGCCCAGCCAGAATGCTTCTAAGCGCAATTATGATGTCTTAAAATGTTGCTTACGTTGGCAGCTTGTTAGGTTTTGTAACGCAGCCATAATGCTGTTCGAGTCTTAAAACTATTGCCATAGGCCTATGTCACACTTCCTGCTTCCGGAACGCGGAGTAGGGACACAGAACTTCCGGTCAACGGTATTTCTCAATAAGGATTTAGATCAGCCATAATGTCTAAACCATCCGACGTAGACGGACCACGAGCTATGAGCTTGCGAAACGAAGGTTTTTGCTCCTGTAGAAGCTATAAGTTCGTATGAAATCAACCTTGTTTTAAGAAAAACATGTTTTATCCGTGATCTTATGAAAAAAACTACACTACCCACAATCCTAAGCGTAGCAGCAACGTCTGCTGATTGGTCCAACTCGCTGTTACCATAGAAACGTGTACCTTACTGGCGAACGGCTAGAGCTATAACAACAATGGCAGGCTACACCCGCAGCTGTTGTTATAGTGTACCCTTTCCTCAGTTTTTACGTTTCCACTTGAGAGTTTTCATTTACCATCCGAACCACATCGTCATATGTGACTTCAGGCAGGTTGCGGAGAGATTTGGTCCAGCGGTATCTGTCGGACTCCACCATTGTAAAAAGCTAACCGGAAGAGCCGTATCCCTACTAAAAGACGTACTTCGGTCTTCAATGTTTTCGTGACATAGGCCTATTGGTCTTACACTCATGCCTTTTTCTAGGCAATTGGGATTATGGAGTGTGTGTTGAGGAAGTATGAGACCTATGAAAACTTTGAAGAGGTCACGGGGGGAACCTTGCTACCGAAGAGTCAAGTATGGGCCGCCACACGCAAGTACCTACAGAAGGAGGGCTGTGTCGGTGAGGTGTGTGGATATCACGTGAGAATAAGTGCTTTTGTATTACCGTCCTGCCAAATAACAAAGGAGTATTAATGCCAGATTCTTTCAACAGGTGGTTGTAAGTCTCTCCGACGAGCTTCTGTCCCAGGCGGTAATGATGGTGGAGAGTTGTCGACCAACACTAACTATTAACTTGTCAGGAGCACGCCAACACTGGCTTGAGGGCATGCTAAGACATGAGATTGGTATGAACTTTAACCTCAGCAGATTGTGAAAGTCATGTCCTAACCAGTCTTGACTGTGACAAACAACACGCAGTGAAATCTACTCGTTCAAAAATCCCGATTGGCATAATTAAGAGCTGCAGTCATGGTGTATTTCTGTAGCCTGGATGCCAGCTGAGCTTAGCCCCGCCCACAGTTCGGTCTGGACTTGATCCGTTGTGAAGCAAGTATTCCCGAACCAAAGCTGTTTGGACCAATCAAATTGTTAGGGCGGGCTTTATACGATGATGGACAGATGATCAACAGTAACGTAATCATCACCAAAGAGCGCTTGGATCGAATTAGTTTACAACAAAGAATGGCTGCCGCTGGAGAATTAAGATGTGTAGATTCAGCCATCGCGTCTGTTATAGACGATGTAGACAGCATTCATTTTAAAAGAGGAACAGAGAACCGCGTTCAAGGCATTTGTCGATCGGAAAGATGTTTTTGCCGTCCTTCCTACGGGATTCGGTCTATCCAATTGAGTGCATATAGCCTAGAAATCTAGACGCACCCTAGAGGCAGCAAAAATTATTTCGCAGCCAGTGTGGTCTAGCAACTCTCCATAGGCTTTTGAGCTGGAAAAACCAAACTCTAGTCAGGCCAATCACATCGTGTATAGAGTCGACGGGCGGTCTTAACATAATGACGACAGAGTTGCAACGGTTCACTGCTACTTGAAAACAAAGAATGGCTGCTGCTGGCGAACAGCTGTCTTTCGATTCGGCTTTGACCGCGACTCTGGATGATTTGAAGTTAAGCTTTTCTTCGAAACAAGAACAAAGAACGGCACTTGAGTCATTTAAAAAAAAAAACAAGATGTGTTCGGAGTTTTGCCGACTTCGTTGCTCTGGTTGGTTGTAGCGCTATCCAATTGCGTGGAGAGAGAATTTGAAAGACAACCGTTTAACCCGCCCCTCGGATTGAGCCCGGCCAATGATGAGTTCCCAGACCTAACATCTTGACGTAAGTCTGGCTTGCCAGGCTAGAGTGCATAGGCTTTTCTTTCCTGGTTCGGTTGAAACGCCCCATAATCACAGCCCAATGGAGCAGAATCACTCACATTCTCACTAGAATCTGAATATGACGACGTCAGGCTAGTGTTTCTGTAGGCTAACACAGAGTTTAGCGTCATCTTGACAAAAACCTAATTGGGTTTTTCAACTGGCTTCTGGATTATTGCAACAGAAAAAACCCTGTGAGCAACAAAAGGTTCCTTACATGTTTTGTTGATCATGATAATCTTATAAACAAACTACACCATGATCGCATACCTTTAACTAGGGATGCTAACGATTAATCTGTGATTGATTCATAATTTAATTGATAAAACGTATCTATGGTCGATTAAGCAAGGTCATTAGACACGCAGTTTGGAGGCGTGCTGCAAAACACGTACAGCAGACACAAGGAAAAATTAAGAAATGTTCATCATTAATGTTAATCACACAACAAAAGAAAGAGAGAAATCACTATGCTATTTAACAGCTTTAATAAGAATTAATTTATATGAAATGTATGCAAATATATATGTCTGCTTGAAAGAATGAACAATGTTGAATGCAAGTTGTCATAAAGAATGCATATATCATTAATTAAAAATAAGATAATTAAATAATAAATAGACCATGTTTTTGTTTCTTCATGGGAAATGGCTTTATTTCATTTTAAGATAAATATTGACATGTTATATGTCACTGGAGTTAGGCTAAATCTGTCTTTATTGCATGTTCCTCATCATTCATATTAACAGGTTCATAGATGTATATAATAAGTTTGCATTACAATTTAACCGAACCCATTCGATTGTAGTCGACTAAAGCAATTCAGATGACTAAAATATGAAAAATCAAAAACGAAATCAAAATTTGCTGTCAAAATGATCACTGCTTGAGTGCTAAAGCTCGACTCATTTCCCGGTTTTGACCAACAAAAATACTCCATACCTGCTGCAATCTACCGTATGTGAAATATCAGTTCCAATCGGCTTCATTTTGTCACATTGAGCAGCATTTTTGCCTTCGGTTGAGACCGATACCGCTTGTTTCTGTTGGGTCACGCCTGGTTTGGACAGACTTAAACACTTTATTTTGTCCTAGCTTTCCTGTAGCTCAAACAATAGAGCGCTGGCGCTTGCAACGCCAAGGTCATGGGTTCGATTCCCAGGGAAAGCAAGAACTGCTAAGAATGTAAAGGTGTACCTTGAAATGCAATGTAAGTCGCTTTGGATAAAAGCGTCTGCCAAATGCATGAATGTAATGTTTGACAAGAAATATTGTATTGACATTCTTCTTGTAGGATCTTTTGGTAAAGTTTTCAGTGTTAATCATACAGTCTTTTGTCTTCAAAACCTGCCCTTCCAGCAATTGTCTGACTTTGCCTCGCAGGCACACATTACTTGCGGGGTGTGAACAACAGCATGCAGCCGTGGGCCACTTCTGTCGGGAGAAAGCAGTTCGCACTGAAGCCAGCGAATCCCACCGAAGAGGGTCTCGCTAGTCTCCACAGCGTGTTGCTACGGAAACAGCCCTTCCTGTGGCGGGCCGCTCTGCTGTACTATACTGTACATCACGCCAAGAGCATGAGCTTCAGCCAATTGTTCAGCCACATCGCTCGCTTCGTCCAGGATCCCGCTGTCCGCTGGGAATACTGCCTGCGCGCCAAACGAGGACAGACGGACACCGCAAAACCAGGTGAGCGCATCGCTAACAATAGAACTGAGGAGAAATGTGTGAAATGCAAGATTACTGCACTTGAGAAAGCAAACTTTATGGTCTATTATTTAAGCTTTTTATTACTTTTCCGAGTTTGTCTATCCTTCCATTCATCCATCTATCTATTTATCTATCTATAGGTCTATATCTATCCATCTATCTATCTATCTGTCTATCTATCTATCTATAGGTCTATCTGTCTATCTATCTATCTATCTATAGGTCTATCCATCTATCTATAGGTCTTTCTATCTATCTATAGGTCTATCTATCTGTCTGTCTATCTATCTATTGATCTATTTTACTCTATATATATTGATCTATCTATCCATCCATCGTTATGTCTGTCTATTTGTCTGTAGATAGACATCTAACATCCTAAACCGTTATCAACATGTTAAAAACATGGTAGCAATGTAATAAACCATGCTAGAAACATTTTAGCAAAAACATGCAATTTTTTTTGCTGTCAAACTCTACTGTCTGGTTTCATATTGCCTCTCTATATTTGTAACTAATATGTTTCTGCATATGTGTGTGTACAGGTTGCTTTAGTAAAGATCAGGTCTACCTTGATGGGATTTTAAGGATTTTACGCCACAGGAGGAACATTGATTTTAAGATATTAACCGCTCTTGGAAAGGCAGGTCCTATTAATGCTAACTGTTTTAATGCAATATTGCTTCTATCCATTTAAGAATGTTTATACATACCACTTTCTGTTTTAGGTTTCCTATGAAGATGTGGAGAGACTTCGGCATTTGGCTGTTCTAAAGAGAACCAGGATTCCTCACTTCATGCAGGATGAAGAGCGTTATCTTCAACACCTCGACCACATCGTCACAGTGAATGAACTGAGTGACGCTGAGCTTCAAGAGCTCATTCCATGAAGATCTGGATCGGACACCATTTACAAACCAACAAACCATTTTTCCAGGTTTTCCCAGGCCAAAAAAAACAGCAACAACAAAAAAACAGTGTCTGCAAAACTGGGAATTTTAAAACATACAATTGATATAATCTTGGATGGTTTATCATGAAAACGTGATTCATGATGAACCATCCATAAAAATGTAAAAAGTATTACATACAGCATGGTTGTGTCCAATGATTGATGTAGTAATTTGCTGCATCAAGTGCCATATTACTCAGCAAGTCTGTTTACAACACAATGATTGTCTGTTTTGTAAAAACAACATGAATCTCAGGCATGAAAGACATGTTTGGATCTTGCAAACCGAAGGTATGTTCGGAATAGCATACTCACTATTTTTGTAGTATACTGTGCACTTGGACCTGCATGATTCTGGATAAATTGATATTCACAATTTTTTGTTTGAAATAGAGATTACAATTCTCCCACGATTCTGAATAGACAACTAAAAAAACGATGTAATTTACTAGAATGGAGTTAATTATAAATTAAAAATGTAATTAATTTTTAATCAGGTTGAGTGAATGATTCAATGACTCACTCACTTGTTTCATTACTGGATGATTCTGTTTTTGAACGAATCTCTTGAATGAATGATTCAATGACAAACGCATTTGTCGCCACCTACTGGTGTAACGATGTAATGATACAATCTTTATTATACCATCGGCATCAGTGATAAACATTTATCCCCTGTACTGTGATAATTTGAATTATAGAAAGACAGAAATAATGATACTGTGTGCTTAAAAAAAAAGACTTGTCAAAGGTTTAATAGACATAGCCGAATCGGGTGTTTGAATCGAGATCTTTTAACAATTAATCGTGCAGCTCTACTGTGCACAGTATGCTAATTTTCTGAATGCATGGAATACTGTACATAATGTAGTACATTATGCTAAAATGCGCAGTATACAGTCAGTACTGTAATGCAATGGGCTTGACTTGACCCGGTTTCACTGTTATGACTGAACTGTCATTTCTGTCTTGATTCATTAGTTGATCAGACTGAACAAAATAGGATAATGCAAATGCAAAAAGTCATAATTATTTAATCGGGATGCTGTGCGCCGATTTAAACATACAATGTAGAGATCATCATACGCTAAACCTATTGCATTGCATACTGTTTTAATATACTACATAGCACACTAGTATTCCACTCCGAACGCCGTGAGAAGCTGAAAGATGGTCATGTAGCATTTTAATTGCACTCATAATGTAATGGGCACATTCTGTCATGTTATCTAGTATTTATATTACACACAAGGCAGAAATATATCAGAACTTAATCAAATAATCCACCCTGACAGTATTTATATAGGAATCCACACATGAACACTTCTTCTCCTACTAGTGAATTCTTTTAGTTTCTCTATTATTTATGTATTTATTATTTGCTTACTTCTTGTATTCACATTAAGCACTGAATGTCTGTGGTATTAGCTTTATATGCAGTAGCAAATGCATTTTTTTTTTCAACTTAGCGGGCCTATAGACCTTATGCGCCAGAGAAACAAGATTTTTTTAATTTTGTCTTTGAACTTCCGTTTTTGTGGAAATATTTCGATGGCATCGCTGTTGAAGAGTAATTAGCTGGTGAAGTGGATTTACTTATTGTAGAGTTAAGGAAAGTTATCATGGGTATTGTAATGTTTGAAGCAGATGTCAGTAGAGAGGGAAGATTTTAAAAACGAGCGGTTAATTCATAAATTTGTAAGATCTTACCTTCACGCTGTGGAATTACAAACCGGAAGACAAGGTCACCAAGGCTCTCAGATCCACAATCGCTTATGCATAAAAAAAAGAATGGCCTCCTTTGTCACTTTTTAATTTCTAATCAGGGTTTATGAAGTATTGTATCTACAGATAATCAGTGTTCTTCTGAGAGGTCTTCATTACCCGTGCTGAAGTGACGTGACACCGCCGTAGGTAACCTCAGCCTTTAGTACCTGTGTAAAGCAGTCCAGCTTCCTCACTGTGCATGTTAAGATTGCGATGGACTCAGGAAGAATAATGGGAGGTCATGTGGATGTGCCTTATATGGGTTCAAAACTCATGTGTCGTGTCATGTTATATGCTTGAAATTACATATCCATTTGTATTTATTATCATTGTCAGTACTGCACGAATATTGCACATTTCACAAGTAGTTGCTGTTATCTTATTAAAATTATATACTGAAGAATCATTGTCTGAGTGCTGAATTTTCAGTACAAATTCAATTTTTACTATATTATAGATATGCCCTTTTACAAGGTCTTTATTTTATTTTTGGGCTCTACTGGAATAGGCATTCATGCTTGAATGTAAAAAATAAATAATTTCTCATATATTTGACGTTGTTGCAGCTCTTCCCAGGAATGCGTTTCCCGTACAATGGCGTAACTCGCTGCTGAACTACCATCGTACGTCAGTGAAGAAATCAACTCGATAGTTACGACTGTTTCCCAAAACCCTTGTCGCAAATCTGCCATTCAACCACGTTGGTTATTGATGTCACGCACGTGGTGGAGTCAGTTATTTTCATGTCCCCTGTAGTAAATTTTCTCTTAAATCTCATCTTTGATCACCAAAATTACATATTTAAAATAGACCCTTGCCTCATTTAGTATACGCGGTTCTATGAATATGCAAATGAGCCCCGCCTCCACTCACTCACTCAGCTCAGAGATGCACTGGTCGACGATCACACGTTGATCTGATTGGTTACAAGGTAGTTTGTGACGTCAGAAACACCAGCGATTTCAAACCGTGTTTTTGAGACTGTCTTTGGTTCACTGCAGTTTTAAGCAGAAAATACTTATGAATTTGCATCGTCTTAAAGCATATTAAAAACACCAGATAGACAAACAGTAAAAACCTGATTTACACCACAGGGGGACATTAATGAATACATTTGAGATCAAATGCAAAAAATTACAAACATGGCATCTGAGGACCATTTCTCACTTTTTTTCAGGGTTTTTTTTTTTCAACTTAGCGATGTTGTTGTTTGCAAATGTTCGTTGGAACCATTTAGGGAAACACCGACTCGTTGAAAAATGCTGATAACGATGGAACTTGCCACCATAGTTGGCTAACGATGCTTTCGGGAGACACCGTTTAGTTCCTCTATGGAGCCCCTCCTTCTGAAAAACACTGTGCTCTGATTGGTCGGCTGGATCAGTGTGTTGTGATTCGTCAAGCGCTTTGAGTGTGTTTGGGAAATGTCCCGTTCTCACCATAACCGCCAGTTTCAACACACTACTAACAAACTCAAACAGGCCCCGCCCCTTTATTCAGCTTATTAAATTTCTAAATTAGGAATATTGTGACTTGTAGTTTTGAGTTTTCTTCTGGAAACAAACATTAGATGCGTTTCAGGGAGTTCAGAAACACTGACACTGATATAGAGAATAACTGCCTTTCACGTAATCATTCACAGCTGATGATCACTAAGTTATGATGGTGGGTAAAAAAAAAAACAGGTCAGGCTGATTAAAAACAGTTTCATTTAATATATCTTATTTTCAATAAATTGCAGTAAAGCCTCCATACCCGACAATACTATAGTTTATAATCTGAGCTCATATCAGCAGGGCAAGTCATTGAACAACACAATCTTCCAGAAGATAATGCAACCAGGATCGGGAGCCTCCATCAAACATCTACAGCCTGAGAATCATGGGGAAAGAGCAGGCATTCTTTCCCTCTCATATATTATAGCTTAATTCAGTGTTGATCCAAAAATGAAATGGAGATGTTCAACTCAAAGGAGGGAAGATTGGGGGGGACACCAGTTTGGTACCTAGATAACGATGGCAAGCAGCACTAATACAAAGTGAATGTAAGAGAAGGACTACAGCCCATTGTGTTCATTCTGTACAAGTCTTGTGTTGCTTAATAACTTCTTGCTCCAGTAAACTGAAGCTTCACACCTGAAAGGCAGCATGTCTCTGCACGACATGTTGAGGTAAAAAGGTTTTCCTAGAAGAAAGATTCTAAATTAATGAATGATATCAGTAAAAAAAAAAAACATTTTAGAGAAGTCAAAAATACAGTGTACTGGGTGTGCGATATTTAGTGTACGATAATATTGTGTTTAAACGATGAGCAATCTGACATTATCGACACTTTACAAAAACACACCTGGCGCACACGTTCACTGCATTATTTAGTCTAGTAAAATGCATTTATAATGCCCTCAATATTCAAGATAAGGGGGCAAAGATACCTCTGTATGTCTTTTATATATCATTTAATATAGTTAATCAATATCACACGAAGAGTGCCGTTTTTTTCTCCAAATATCAGCAAAACGTGATATTGGTTTTATACATTTCAATAACCAATAATTTAATATTAAGCGATTTACATTTTAGACATAACATTGCCTGTTTTTCTCTATTGTGCCAATGAAAATGGTTCTAAACAAAACCACAGGACTTCATTTCATTACTGAATGAACTAATTGTTTGAATGATTCAATGACTCACTCATTAAAACTGCCACCTATTGGACGTTTTAATTTCACATTTAAAGTATATTTAATTTCAAAATATCAATATTCAAGGTTTAAAATGTTTAAGAAATGCAAACATTATTTATGCACGTGTAACAGCACGTTAAATGAATTCATGTGTATATCATTCTGTATTAAACAGTGTAAATGCATCTAAATGCCATTTCACAGCTTATGTTTCCTCTGCATTGCAAAGACTCATTTTGTTGATACTGATTTTATTTGATTGGTAACCAAATTGTATCTAATTATTCTAATTTAACTTGACTAGATGTAAGAATACTACACAAAAGATGATGCATACATTTAATTAGGTTAAAAATGGCTTAATGAAGTAAAAACCAATTTAAACCTATTGGAAAAAATAATTTCCGTCACTGCTATGAACTGACCACAACACAGAATATGAAGAATATCAACAACTTTAGGAGTCAGATTTCCACAGCAGTCCTAAACCTGCCAAGATACCAACACAATAAACACACTCAACAAAATATCGTCCACTTATCGTTATTAAGAAAATCTCAGAATATTTCGAGATTTCATTTTGTCTCAATATCGCACACCCCTAACTGGATGTTACATGATTCTTACCTGCTTTTAGCCCATCATGTTGTGGTCGAGCTGCTTATTGCCAGAGCGCCTTCTGAGTTTGACAGAGGCTGTCCCTTCAGCACAGGATCTACAGAAGAACGCCAACATCTTTAAGAGACTAGAATAATGACACTAGGGGATATACAGGGGTTGGACAATGAAACTGAAACATTGGTCAATATATTGTTGGAGGTTTCATGCCTATATATGTGCAACATTCACTGATTTTACATTCCATCATAGCTCTGCATAAAATATTGCAATCCACACAACAGAGTTCAAAAGAGGAAAAATTGTTGGTTGATGTTTTGGGATGCAATATCATGGCATTCCCTATTTTGCTTGATGGTCGTGTCAATGCCAAGGATTACTGAACCATGTGTACCCAACGGTTCAATCATTGTACCCTGAGTGTCGTGTATCAGCATGATAATGCACCAATACACAGCAAGACTTGTGACAGAATGGTTTGATGAACATAAAAAGTGAAGTTGAACATCTCACATGGCCTGCACAGTCACCAGATCTGAATATTATTGTGTCGCTTTGGGGTATTTTGGAGGAGCGAGTCAGAAAACGTTCCTCCATCAGCATTACGTAATGACCTGACCACTGAAGGACTTGTATCTATGAGTCCCAACATTAAATGATGCTGTAAAAAGAGGCCCTACAACATACTAATACATCATTGTGGTCTAAAACCAGGTGTTTCACTTTCATTGTACAACCCTTATATACTGGTAGCATGTTAAATGGTCTCAATATGATAAATGTGTCTAATGAATACAGAAAAAACTATTTCCTAGCGGTTTTCAATGAGAGATTTCACTTGATGCAGGATTATATACACTGACCGGCCCCCAAAAAAGTGGCTGTTTGGATTTAAATCATTCTTACGAGTCTATGATTGGATCATTATTGTGAAATATAAATAGTTAATATATATTATAGTGATATATAGAGTGATTTTTATGTTTCTATCGTGTTATATGTATGTAACAGTTCTTCAAGCCCTAATTGATGGAGTGTGTAGCTTTTAATTTCTTAAATAAACATGTATGAAGAACATCATGGCCATATTCCAGGAAGATTCATCAGGCTCAAACTGAGAGAATGATTGTGAGGAGCATCAAGAGTCATTTTCACACATGAATCGGCTCCTTAAACTCAATGTAAAGTCTCTTCCAGAACATCCCAAAGACTGAGTGCTGGACTCTTGCATTGACAATACAAGATCTTGAAGAAAAATTGATGCACCTCTTGATGGGAAAAACATCACAGCATTTATTTCCATCAAGAGGTGAATCTATATCTATTAGGGCTGGGCGGTATGGCGGTATATATCGCTACCGTGGTAGAAAATGTCAACCGTAACAGATTTTTTTATTCCGTGTATACCGCGACATGTAAATAAGTGGGCGTGGTTAACTCACGTGCAGCGTGCGTGAGACTGAGACACAGAGATTTGCCAAAGAAACATGGAGAAAGCGGATCCACAACGGAATTAAGATATCTAAAGGATTGTTAACGTGATATTTTCGGGGGAAAGGCGCAGCAGTCACTAGCACCCGTAGGCTAGTTTAGAGGCGCGTTTGCAACGGGGAAAGCATGAAGCTTACTTGACAACAACAGTATATCAATATCGTAACGAATAGAAATAACCTTAAATAATGTATTGTTATCTTCATCTTTCTGTGTCTTATGTATAGTTACTTTTTAAATACGAAAATCGCATTCAGCATGACACGCGAGCGGTTGCCGTGGTAATGAACAATGTTAAAGCGAATGTATAATCCTGTATCTGAGGCAAAATTACTGAATATGCAGCGCGAGTTATATATTTCTAACTTCAAACAATTGGCCACTGAACCAGCTGATGAAATCTTCCTTTGATTCGATGCGCGATTACAACTTGACACTCAAATTAACCGATCGCATGTTACTTATGCAAAAGACGCGCGCGTGCAGACACACTGAGAGGGAGCGCGGTGTGTCAGTGTTCAACGGGCTACGGTAAAATAATGACGCTGTTACAAGGTGTGTATGATGTAAACTACTAAGTCAACACTAACAGTAGCTGCTGTTCGGTTTTCATACTGGTGCTCTCCTTCTAGTCACTTCTGAACGTGATGAACTTGACACAACTGAACTTCTCTTGATTAAAGCTCCAGGCGACGGGTTGCCAGATATCACAAAAAGCAAAACAAGCCCCTTAAAAACGCAGTATAATAAGCAGACATGGCAAAAATGTACTGGGGAACACATTTAAACATAACTAGTATTACTAATATCCTACAAAATTAAAAGTAACTAATTTATTATGAATAGAATAGTTCAATATAAAATATTCATATAAACTGACTGATGAAGTAAAGCAATAACATGAGATTGAAAAATTATTCAGCAACACTTTATTTAAAGTTTAATTGCACCTATGAGTTGTATTTAACTTCAATCAGTTGGGGGAAGCTCATCTAAAAGTTGATGAGTATTTTGTTTACTATATTTATATCAAAATAGTTAACCAAAGAAATAATTTACCAAATAAAAGAAAATAGAAAAATCAAACAAGGTGTACTTTTCATTTCTAAAGTATTTGGGTTTATTTATTATACAAAGCCCTTTTGGTCTATTTTTCGAGAATAACTACATAAATAACAATATCGTGAAATACATCGTTACCGTGAAATAAAATTAGTCGTACCGTGAAAAAGAATTTGTCGTACCGCCCACCCCTAATATCTATATAGGTGAAACTTAAATTACAATATCTTGCAAAAGTTCATGTATTTCAGTAATTCAAATTAAAATGTGAAACTAATATATTGCGTATATATAACTATATACATAAGCATGATTATACTTTTCAGAGGGCTGACATTTCTGTATTTAAAATCCTTTTTTTTATTGATTTCATGTAATATTCTAATTTTCTGAGATTTTGAGTTTGGGGTTTTCATAAGCTTTAAGCCTTAATCATCATAATTATAACTTTTGCACGATATCCAACATTTTCGAGTTTCACCTGTATATACATGTATTAACTTGAGAATTGAATAAATCACAGTAAAGAAAGAAAGTTGGCTCACAGAAGTAGGGGTGCTCCATGGCTTCTTGGGCAGTCAGTCTCTGTTGATGATCGTAACGCAGGAGTTTATCCAGCAAATCCAGAGCTTCTGGACTCACCAAGTGCTGATTCTCTGGCTGGACAAAGTTCTCCCAGCGCTTGCGTGACTGCCTGAAGGTGTAGGAGATTACAGAATTAAAACAGTCTAGCAATTAAAAGTCAATATAGAAAAAATATATAGCTGTGTGTATAATAATCTGCCATTGGTGATGGCATCTGAAAATATTAGGCCGAATAAATGCATGGATGGGCGAAATCACGGAGCAAAACGGTGACAGCGTACACGTCAGAACTATAAGCTACAACATATAACCATGTCAGCTCTGTGGACTCAATGACAGAATCAATCTTCATTGATGAAACCAAGATCTTTTAGTCAATCCTGTTTTCTATGGAAGCTTGTTTCCGCCACAGATTAAAACATTTTAAAAGATAATTGTGACTTTTTATCTCACAATCGCGACTTTAAATCACAATTCTGAAAAATAAAGTCAGAATTGCAAGAGGTAATGTCAAAATTGTGTGAAATAAAGTCACAGTTGCGTGTTATAAAGTCAGAATTGCGAGATATAAACTTCTCACGATTGTGGGATATAAACTCAATTGCGAGTTATAAAGTCCAATTCTAAGGAAAAATTACTGTTTATCTCACAATTCTGACTTTATAACACAATTGGGAGTTATAAAGTCAGAATTGTATGCTATAAAGTCGCAATTGCGTGTTGTAAAGTCAGAATTGTGAGAAATTCGCAATTGCGAGAAATAAACTCGCAATTCTGACTTTTTTTTCCCAGAATTGCATGTTTATATCTCACAATTCTGACTTTATAACACAATTGCAACTTTATAACTCATACAAAAAGTCAGACATACAAAGTCAGAATTGTGAGTTAAAAAGTCAAAAGTACGTTTTTTTATTTGTAATTCTGTAGCGGAAACAAGCTTCCATAGTTTTCAGCTAATGCGTGAACAAAACTTCATTAAATATGATGTGTAGCTCACTTAATCAAAATCTAGATTGGACCTTTCGTGTGTAAACAAATTTTGTTCTAAAGCAAGCAAAAACAAGATCATTTATAAAATGGCTGTCACAGAAATCTAAATTTCTATATGTGCATCACTAACTCATACGAAGATCCTCAAAATGTGGCCAATCTAGATAAGCAACAGACTCACTGGCCAAGCAGATCTTTGAAGCGCGTGTCCAGCTCGATGTGATACTTGTTCAGGTAGCTGAATAGCTCTTCTGTTCCCAGAACCTTAGCAATTCTGACCAACTACAGCAAAGATTCTTCCGTTAGCATATTGTATATTTAAAGACTACATACTGCAATAGTTTTCATAGAAGAATGACGAGTCATACCTGGTCATAGTTGTCTTGACCATGGAAAAATGGCTCTTTCTGGAAGATCATGCTGGCTAACATACAGCCCAAGCTCCACATGTCCAGACTGTAGTCATACATCTGCAAATCATGGAGATTTAACTGCAATGTCTGATGGTCATGTGGGAATATATTGCACTTTCTCCCATTCATAGTATGAGTGAGTATAATAACGTAATCTTTGTAATTCTTAAAGTCCTCCTGTGGTGAAAATCAAGCTTTTAATGTTGTTTATGTCTGTGTGGTGTTTTTAATATGCTTTAAGACACACGTGTAAGTTCATAAGTCGTCTCAAAAACACGGTTTGAAATCGCTGGTGTTTCTGACGTCACAAACGACCTTGTAACCAATCAGATCAACGTGTGATCATCAACCAGTGGATCTCTGAGTGAGTGAGTGAGTGGAGGCGGGGCTCATCTGCATATTCATAGAACCACGTTACATTCAAGATATTGTAAGGCATGACGAGGAAAAAAAAGTTAAAATGTCATTTTGGTGATCAAAGATGAGTTTTAAGGGATATAATTATTGACTACAGGGGGACTTTAAGTCTTTGTTATAACATAGCGAAACACACAACATATTACCTGATAGTCAACCAGCAGTTCTGGTCCCTTATATGATCTTGAGGCGACCCTAACGTTGTAATCCTGTGCAGGGTGGTAGAACTCAGCAAGACCCCAATCTATAAGGCGCAACTACACCACGTACAAATAAAAAGACTTACATTAGGTCACCAACACATTCAAAAGCAAATCCACAATGCCGGTATCTGACTTCACCTTTCTCATTTGGTGGTCTATCATGACATTGTGAGGTTTGACATCCCGATGCATGATACCCATGCTATGAGAGTAGTCCAGTGCCTGCAAAGAGACAAAGCACACGCTTAACACACTCTCCTGTTGAAAACACATGAAAGCGTAATCTCATTTCAGCATGCTCACCTTGAGAAGTTCATACAAGTAAAACCGGATATCAAAGTCTGTTAGTCTCTGATAGAGATCCTAAAAAAAAAAAAATCAGAACATCAAGTGAGACATTAAATGGCCCCTTTAGACGGATGAGCAACTGTTTGGATACATTTATCGACAAAAAACGAATCATTGCTACATAGCTCAACACAGTTAGTCTTATTATAGGAATCTCGTGTTTTATTGGTTTACCACGAGTTACATGTCTGTACCCAAAAACACGATTTTGTTGCTAACAGGATAATCAGAAAGAGCTTTATTTGTAGTAACAGTAATACAGCATTTTCTTCACCACACAATGTGTCATCCAGCTTTTATTAATATGATATTCTGATATCAATCTAGCTTACTGCGAAGCTCAAGTGCCTCATAGCAGCCACTGAACGAACACAACATTAACATAACTTTCAACACACTCAAAGTATTTTTAGTATGATTGTTTTGACCAAGTAAAACCGTGCTCCGTTTCCCCCCAGTTTTGAATCGTCAAATATTGCATAATTAATGAATAATTAATGAAATTATTGTATATTTATAATGAAATGAAGAAGACTAAAGCTAATCAGGCACACAAAGTCTGTTGGCCTGAACTTTTGTTTCATACATTTGTTTAGGCTTGGCATTTATTATAAATATTATTTATATATTTTTCCTCAACACTGCAATTTTGTCCCGGTGCTACCTATTTTCCAGAAAATACAGTAATTAAACTATAAAAATTTAAAATTACATATATATATAAACAATAACTATCAAACTTACTATTTGTTTACCCACATGTCATGTGACCTTTAACTGACATCAGAGAACAGTGAATGTGTTGTTAAATTCATGCAATATTAACTTAAAAGTCTCAGGGAGAACATCAAGCAGATATTTTAGGTCAAAGTGGCTCAGCTGACCAATTTTTTGAAGAAATCCTCAGTTAAACAAGTTTGATAGTTATTATAGTAATTAAAAGTGGTACCTTGAAATCCGTGTTATTGATGTACTCAAACACAAGGGCTGGCGTTCTAGACTGTGGAATACCAAAACAGAAAGAAAAAAGAAAGGGGGGAAAAAAACACTTAAACAGGATTAAAAAAAAAAATTATAACCAATGCAAATTTAAGCTGGAATGCATACACTTAAAAATAGTTTCCTTGATTAAGCATTTTGACATGAATCAACCCTAATATTATAATTGGACTGTCGATTCTGGAATGGATTTAAATATGTCCCAAAGGACACACTACACATTATGCACCTCTATCGTCTAGTATGAGTATATTTAGACATTCAACACTGGATTCTGATGCCCTCCTCGTCTGGTACACAAGTGTTCAACATGCAACACTTTGTTTTTCTCAGTTAAATAAAGTGTATCATCTACATTTGATATACTTCAATATGAGAATACTTGACTCTTACTGGTAGATAAAATCCTTATAAATTTTGGCCAAATATTTAACCCTCTGGTGCTGTTCAGATGTTTTGGATTTTTAGAATTTTTTGTACTTCATTGGAAAAGTACAAAACTTTAGATATCAACCTCAATCTGTTCAATTCCACACTAACATTCTCACTTGGAGCAAATAATCTCTCACACGATGTAACGCTGTCCATCAATAAAAGGGTGAAAGAAATACTGACGAGGTCCTGATATTGACGAGGGGGCGGAGAATTCGCGTCAGCTGTGTGTGTGTGTGTGTGTGTGTGTGTGTGTTTGGCCATCAAGTGGTATTTCAGACTGGACGTGCTGCGATGATAGATCAGTTCACAACGACAAAACACACAGATCACTTTGGTCTTGTCAATGGAACCATTTGGCAACTTTTTAAAAGTAAACTTTCCATGGCATCCATTTCGGTGTCTCGCGCTCGTCATCCACTCAAGACGTAACGTTAACCGAGCCTACTACTCTTTGACCGGCTCGCAAGCCCTAACAAGTGTGTGCGGCGTGCCTGTTGTTTTCGGTCTAGCTAGATCCGGTGTGGTGTTGTAGTTTTACTTTCAGACAGGACGCTGAATGCGCAGCGCTGGGTTAATCGTCACAGAAAGCAGCGGCAAAAGTTGAACTATTTGACCGCGGCGTGCGCGCTACTGGACTTGCGCTTTGGTCGACAAAGTAACAAAACGTCATCGCGCGGCGCAAGCCATTGAAATCATGATTGAAATGAATGGGTTTCATAGCACAGCGCTGCGCATGCCGCATCCTGTTGCAAAAGCATGTGAAAAAAACTACAAAGTTTGCTAGGCCAAAAAGAACGTTAATCTTGCGATAAAAAAATTGACGCAGTTAAAATGGGTTTGCGTTAACGCCGTTAATAATGCGTTTAACTGACAGCCCTAATATATATATACACTAAAAAGATACAAAAACAGTATATAGTGGAGACTAATTTAGCAAGAACAGAACTCTGTAGAAAACAGTTGCATATACTGAAAGAGCCAGATTTACCACAGGGTCCTTCACTGTGTCTACAAGGCGAATGATGTTGGTTCCTCCTCGTAAGTTCTCGAGAATCTTGATCTCACGCTTAATCTTCTTCTTCTTTACAGGCTGCAAAGGTAAAGAATACAAATTTGAAGGGTTAGCATCACACAAAAAAGAAAATTCCCCCCAAAAAATTCACTCATCTATGAAACAAATGAAGAGATTTTTAATAATTCTCTCATCGTTTTTGTCCATCCACTGAAATTCTATGTATTCAACATTTTTAATGTAATCAAAAGCCAAATATTGTCCTATTTCTTAACCGTTCCATCCCGTGTTGATCGGGCCGAGCCAGTACGGATACGGTTTCATTTCCCACTGTGGGGCTGATCGCTTTATAGGACTTAATATAGTATTTTATTCACAAATAAACATACATAAAGCACGTTAAACTCAGGTATGCATGTTTGCCGCACAAAAACAAACAGCATTGGTTTTCGTTCGCCAAGCAAACACATTTGTGATCCTGGATCACAAAACCAGTCACATGTCGCACGGGTATATTTGTGGGAATAGCCAACAATACATTGTATGGGGCAAAATTATCGATTTTTCTTTTATGCCAAAAATCATTAGGATATTAACCCTCTAGGCGCCACGGTCGAGTTTACTCGACAAGATGCGGCACTGAATAAAAAGTCCGATTTTGTCAAATTGGGTGTCAAATTTCGTTCGACCTCCCCTCCACTGAATGGCAGACATGTCATACTTCATCCCCGACTCAAAAAAACGTCATGCTTCTATACAAAATGTTCGAGTTAGAGCGCATTGAATCAGTGCGATCAAAAGCGGAGCTAGTGTGTGAGTGAGCCATTTTATCAGAGCCTCTCCGCAATCGCGGCGACAGTATTGTGGTGGAGACTTTGTCTAATGCCACTGGGTATATTAGACGAGGTTGCAGTATTCATAGGACAGTTGGGAGGCAACGTGGAGGCAGGGTGGGGAGTCGCAGTGACAATGACAGTAGTCCGAGCTGTGCACACTCGGCGCGCGCGCGAGGCAGATCTGGCCGCGCTGCTGTATCATCTCACTCATGATCTGTGCCTTGCCGTGGCCAGTGAGCGTTTGAACTAAACAGGTCTTGTCTACTTGTGATTGTATGCCATATGAATAATAAATATGTGCCACAAACTGTATTTAGTAAATGGAAAATCTCTACAGCAAAAGGCCAACCACTACATGCATTCGGTTTGTTTCTACCATTTATTAGTAATGATTTACACAGTTTGTTTACTACTTACTATATAACTGAGCATTCAGTATTGTGCAATATAGCATACAGAAGGTGATGGACATTTTGGGGGGAAAGAAGTGCTGAATTTTATCATTTAAACATGTGACTTTTCATGAAAATTCGATAATACAATATTGCCACCACCATATGACATCATAATATGCTAATTAGATTGGAAAATGTAATCCCTACATAAACTTTGGGTCATCCTTAATATTTCTCTAATTTACAGAAAGTCTCTATCTTTTATCACTTCTAAGATATAGCCTTTTGAAATTAAGATGTCAAAATCGAACGTTTTAGGAAAAAACCTCTGGCGCCTAAAGGGTTAAGTAAAGATAATGTTTCCTCAGATTCCAGATTTTCAAATAGTCATATCTCGGCCAAATATTGTCCTATCCTAACAAACCATACATCAATGGAGAAATTATTTATTCAGCTTTCAGATGATGTATACATCTCAATAAAAGAAAATGATCATTGTGACTGGTTTTGTGGTCCAATGTCACATTTGACTTTCTTTTTACCAAATGTGCTTTATGCATGTGTGTTAATTACACAATTTAAATAGATGGAGAAAAATCTTCCAAAAGTCTGAATGTGTTTGGAGCAACATGAGGGTGAGTATATGATCAAAATGTTCATTTTTGGGTGAATTTATCCCTTTGCTTCTTGCTGATGTTCAGACCTTAACATGATGAGAGAGCAGGCGTTCTTACCTTCAGTATTTTAACAACTACTCTGTCATTGCTGTTGATGTTGATGGCCTCAAACACTTCACTGTATTTGCCTCTTCCGAGCTTCCGTACAAGCTGGTAGTCATCCTGATTGCTGAATCAGAGGAAGCAAGATATAAATAAAGCTGTGCAAAGTGACTCGCCCAAACATGAAAACATTTACTGTGGGGTAACACCATGACTTTTGACACATGATGATGTACCACATTCATATTTTTGTTGACTAAAACTACCATGTGTTTTGACATAGTACTAGGGTGTTTCAGGCATATTATCATATGGCAAGCCATTTTAATTTTAATCATTCCCAGGATTAAAATCAACAATTCAATTTTCACTCGCTGAAACGTTAATTCTTGATATCAGGAATGGGATTCTTACTAGTAACACTAGCCATTTTGATATCAACTAGTAAAAACTATAATTCTTGAAATCTGTAATTATATTTCCACTAGTTAAATGTCACCATTCAAATGCAATTGTTGATATCAAGATTTAATTTCATTCTTACTAGTTCAAATTCCAGTTTCACATTTCAGAAATACAATTCTTACTATATGTTGCACTTTCCTGTATTTTACGGTTTTTAAGTGATTCCAATAATATTTAAAGCAATTCAAAACCATCATGGTGAACAGTGCGCATCTGAAGTGTTTTAGCTTAATTATTTATCGGCTTTAATATATCGGCCAAATTTGATCGGGCCGATAACGATGAACATATATCGGCCGATACCGATATATCGTGCATCCCTAACTTTTCCCAAAATTGAATTAACGCTATCATCACTGTACCTCCAGCTAGGCACATGTGCTTCATAGTCCCAGTACTCCTTGCTCTTCACAGTGTTGGCATCAGCATACACCCGTGCTTTACTGCTCACCGGACCGGGCATGGCGGGCTTGGCCAGTCGATACTCCTTCTTCCCTCCACCTACAACTACGAGACTCTCCAAACGACAGCAAGTCGACCGTCTCAGTCGTGAAACACTGCAGAAAGTACTGTGGTGCCCTAAAACACTGTAGCAAGCCGCTTCAATGCGATCTCTCGCGACCAATTTTGATTGACAGCTGCTCAGCGGCGGCGCGCATGACCTCGCTCTGACGCTCGCGCCACTAAAAGCCAAAGCAAAAAGCAGAGAGCGTCCGAAACGGTGCAGAAACCAGTTTGTTTTCTGATGGACCGCCAGTTTATTAAAAAAAAACTAAAGTAAGGATTTCATGACCAGCCTAATCAGATGTGTCAGTTTGAAACGTTTAATAAAATTAAAAGCAATACCTGTCGAGCCCACCGAATGTAGCTACGCGGTTAAACGGAACATAAACAACGTGAAGCAGCCGAATTGATCGATTATCTCGGAGTGCGAACAGCGTTTGATCATCACTGTTTATTATAATATTCATTACAGCGGTTCAACTGCTTTAAAACCGTTCCCTCTGGATAACGGCGCTAAGCTAGCGATATCGATGGATGGCTTTAATTGGCCACTACCACTTCGACACGCGCGTCTCTAGATTTTCGATTAACCTTCAAATTGAGTTTTAATTCCTCCCAGTAATACAGAAATTACACCCAGTAAGTGGTCGAGGGATCCGCTGACAGGTAGGCGGATATCAGCCCTAGGATAGCAACACTCCTGGCGAATTTTGCTATCGCTTCTTAGATGGAGTCACCGGAAATACTGTGTGGACTTCCGGTGCCTTTTTCAGAATAAAAGCCCCCCAATTGTAGATATGTCGCTTCACATTAAAACAACAGCAACTGAATGTTTAAAATGCGGAATACTAAACTTTGCTATAACAATTATATTTTAATTCTATAATTTTTTGTATTGATTGTAAGTAGTGCTGTCAAAACGATTAATCGCAATTAATCACATCAAACATAAAAGTTGATATATATATTATGTATATATATATATATGCATACATATATATATATATATGCATACATATATGTACACACACACACACACATATATATATATATATATACACATACATACACATATGTAAACAAACTTTAATGTTAGAGGCAATTAATAACCATTAATCAATTTGACAGCACTAAATTGCACTAACACACCAAATGCCAAATCACACCAGTTATATTATATACCTGTACTGCATGTCGTATAGAGAGTTGGATGTACCTTTTACATATTACTAGAACGTTTCGATTATGTTTTGGGAGGAAAAAACCTGTTACAAAACTTGTACATCATATTGGTGTAACAATAACAAATGTTTAATGTACCCTGTAATTGTTTCAGTAAGTATATTTCAGTATATTAAAAATTAAGCTGAATTATTATTCCCACTATATTGCTAACTTTTAAATCAACGTTACATGGCCTGTAGTAATTTCACCATTTGGTTCACAAATAATTACAACGGGTTATCTATGTTTACAAACATTTAATTTGTAAATGCCTTGTAGTTATGACATGCCACACCTTTGTGATAATGGGGGGAAACAACACATTATGGCATATTTACAACTCGAGTCTCTTCACTACCTTATCTAGAAACACAGACGTTTAAAGGGACATACAGGAGGTGCTAGAAGCTGGAAAAAACAGTTTTTGCTCAAATACAAGATATAAATAAATTATTCGATTCAACATCAAGAATATTGCTTCACAAGCAACGACAACATTCAGTCTCTGCATTTAATGCACATGAAAATAAGAGTACACAAATCTGTAACAGAACAAACAATACTGACACATAAGCCATTAACGTTAACAAGGCTTTCAGAGGCATCGAAAAGGGAAAAATAAATGTTTGCGATGTTTACATTCAAGCTGTTAGGATCATACAATGAATTATTATTAATATGGATTTAATCACCATTTAGACACTGCACCGTAGGAGGTTTTTACTACTTGACTACTACTTAATACTGTGTTGGATACTTTTAAACATATTACCTGTATGTGTACACTTGTTTCAAATGATTCATTACAAAAGCTGCTGATTGCCTGCTGTGTAATTTTGCGTTCAAATCGGCATTTTTCATTGCGGTTTAATTAAAAAAACCAAACAGGTTTTATTGTCGTATGATCCAATTAGGCAAGCACAAAATAAAATTACTGATTTATGGCATATTGTTTCTAAAGCAGAAAGCAAACAAAGAATCTGTGGCAGAGCAACTGTACAAGTGTGGCAAAAGAATAATCCACTAAAACAAAAACTACAACGTATCCTCAAAAGAGGAAACAATCACATACGCACAGTCTACAGTATGAAGAAACACAAACAGATACTAAATCCTAGCACTGTACTCGTGTCGAAGCCATACAAAACATCCATGTATATATATAACTTTACAAATTCTACAGCATTGTTTAGCTAACGCAACACCATCTGTTTGCGACCTGCAAACAAAAATACTTCATTGTTTTTCTCAGGTGCTGGCAGATAATAAGTAACTGTCAATCTTTGTACTACTGTAAATTTAACTGCTTGCAAACTTATTAGATATGATTTTAAATGCACGAGAAAAAGAATGGCTAATATGGTTTTTTTTTGTGTGTAGTCATTTGCCTAAAAGTTAGCATGACAGATTACAACTGTATAAATTATTTAGGCTAATCATGCATACATATACCCTGTTACATCATGGGTTAGGTGATGGGAGATATACATTACGAATACATACAATCACTACTGTATATTGTCCAGATGGCCACACAGTGTTCAAGTTCATGGAAGCATGATATTGAGAGCACTGGAAGAAAGGCAGTTAATTTGAAAGTTACAAGGCCAAATAATTAGAAAGAAAAAGAAACAATGAAACATCTAATTGCGGTCAATCGCATGGCGTACCAATTGAAGTCGTTTTGGAAAAGCAGGTCACTGACATTCTCCTCTTGTAATACTAGATATACTGGATTCTAGCTACAAAGCAGAACTCAAACGACATCATTTCTTTGTTGGAAACACCAGTCTTAAGTATAATGAGTTGCACATGAGACTAAATTGCTCTTTTTTTACAAGCTTATTTATGAGTTGCGCCCATTTCCGTGTTCGTTTCTGTTCGTCAGAGCGGTCGGTGCATGAGGCAAAGTCTTATAGAGCAGATGCGATGTTGCCAATCTCTACACAGAAGAACATCAAGACTTTAGAGGGATGGTTCACCCAAAAATTTAAATTAGCCCATGATTTACTCTCCCTCAAGCCATCCTAGGTGTGTATGACATACTTCATTCAGAAGAATACAATCAGAGCTATATTAAAAAATGTCCTGGCTCATCCAAGCTTTACAATGGCAGTGAATGGCTGTTTCTGTTTTGAAGTCCATAAAAGTGCATCTATCCATCATTAAAGTGCATCTATCCATCATAAAAGTGCATCTGTCCATCATAAAAGTGCATCTGTCCATCATTAAAGTGCATCTGTCCATCATAAAAGTGCTCCACGGGCTCCGGGGGGGGGGGGGGGGTTAACAAAGGCCTTCTTAAGTGAAACGATGCATTTGTATATGAAAAAATCCATATTTAAAACTTTATAAAGTAAAATAACTAGCTTCCGGCCAAACGAACATACGGATCCGACTAAAGTGTAAAGCGTAACTTCTGCGAGTAATGCGACCCACTGATATTTACGCTACGCCATGTCACACTACGCAACTTCTGACGTCACAAGCTGCGCTTTAGGCGTAAGAAGACTGCGTATGTTCGTTTGGTCGGAAAGTAGTTATTTTATTTAAGTTTTAAATATGAATATTTTTCTTCAGAAGGCCTTTATTAACTCCCCTCCCCCGGAGCCTGTGAAGTTCTTTTATCATGGATAGATGCACTTTTATGATGGACAGATGCACTTTTATGATGAATAGATGCACTTTTATGATGGATAGATGCACTTTTATGATGGATAGATGCACTTTTATGATGGACAGATGCACTTTTATGATGAATAGATGCACTTTTATGATGGACAGATGCACTTTTATGATGAATAGATGCACTTTTATGATGGGCACATGCACTTTTATGGAATTCAAAACAGAAACAGTAATCCACTGCCATTATAAAGCTTGGAAGAGCCAGGACATTTTTTAATATAACTCCAATTGTATTCGTCTGAAAGAAGAAAGTCATATACACCTAGGATGACTTGAGGATGAGTAAATCATGGGCTAATTTTCATTTTTGGGTGAACTAACCCTTTAACAAGCTGACACTTTATGTACCAGTCCAACAAGTACTGCAATGGGATACGTAAAACGTACAATATATATATATATATATATATATATATATGTAAGAAATATCGCTATTGCGTGTTTTTTCGCTCACAGCAGACGGTCACTACTCTATGCATGATGACGCTGGATAACCTCCTCCTTCTGCAGTGTGTTGAACTGTGTGTTCCTGAAGGGCGCCGAGCTCTCCGAAACACTCTCCGCACCACACACACTTGAACTGGGCTTCACGCGAGTGAACGATGCCATGCTTCGCCAAGTGTTCGCGCTGTTTAAACCCCTTGTCGCATGTGGGGCACTTGAAGGGTTTCTCTCCGGTATGGACTCTCCGATGTCTCTGCAACTCGGACGAGTATTTAAAGCGCCTCTCGCAGTCGGCACACTTCATGGGTTTTCTCGCGAGCCGGGTCGCATCGGTGCTGCACGAAATCAGATGAGGACTGGAAGCGTCTGCCACAGAGCGAACACTTGAGCGGCTTTTCGGTGCAG
Source organism: Meda fulgida (assembly GCA_030578275.1). Classification (NCBI taxonomy): domain Eukaryota; kingdom Metazoa; phylum Chordata; class Actinopteri; order Cypriniformes; family Leuciscidae; genus Meda; species Meda fulgida. Next base: position 2,213,418 of record CM060622.1, read on the forward strand.
TGCGAGTTCTGGTGACGTTGTAACGTCGAGGACTTTTTATAGCCCTTCCCGCACACGTCGCACTTGTAGGGCTTCTCCACGGCGTTGGATCCGGAGTTCGACTCGGTGCACTTGTGCCTCAGAAGCTCTCCAGATTGTCTGAAGCCCTTTTGGCAAGCTGCGCATTTAAACAGACTCTCGATCCCATGGACATGCTGGTGATACAGCAAATGGGAAGGCTGAAGAAAACCCTTGTCGCATTGGTTGCACTTGAAAGGCCGATCAGCGGGGTTTTTATGCGTACGACGGTGGCGCACAAGCGCATACTGTTGTTTAAAGCTCATCTGACACTCTTCACACTGGAAAGGCCGCTCTTCTGAGTGTGTGCGCTCGTGTTGCCGAAGATCCGACGGGCGTTTGAAGCTTTTCCCACATGCGGTGCATCGAAACGGTCGTTCTCCGACCGGCTGGCACTGATGGTGCAACAGCTCGGATGACTCCTTGAAATGAAGCTCGCATAAATTACACTTGAAAAGATGCTCGCCGGAGTGAGCGTACATGTGGCGTACGAGATGCTGCCTGTGCTTGAAGGTCTTCTCGCAAACGGCGCATTTATAAGGGCGATCGGCGCTGTGAGTGCGCTGGTGATGTGCCAGATGAGAAGCCTGACTGAACGTCTTATCGCAGGTGTCACACTTGTAGGGTTTCTCCCCCGTGTGCACTCTTTCGTGACGCGAGAGTTCGGAAAGATGACGAAACGCCTTATTGCACACGGAGCATTTATAAGGACGATCCGAGTCTTGAAAAGCGGTCGTTGATGAGGAACCCATGGCGGCTCCGTCACTGGATGTCTCCGCAGTTGAAGGTTGCTGAGGGTTAGAAGAATCTGGCCGGTATGTTTTTTCACAGATCGAGCACTTCATTGGATTGTTTCCAGTGCTGTGTTCGTTATGATGTTGCGCCAGAGAAGTGAGAAGCGAGAATCCCATTTTGCACACGCCGCACACAAACGGCTTCTGCTCGACCTGGACACACTGATGCTCTAGGAGATCCGTGGCTTGATTGAAGATCTTCATGCACTGTGTGCATTGGAAAGAACGGTCCTGGTTAACCATGCATTGGTGCTCATGAGGATTGGCCAAGTGCGAAATATCATGGCCACATGCTCCACATTTGTGGCCACCTTCACTGCCCACCTGTAGTTGAGGTGGCGGATGCTGTGGTGCATGTTGGCCGTGTTGAGACTGTTGTAACGCAGGATCCGCTTGTAGGACTATCCCATAAGCGGCCGTGCCCAATGCATTCTCAGCCCCTTGTAAAAGAGGATGCCCGACGGGAGGAGCAGCCACTGCATGTTGCTGTTGCCATGCTTCCGTCATTCTTCCACTGTACATGTATGAATTCTACTTTCAGGAATCAGCACTTGCACCAAAATGCACCAAAAACGTTCCAACAGGTGATGGTCAGTTCATTGGAAAAGTCAAGTATGATACTAAAATGGCCTTGTAGAGGAGTTTTGGGTGAACTTTTTCAGCATTGTGTGGTGGTTCGTTAAGGTTAATTTTTTTAAATGTTATATAGCAATCCGATGGGAAACTCTGACATTTTTCTCCTGCAAACTACACAGAATTGTCTCCAATTGCACACCTGTAATGAGAGAAAAAAAACAGTGCGTCATTACATAGAGCAGCTCAGAATGCAAGAATTACTCAAGACTCACACATTTTTTGGAGAATTTAATTTCCATGCATTGTCCAATTACTGGATAAGAATTTTTTAAATCCTAACATGAGTACAATCACATTGCATCAGTGGTTATCAACCAGGGGGCCTCGGCAAACTTACAAAGGGGCCCACAAGGTGAATTTGAAATAAAACGTAAAAAATAATGATTAAATTAAATAGTTCCAACCCTGTGTGAGTTACTTTCTTCTGTAGAACACAAAAAATGATATATTAAATCAGACTTTCACAAAAAACAACCATAGAATCAATAAGGCCCTTAAAATTTTTGGCTTCTGACATTCTTCAAAATATCTTCTTTTGTGTTCAACAGAAGAAAGAAATTCATCCGGGTTTGGAACAACATGAGGGTAAATTAAATCATAAATTATGTCATAAATTATGACAAAATTAATTTTTGGGAGAACTATCCATTTAAATTGGCTAAAACCACGCTCTTTTAGGGACATTCATTTATTGCATGGATGATAAACCTAACACGTTAAAAATGCATAAACAGTTGAATAATAACATTTGCACTCTAATGCAGTTGAACTGAATGAACAAAGCAAACTTTTCTGAAAAAATCCACAATTTAACACTGAAAAAGTTTGTCATTGCGTTCATTACTATATTAGTATGTGTATATTATATATATTAGTGCTGTCAAATTCGATTAATCGCATCTAAGACAAAGTTTTTGCTTATATATTTGTGTATGTTATATTTATATACATTACATATACATTACATATACATATTTATTGATTTCACTGCAATCCCCCCTTTTTATCATTCTAAGCTCATAAAATGATGAAAGTGATCTTTCCAGGTTTTTCATGACTCTAAATACCCTTTTTACTGTTAATAATGATTCTGAAAAACACTTTACTGGGCGCCCTTACTAGTATCTACCAATCACATGCACATGCATATATAGAAACATACAAGCCTATATCACAATGTGATCCAATCTGTATTTGACTTCAAATAGAAAACCATGATTTCACACTCTTAACAACAAAAATCAATATATTGTTTTAAATGCATTATTAATACAACACAAATAGTCATGCCATGAAATACACACAATGTAAATCTGAAGTTAAAATACACGAATTGTAGAGCCGACTGCCTGCTGGCCTGAAGAAAGAGAAAAAAAAGAAGAAAAAAAAAGGGGAGAAATCCGGAATTCGCTTTGATCGTTGTAATTCTTTGGCCAGTGCAGACTATAAGCCATTCTTTGGATATCAGAGATCCATATGCAAAGCCATGTCGTTAAACCACCTCGCTTTTTATTCGCAGTTTGTGTTAAAGAAAACTTCAGCTAGCTTTTGCTCGATGCAGCCAGAGCTAGCCAGCGATGCTAATGCTCTCCTCTATCAATCTGACCTTCTGCAATCGCCACATTATCACAAACAACACATGCAATAAAGTCGAAATCTGCAACAATTCATAACGCGTCTGCAGATCTGCATGCAAATAATACGCAAAGCCCCATGCAAGTGTGTGTTTACCAGCACGCTAAACTGTAACGTTAGCTATTGGGTTAAAAGAGGCTCAGCCGCACCTCGCGGGCTTTAACCTACTTTGCGTCGCGTTTTCCCCTTCGATACCTTGTTATCCCGAAGATCCACACTTGTAATAAATATATGCAGGCCGTTTTAAGGGAGAAAAAAATCGGGCGCTTCCCTGCCAGTGGGATCATGCAGAAGGCCCAAAAAAACGTGACGCATCGGACCTCTACGACCAGCCCCTCGATGAAGAGATGGGCGGAATCAACGCGATGGAAAATCACTGATTTTATACCAGAGAAACTGTCAAACAGCTCGTTCTGTCTGACCTTGTAAAGTAGCCTTATGATGTTAAAACAACCAAATAATCATGAAGTAGCCTAAGTGTGTCTCCTCACAATGGCGTTGCAACGTGCGGATATTATGGACTGGTTTAGAGTAAATAGCATGTGCAAATTAGATATTGTGTATCCTAAAATACAGTTTGTCAATATTTTTGTTCGCCTCCAGTTGTACTTGTACATATATTAGCGTTACATGTGTGTAGATCTATCTCTCTATCTATCTATCTATCTATCTATCTATCTATCTATCTATCTATCTATCTATCTATCTATCTATCTATCTATCTATCTATCTGTCTTCTATCTATCTATCTATCTATCTATCTATCTATCTATCTGTCTTCTATCTATCTATCTATCTATCTATCTATCTATCTGTCTTCTATCTATCTATCTATCTATCTATCTATCTATCTATCTTCTATCTATCTATCTATCTATCTGTCTTCTATCTATCTATCTATCTATCTATCTATCTATCTTCTATCTATCTATCTAGGCTATCTATTTATCTATCTAGGCTATCTATTATATATCTATCTATTGTAACAATATCGTTTCACAATATATCGCAATACAACAATATTTATTGTGGATAGTGACAATAAGTATTGTGGATAGTTTTAAGTTTTAGTGTCAGTACTACATTAAACTAGGCTAGCTACTTGACTAATGTATAATAGTGGGGGCATATTTCTGGGTCCTGGTAAAGCCAAATGTCTTGTTACCAGTAAAAAGTGGCCTACGTTAGGCTATTTTAAATATATCTAATCAGTGAAAGAGTGCAAGCATATTCATCTAAAATAATTCTGTATTTCAGCTTCAGAATCATGAATATTGGTGTCTCTACTGTCCTGTGCTTTGGGTTTCAGCAACGAGTCCAAACCTATTCATTTCCACACCAATATAATACCAAATTTAGCATTTTAATCAACAGTACATTTTTAGTTAACCTTAAGGGTATCGATAGACCCCTACTATCTATCTATCTATCTATCTATCTATCTATCTATCTATCTATCTATCTATCTATCTATCTATCTATCTATCTATCTATCTATCTATCTATCTATCTATCTATCTATCTAATCTGTCTGTCTGTCTGTCTGTCTATCTATCTAAGGTAATGTTCCCATAATATTTGCAAAAGGACAAATTAGAGAAAACATTCTCTAACATTCACGTAACCTAGATTTTTTTTAAACATAAAAAACTGGACATTTGAGAACATTCAGAAATAATGTTTTCATAACTAGCTAAACATTCTTAGAACGTATTTTTGTTAGCGAGGTGAATTTGAGTCCTTTAAACACATATTTGTAATTCCTCTGAGGAAGCTTCATCTTGAAGGTGGAAGGATTGAAGTGTGGTGTTTTAGCATCAACTCAAATCATGCAGATTCAACATTGTGAGTATTTTAAATTTAAACCTGCAGTGTGCCGAAGAAAGAAAGTCTTAAAAATGCGGTTTAAAACCACCCTTGTTTTCAACCGTCACAAATATGTAACCAATCCTGTCAACGTGTGGCCGGCGCTTTTATCCAACGACTTTCTATAATGTTCAAAGCGTTTCTAATGATGGTGATTATTAGAAGACAGCTGTCTGACTCTGAGATGACAAACAGGAACGTAACATTAGCTACACATTATTTGTGGTTTGATAATGTAATCAAGCCAAAGGCTAATCATAACATTTACCGTTACCGACATAATAGAGAGCGATACATAAAACACATTACCATTCTGATACATCCACTTGTAGACAATCCTGTATAATTCGCTCTTCCTCTTCTTCTGAAAAAAAAAATTTGGATGACTAGTAATTTCCTACTACTAAATTCTGAAAAAACAGAGATTTTAATTATTGGACAAAAAACTTCCACAAGTAATAACCTAGAATACTGTCTAACACTTGATGGCTGCTCTGTTAAGTCTTCATCGTCGGTTAGGAACCTGGGTGTGCTCTTTGACACCAACCTTTCATTTGAAAGTCACGTGTCTAATATCTGTAAAACCGCATATATCCATCTTAAAAATATATCTAAATTACGCCATATGCTCTCATTGACAAATGCGGAACAATTAGTTCATGCGTTCATGACCTCAAGGCTAGATTATTGTAATGCTCTACTGGGTGGTTGCCCTGCACGCTTAATAAACAAACTACAGCTGGTCCAAAACGCAGCAGCTCGAGTTCTTACCAGAACCAGGAAATATGACCATATTAGCCCGGTTCTGTCAACACTGCATTGGCTGCCTATTAAACATCGTATACATTTTTAAATATTGCTGATTACTTACAAAGCACTAAATGGTAAGCTCCGCAGTACTTGAGCGAGCTCTTAACACATTATAGTCCTTCACATCTATTGCGATCTCAAAATTCTGGTCAGTTAATAATACCTAGAATATCAAAATCAACTGCGGGCGGAAGATCCTTTTCCTATTTAGCACCAAAACTTTGAACAGTCTTCCTACCATTGTCTGGGAAGCAGACACACTCTGTCAGTCCAAAGCTAGACTAAAAACACATCTCTTTGACCTAGCATACACATAATATATTATAGACTTCTATAATTCATTGTTAGGCTGCATAGATTAGAACAGCCGGAACCGGGAACACTTCCCTTAAATCCTGATGTACTCATACATCATAAGAAGAATGGCGTCTACGCTAATTTTAGTGTCTTTGTTATCCTGAGGTTTTCCCGCAGCCTACCGAATCCAGGCCGTATCCAGATCTGACTAGGACCTTCGCCTGGACACACACACACACACACACACACACACACACACACACACACACACACACACACACACACACACACACACACACACACACACACACACACACACACACACACACACACACACCAGATCTGACTAGGAGCTTTGCCTGGACCCGATGACAACGCAGTGCTGAAGTGGCAACTAGCCTCTCCCTATGGAGGATCCCTTTACCACTCTACAGATAAAGCACTGTGGGGAAATTCGGTGCACGTACCTAACCCGAAGTGATAAAATAAAATAAAATTCTGTTTCAAAATGTATAGGCTAGACAAGTAGTTTGTTTAGGTATGGGTTGTAGGAATTACAAACCTGCGCACATATATTTAAACGCACATAACTATAGAATAAATTCTTAATGTGCATGTGAACGCATCAGCGTTTATCAGGTTCAGTTTAAAGTCTGTTCAGAGAGAACGGCGTCGTCTTAGCGGCCCCTAATTTAATTACAAATGATAATTTCGCCAGAAGTGAATCAATCAAAACTAACTTTAGCTGGAAATAACGTTATTCAGGAACGGCTAGAATGCCAAAACAATCTCTGTTACCTTAAATTATATGTTTATCTCTGTAAAGCTGCTTCGAAACAATCGAATTGCTAAAAGCGCTATATAAATGAAGATGACTTGACTTGAATCAGTTTCTGGTTCAAACGTATATGCTGAATTAAACCAATATTGTCACTGTGTTGCGTTTACTACAGTAAAGCTGAGCGAGAGGATCAGGTGATCTGAGCTGAGTGAGTGGAGGCGGGGCTAATTTGCATATTCATGAGCCTGCATATACTAAATGAAGCAAGGGTGTAGTTACATTCAAGCTAATTTAAAATATGAAGAAATAATTTTTTCTTTATATTTATTTTTAAATATGTAATTTTGATGATCAAAGATGACTAAAATGTTTGATGCAGGGGGACTTTAACTAAGGTGGAATTACAGCCTCCATAAAATTGTTCATATCTCCTCATTTAATCTCTTTTGGTGGGATGGGTATAAAAACTGCTGATTGTGTTTTGTTTTTTTTGTTGTTGTTTTTTTCCATGAGCTTTTTCTTCGAAAACCACAAGCCACAACATAACCTCAAACATTTTATTAATTTTCCACATAACTTGGAAACAATCTCATAAATCATTGCGTAAGAAAGGGCATGCTTAGGCATGCAATGATCTCACAACATGATATCACTGGATGAGTATAAAATATACAATAGCAGTTTATCATTCATTAATTTAGATAATGTCAGTCAGGTCCCACTGAGAAACATAAGCTGGTATTTTTACACTGCTTTCAGTCCCAATTGTTATCTAAGTTGCTGGACAGAGAGACAGGCAGAAAATCACACAGAGTAACAGCAGAAGAGAACAGGCTAACAAACATGCTGTAAAAATCTCCACAGGCTCAGGCTCAGTTCTTAAGCCAACTTGATTTGTTCAAAGGTTGGGAGGGATAGAGACAAACCGTGTCACGTGACCTCTGTATGAGCGGTCACCTGTAGTACATAACCTGCTCGCTAGGATGGTTTCTCAATTAAAAAAGGCACTCAGCATATCAATGATATCTTGCAAACTTGTTAAAATATGTTCAGTAGTATAGAATAATATACATTGAAAACAGTCTCAAACTTTATCGAGTATGAGCCGGATTACTCAACCACTGCTGCACCTCTGTTGTACTTTTATGTCATATAGCAGATGTGACATCACGTGGTGTACGAGAAAACACAGATGTTGCTTTAGCATAGCATTGTTTCAATGGTGAATGTGTTTCGGTGCATCGAAACGAACTACACGACTGGATTGTGCTGAAATTCAGTGATTGTTGTGAGTGTGGAAATATTCTGCAGGCTTGTCTGATTAAAAGTGTGTGAGTTGAATGAGAATGATGAAGCCCTTGAAGATAGCTGTTACCACAGACCTAAATGTGTGCGTGTGTGTGTGTGTGTGTGTGTGTGTGTGTGTGCGTGTGTGTGTGTGTGTGTGTGTGTGTGTGTGTGTGTGTGTGTGTGTGTGTGTCAAATCTGGGTATGTAGATGAGAAAGTTGTTTTATATGGATGATGCAATGAGTGTATGCAGCGATCATATAGGGCTGTACCCTGGAAAACAGTGGGAGGGTGGTTATATATTAATGTGAACTGTGAACCTTACATCAACTATATCATAGTACATAAAACCACAAGACCGTCTTTAACCGTCAAAATCGCGCTACTTAATAATGTCTCAGGCCTGATGTGCATTTGAAAAGAAAAAAAGTAAAATAACCTTTTGTAACTGTGGTAAAACATATCAGACGAGCCGTATATTTAAAACCTAAATGTGCGTAATACTTCAGTTCTACAGAATATTGTAAATGGACCTTTATTGTGAATGATTGGAGGAAAAAAGTAAGCAAAGTTAACTAATGGATTATAATGGAATTATATAATAAATCGAACCATAAAAGAAGTTTACAATTTACATGGACTTGCCCAACTTACACAGACATTTACTACTGTAATTTTTGGGTTCCTTATATTAAGAAGTGGTGCTAAGTGTGCATTGTGTGCATATCTTACTCTTGATCAATGCTGTTATTGACATTCTATAGGCCATTTGATTAAATAAAGAAATGAATGAACAAAATGGCTACACCGATGTTGAGTAATATCACCAAGACCACCAGGATAGAGCTGGAGCCCTGTAGAAAGAGAAAATGTTGCCATTAGAAATATGGTATTGCACATTCAAAGGCTTTTAATCACATCACCAGCTTAAACATGTCTAAACCATTAAAAAGTATAATTTTATTTGATTTATTCCTTGTATCACTAAATGTAGCATTTCAAAAGATCAGTTTCTAAAATGTTTGGAACTAAAGATCCATGTTAGATGCATGTTACACTGCAAACAGAATAAATAGAATTAAAAACAATATCAATACAGAGTTCTAAGCTTTGAATGAAACCAACCAGCTCTGAAATATGGTTCACCACACCATAATATGTTCAGAATTATGCTAAGAAATTATGCTGTATTCCAAATTTGAAGTTGACATCACAAAAATTGAGTACGCTTAAAGGCATTTCAAAGGTTTTCAAAGTTTGAATTTTGAGTTTTTAAGCTTTCAAATGATACGATAAAATCGGGCAATAAAATAGCATTCCGCTACTGGGACGCTGACAGTTAACACAAATATTCGACTCCATTGTAGCTTGATAGTCAGACTGATTAAATTGTGTACTACCAGAACCTAAATGTTATGTGCTCATAAACCCTCTGGTGCTCATTCGATCAAATATTTGTTGTTGAATTTTTTACTTGATCGGAATGGTACAAAACTTGGTAAAGGTTTTGGCACTTGCTTTGTAAACACACACAAAAAAAAATCATGGACATCATTTAAAAAGATTAAATGGTCCTGAAAAAAATAGTCACATTTGACTTGTGCTCCTCACGGTCAAAAATGAACGCATTGGAAATGATTAGGAGACGAAATTAATCTAGTGAAAACTTTTGGTACTGTGGCCAAACTACACCTACTTTTTGAGATATCAAGCTCATGGCTTTGATTTTCTTGCAGTTTTAGAGTAAAATGTGTTTTTGAATATATATATTTCATAAAAAAAAGTATTTTGTGCATTTTTAATAACAATAAACGTAAAATTCTGCAACTTTTTTAAATTTCTTTTTTTAAAAACTTTTTTCACTTCAGCAATAATCTGCCGAGTGCCGTCTTTGAAAAGAGATCAAACTTAAGTCTGTGCTCTACAGCGTTCAATATTTACGTCAGTTTAAGTTGGAAATTTAATTTTCAGGTCAATGCTCAGAAAGTGAATAAATGGGTTTTAAATACAGTGTAAATATAATTTAGTACCATAAAATCCCCTAAAAATACAAAATATGAAATAAAAAAACATTTTCGAACTAAAATATAGTACATTCATTTCATTGAAATAAAATAAAAAATTCGGTAATTTTTGACCGACACGCGAAGAGCAACAAAGGCTATGGTTTTCACGAATTTTAAAGGAACACTCCACTTTTTTTGGAAATAGGCTCATTTTCCAACTCCCCTAGAGTTGAACAATTGAGTTTTACCGTTTTCTGATCCATTCAGCCGATCTCCGGGTCTGGCGGTAACACTTTTAGCATAGCTTAGCATAGATCATTGAATCTGATTAGACCGTTAGCATCCGTTAGAAAATCGCAACTTTTTTATTCTCTGTCGGTATTAGTTCACGATGGAACCACAGAAGAGGTAAGTTTTAAACAGGAAAAATATCTAAACTCTATGGTCATTTTTTTGAGAGAGATGCTAACGGTCTAATCAGATTCAATTATCTATGCTAAGCTGTGCTAAAAGTGCTACTGCCAGACCCGGAGATTGGCTGAATGGATTCAAAAACGGTAAAACTGTTTAACTCGAGGGGACCCTTTTTCCAAAAGAAGTGGAGTGTTCCTTTAAGATGTGGCTAATTCATATGAATTAGTATGAATTACCTACCCCTGACCCCGCCCCTAAACCTACCCATCACGTGGGTTTAGACAAATCGTACGACTTTGTACATATTACCCATCTTTTAATCACTTGTACGATTTGGTCGTGAGATAGCGTTGAACTACTGGTATACAGTACAAGGTATCCAGAACATTGCAACCTTTCGTTCCCAGAGGTCATCACGCTGTTTACTTACTGAGTTTGCCTTTATCAGGTTCAGATGCTCTAGTTCTTGGTCCAGTGGTTCTGGAGAAGACGTTAAAGGGGGGTGAAAGAGTAATGTCCCTGTGCAAAGGCCATTCCTCCACGTCAACCCCAACATTCAAGGTGTCGAGCATCTGCACAGAGTCCATCGAACCTTCCCTGGCTGCAAGACCCCATTCTTTGCCTTCGTGGTTTCGTTGACGTAGTCTCTGCAAATTGTGCCCTTGGGGACCCGAGCATTTCGTGCCAGACCCAAAGTTCTGTTGGGAAACGGAGTCTAGGGGCTGGAACCTCATGTCAACCCGATAATCATTTTCCCCTTCTTTCTCCTGCAGATGTGAATGGGAAGAGATCCACTGGGAATTGTTTTCAACAGTCCATTCCAGAGTGGAGTTGTTGGCTTCACGATCTGACAGCTGGTAGGCATTCAAGCTAGACTCACCAATCGTATGATTAGTAAAGGACTTTCTTGGCTTGTGGTTGGAGTGGACATGCTCGTGTTGTTTGTGATAGGAGGAAACATGCTCTTGGGGGTTATAATGGTAAGAAACGTGTGGTTTTTCGTGTGCAGAAATAAACTCCTTTGGTTTGTGATTGGAGGAAGCATGCTCACTGGTCTTGTGATTGGATAAATTATGACCCGCGGACTTGTGATTGGAATATATGTGCACCTGTGGTTTGAACTTGGAAGAGTCGTAATCAACAGACTTGTGATTGGATGGTTTATGCTCACGTTCTTGTTTCCTAGAAATTGTATGTTCCTTGGATTTTTGATTTAAGGAAACGTGCTTCTTCCAGGGCTTTTGATCGGAGGACATTTGATCCCAGACCTTCTCAGGGGCCATATGCTCAATGGGCTTGTGATTCGAGGAGCCGTTCTCCCATGGGTGATGAGCTGAGGAGTTCTCATGTCCATTTATGTGACCGATCTCCTCTTCCAGAAGGGATGGTGTTGTGGGAGCGACTGCTTTCTCCTTTGCTCCCTCTTCTGTGAGGATACATCTCAGCAGTCCAGTTGTTGGCCCCAGCTCTCATGGTGTCCATGCCTCTCCCTTCTACTAGAACCTGAATCTCTGCCCCTCCTTGTTCGTCCACAGCACTTTGCCGCATGAAACAAGCGTTCCTAGTGCGATGAGTGGGTGGACTGCAGGGGGGTGAGGAGGGGCTGCTCAGAACCGGGCTCAGGTCAGGCGTTTGGGCAGGGGGTGTTGTGTCTGGTGTGCAGAGCTCAAGACTGTCTGTCCCAGTGGAGACCCCCTCCAGGTCTTTCTCTTTCCGGTCCTGATGCTTCGGTCTCTGGCAATCCAGTCCTAGTAAACGGAAATATAGGACATAGTCAAATTAAGTACTGCACTCTAAAATAATACCTCGATCAATAGAGGTGTTTTGGCAAAGTTAGATTGCCCTCACACAGAATTTTGACGAATAAGAACAAGTAATCAAATTATAAGCAATAGCATAAATAAATACAATGATACAAATGAAATAAACAGTGCTTTCCAGGTTGGTTTAACAGTAGTTTTCAGGCACAGAAATTGAATAAAGTAGACTAATCAAATGTAAAATAACACTGCATCGTCTTCACTGTATAAATAAAACATAGATTAATCCTTATAAAGTTACAAAAGTTATTCAGTCAAGAGCAGTGAGGGCTTTTTAACATTAAAAACAGACATCAGCAGGAATATTAGGCTGCTGTCACTTTAAGACTGAATGCACACATCCAATATAATGATACACATGTGTTTTCTTTTTTTTACTGTTTATGTTCTGACTAATCGCAGAGATGGGCATTTTTGACATAATTTGTGTTAATTTGTCCATTTGAGTGCAGGAAGGAATGAAAGATAATCAATTTAATATTTGCGCACTGTCTGAGAGATGGCTTTCTGGGGGTGCGTATCGGATATTTAAACACCCCACACAGCTCACGAATAATGAATTGAGCTCCCTTTCCCGAGCACAGTTCATGTTTGTTCACATTCATGTTTGCGATTGACACCGTTTCATATGGTCGCCAACACCGATTTTTACTCGCATTTGTTGTAGTTAAATTTTTCCCCGCTATTGACTTAATTTTGCGGCTTTACGTGTTTTCACTATTATACGGGGGGGGGGGGGGGGGGGTTCTATTTACACATCGTCTGAAAGAGTACAGAATCTCCAGATCAAAGACGTGTGAAGTAAAAGCAGAAACAAGTGACAGCATATGGAAGATAACGCGATCATTAACATTAAACAGCATATAAATCAAAACTGCCTAATGTTACTGAATGAAATGTGACCCAGGACGAGCTTTAGGACTGTGAAGCTTTGGGGTGTTGATGGACTCGATCGACTCCATCTGTGTTTTGAATCATCGTTCTGAATCCCATCCAGACGTAGTCTTTGACAAAAACACAATTTTATCAGCTTTTTGCTCAAAATGTTTAATTTTTTTATGCAACTTACCCACATTGTAGTGTTGATAAAAATTTTTTTTTTTTTTTTAAAGCAAAGTATAGTTTGATATATTGCATGTTCAGATATTCATACAACGAAATATTCAGGGGGCCATGAAATTTTTGTGAAAATGATGGCTGGCAACGTTTTCAAAAACACTGGTGGGGAAAGAGTTTATGCCCTGAGTAAAAATACATGTAATATAGTAAGCATCACATTCTTATGTGCATTACAGATATAGTGCTCAATGATGGCATGTACTGTATGTTACAGAATGGATTTCTTATTTATTGATTTTTTTAATTGATTTTTTTGACTGACCGTTCCCATAGTGATGGAAAGAGGGGGACAGTTCTTTGGCTATAGCCCGGGCCAGACGGCACTCCTCCAGGGCTCTCAGTGCGACTCCCTCTCCAGCCTCGGCCTTTCCTCGGGCGTGGCTCATCCTGCAAACAGAGCAAGAAAGTCTGGATCAATAGCATTTATTTTCAATTTGATGCTCCACTTTGGAACATCTGTTCCTCCAAGGAAAATTTAACGGTAACACTTTAAAATAAGCTTCATTAGTTGACATTAGTTAAAGTATTAACCATAGACTGTAAAAAAAAAAAAAAGAAAGAAAAAAGGACGTAGTGTTTGTGGCGTCACCCGTGGGTTTCTTAAGAGCATTTTTGAAGCCTAAAGTGGGCGGAGCCGGCCGTCACCATCTTGGCAGCACGTCATTCCCGGATAACCGAAAATAAGCAAAGAGGCGGATTAGCTGAGGTGACGTGACGCTGGACAGCAGACAAACGGCTAGTAGTGACATCAGCGGCAATCCACCTGTCACTCAAGTGGCCGCGCCCTGATTATGCAGAACTTTAAGGCTTAATATAATTTAAACGGATGAGTTATAAAAAAAATCACCCCTCACAGTTGTCATGAAGGGAAAAATTACCTATATAAACCAAAAACAATTTTAGTACCAGGCTGTAAACATGTTTTTTTTTTTTCCTGCTGTAAAGTTGGGTATTTTAACATCAGAAGTTTATGGGATTGACTCTCTTTCGGAGCCGGTCTCTAGTGGCCAGTCGATGAACTGCAGTTTAAGTCTCTTCTGTGTTGGATTCAAGAGAGAGACTGGTTGGTATTAACTAACATGAACTAACAATGAACAAAACATTTGTTACAGTATTTATTAATTAATTAATTAATTTTTTTCTTTGTTAATTTTAGTTAATATGTTCATGTTAGTTCACAGTGCATTTACTAATGTATACAACATTTGATTTTATTAGCGTAATAGTAAATGTTAAAATGAATATTAATAAGATTAATAAATGCTGTAGAAGTATTGTTCATTCGTAGTTCATGTTAACTAAGGTAGTTAACTATTGTAAAGTGTTACCATTTTAACCACAAGCAAGCTCGGACTGGGATTTATACAGTTGTGTCTTGCTCAAATGATCATCTCAGTAACTCTTTCTGGATCATCACAAATTTGAGAGACTCTTTGTCAGAGACTCTTACCTGGACAGTGCGATCTCTGCCTTCTGCTTGGCTATATCCGCAGCTTTCTCGGACGCTTCCACGGCACGATCCACCTTTTCCCGGATTTTTGCTGGTCCGGAGTGGTATTAGGTTTTTCCGCTTGCCACTCACCAGAACATTCTGCTTGTATTTCCCCTCTTCCTTTGTTCCATCAGGAAAGGTGGTGCATCCATATCCGTGCCGCTTGTTCCCAAACCACTCACCTTCATAGTGAAGCCCATCCGAGCGATGACTTACACCCCAACCCGATCGCATGTCATTCCTCCACTCGCCAGCGTATGTTTCGGTGACAGTGGCATCTACGCTCCCCCCTGCCTCTGCTTCACCTAAACTGATGTTAGAGTTAATATCTGAGGCGGCTGAGCTGACGGTGCTCATCCCGGCCTCGCTACAGAACGAGCTCTGCTTGCTTACTGGCTCGCCAGAGAGCTTTTGGACTCGGACCTTCGCAACTTTAAACCACTGAGTATAGACTGTCGAAATCGGCCTTTCCTCTTCCTATGCCTGTCGGCTTCACTGTGAGCACAGAGTACGAAGCCACTTCGCCCCACCGGACTGCCAGATACGCCACTGACACCGGACACATCTTCTGGAGTCGGAGCTCCTTCGCTGTGATCGGATCGTAGGGAGTTTATGGAGGTGCACATCGGGGAGAAGATGATGGCTGCCATGCCATAAGGCACACTCTGTCTCACTCCATAACCGTGACGCATCCCGCTCAACCACTGGCCCTGGTATGTGCCTGCCAAAGCAACAGAGAGCAAAGATCATATCACTTGTCCAAGCCCCTTTTCATCCCCAAAAACACTACATGACAACACCACTGTGATGTCCTAAAGATTTATTTGCACCGAAAAGTCCTATGATTCATGTGCTCATTGTGTGCAATGGCAAAAAGCTAATTTGATTTAACATGCAATCAAGTTTAAAACATTGCAAATTTACAAGCAACAGAGAGCAAAGAACATTTGTGACCCTGGACCACAAACCAGTCACATGGGTCAATTTAAAAAAAAAATTTGAGATGTATACATAATCTGAAAGCTGAATAAATAAACTTTCCATTGATGTTAGGATAGGACAATATTTGGCCGAGAATCTGGAATCTGAGGGTGCAAAAAATCAAAACATTGAGAAAATCACCTTTAAAGTTGTGCATTAATGTTCACGATTGTGCTGCATTCACTCACTAAAATATATATTTTATATATTTACGGTAGGAATTTAGTGTTATTATGCTATTATAGTGTTATATTATTAAATGCAGAAGTTAACAGGAAATAGGAAACCCTTTGCTTAAGTGAAAATCATGAATACATATTTACTTGCAACTTTTTTTTGTGCCTGTTACTCTTGTTGCTATATTTTATTTATATTTGATCTTTTTTAAGGGAGGCTTAAAGGGTTAGTTCACCCAAAAATGAAAATTATCCCATAATTTTCTCACCGTCAAGCCATAGGTGTATATGACTTTCTTCTTTCAGCCAGACACAATCAGACTTATATTTAAAAAAAAAAAAAAAAAAAATCCTGGCTCCTCCTAGCTTTATAATGGGAGTGAATGGTACCTTAGATTTTGAAGCCCCCAAAAAGTGCCAGGATATGTTTTAATATAACTCCGATTGTGCTTGGCTGAAAGAAGAAGTCATATACACCTATGCTTGACGGTGAGAAAATCATGGGATATTTTTAACTTTAACCTCGTCGCATCAACAAAAAGGATCCAGAGTTCATTGTTAACCTTTTAACATAATGTCACACTGTGTTGTGACCTGTTTATACATCCTAAATAAACAAGTACATTTTCTGTTTAAAATGGAAATGAAATGTGCGTGCACAAACAAAAGACAAGGTGAATTTTTATTTTATATAACAGGAGTTAGTATCTTAAAATCACCATAGCAACTCTTTAAAATTTGCAATTACTCACACTCGTTTATTACACATTTCTATTGATCAGTATAATAAGTGACTTATGTAAATTCAATTCAATTCACATTTATTTGTATAGAGCTTTTCACAATACACATCGTTTCTACAATTTCAAAATCCGATTACAATTTAGAGTGATCTGTTATCAGAGGTGACTGTCTAAGTTATGCATTTCATAAATGTAAAAAGTCACAGTTGTCTAAAAATGTATTGATTTAAACAATGTAATAATTTAAGGCAGAATCAATGAGCTCACTGAAGTAATGAATACTTTAACCGTTTTAGACATTCCACGATCATTTAGAACGTTCGAGAAAAGGTGAGATTCCGTTCTCGAACGAATGTGAATCTGTGTGTTCTTACAAAGACGCGTCACGGTAATCGATTCTGCGAGCGCCAGTAACTGTCCAGCGTGCTGAAATGTGTGCCACGCGTTATCGCGCTGGTGCTTGATCAAATATTACAGTCCTGGTTGTTTAACGAGTGACATGGCTAAGGACAGCATCGATCGCATTCAGCTTTGGATGCAAGTCTAACACAATCTTTCAAATAAAGAGGACGCCTGTCGTGTGATGCAAACATACACGTTTTTATTTATGTTTCCGCGTGTATAAACGACATGATTCATGCCAAAATCACAGTATACCACTATTATCCGCATCGATCTCCGTAGCACGTCAGGAATGATTACACAAGAATGTGAAACAGCCAATCAGCGAGCACAGAAAAGAGTCTCTAGTGACACAATGACCCGCTGTCGGTCGGTTTCCATGGTAATATACTGTACAGAGGCGTGTGTGCTGTAAATTACAGTTCATATGGTGACATGTTATCCTTTAAAGCATGTTATTTAAGCATGCTGTAGAATATTAACTTGCAAAGCAGTCGTATTATAACTCCACTTGGAAGGAGAGCTTTCTGTTGACTAATGTCAACTGTTTTGTTGACTGCTGTTTTCTCCTCTGACTTTGTAGATGTTTTTTATCAACTCACAGATCATATAATTACATTTACATTTAATCATTTAGCACACGCTTTTATCCAAAGTGACTTACAAATGAGGAGAGCAATAGCAGTTAAACTATAGGACAACAATATGTAAGTGCTGTAACCCTTCCCAGTTTAGTCTAACGCAGAATATGTATATTTATTTTAAATAGATCTAGAGTAGAAGAGAAGATAAGTGGTTTTCCACTGGTTTTGCTTCAGGCATCTGCCTAATTTAACTGTCAAATGAATGTGATTGGAAGCACAGCCTTTCAGATCAACTTATAGGACTCATGTTTTTAGTCATTTAGCAGACGCCTTTATCCAGAGCGACTTACAAAAGAGGAGCGATTCATCATGAAGAGGCAAACAACCCAAGAAGTGCTCAAGAAACAAAGTTCCAGATATTGCTTAGAGTAGCATAAGCCAGACAAGGGAGGGATTAAAGGAAATATTTTTCTTTAGTGAGGTTAAGTGCTCACAGAAGAGATGAGTTTTCAGCTGTCTTTTCAATGTTTGAATTAAAAAATGGCTAGTGTTTTTTTTTCTTCCCAAAGCCGAAATGTATTGTGTGCACCGATATATGGTTAGTTTCCACAAATCAGCACTGCTAGAAATAATTTAAACTATCAAATGAATGTGATTGGAAGCACAGCCTTTAAGATCAACTTATATGAATCATAAGCTTATTTATTTGTATGCACTGATATATGGTACATATAGAGGATTCTCACCTCCATCTGAGTATGTCTCCGATCCATATCATCTTGTAATCCATTGCTCCAGGTGCCTTCGTATCGGGAACCACTAGTGCTTTCCAGCTTCCCATACCTTCCCTTGAACCCTTGTGTCCATTCGCCCTTATACTCCCACCTCCCTTTGCTCTCCACGCCAATGCCATGCCTCTTTCCCTGAGCCCAGGTTCCTCTGTAACTGTTCCCACTGGGCCAAGTGTAAACTCCAAGAACTTCGAACCCGTGGCTCCAGGCTCCGGCGTATTCCCCCTGTCCCTGTGGGCCCGTGCAAACCCCTCGCCCGTGAGCCTTGCCCTGTTCCCACCCTCCACAGTACGACCCCCCATCATCAAAGTCAAACCTGCCTCCAGTGGACATGCATGAAACAGGTTTAGCCAAATCTTGTGGAAAGATGCACGAGAAAAAAAAAAGGAAGACTTAGATGAACCAGGCAGGAAGTGTTGCACCAATATTCCTCAAGTAGATTTTGTGTGCATCGGAAAAAAAAGCAGTTCATGCGTTTTTAAAAGGGTTCAAAAAATATTTTAGGCTATACCATCCTAATGTTATAGCTCCCGCCGGCTTGTGCACGGGCCTTTGGTAATGGACGTCTTTATTGTGCATGCTAACGGGAAAGCAGATGGCGAGCTTCTCCCTTCTTCTCCGCTCGTTCCCAACAGGCTGAGACACACAGCCTCGATCGTGGAGATCAGCAGGCAAACAAGGCCTAGTTATTTTCCACAGCCGAAAAGATCCACACAGCAGCAGCAGCATTGATACACTCAATCAGACATTACACGGCCCCCAAACACACCACTCTCAGAAATACAGGAATACAAGAGAGCATCTGAAGACTCGAGCGCGGATGCTGTAACGGCCTTCGCTCTAGATCACGTTTTCGACAGCATTTCCTCGCTTGTGTTAAATAAGATCAATCTGCCACAGAATTTTCCAAAATGCTCCTCGCTCTCTTTTTCCCTTCTGCGGTGTAGAGGTGAAGCTTCTGTCCTGGAAGACTGGATAAAAGCGTCAAAAATCAGTTTAGTCCTGCTCTTTGTCCTCTCCTCCATGTTCATGTGCATATTTTAAAGGTGTGTATCCATGATGGTCTGAAGCCATATGATGCTTAGTGTCTGTATATGCTCATTACAGGACTGTTCCACCCCAACCCATTCCCCTCCCCCACTCATGCTCTCCTCGCTCGTCTTAAAGGCATAGTGGCCAAGAAACTCATATGCATACAATGGCTTGCCTAATTATCCATTTCCCTTATGACACTCTCCACATAACAGCATAATGCAATTCGTTTTTCAGCCCTTCACCAAATATTACATTAGAAATGGAAGTGTATTGTAGAATCGCATGGCATTTGAAATGCAATAACCAGTGCATAATTGCATAAAATATCCAATTTAACACTCAAAGACTAATTTCGATCACACTTAACTTTAAGGTGTCATTGTAACAGTGTAATTATACATTTAAGTTCTGAGTAAATAATAAATAACAACATGTACTTACTTTAGGGTTAGGGTAGGATTAGGGTTAATTGCATGTAATAATGCATGATTTACTCTTATGGTTAGTACACAAGGACACTGTAAAATAAAGTGTTACCCTATTTTCTTATTTTGTTTTGTTCAATAATGTTTTTATCTTATTTATATACATTTTAGATTAAATATATAAAAAAGCTGGATAAACTGTGACATGCACAGTTATGACTTAAATCTCATTTACTGGTATTAATGCATTGTAGGGTGTCATTTTTAAGAAAAATAATTATATAAAAAATGAAGTAGAGCACTTTTTTTCAGTAGACAGATAACTTTTTTGGGTTAAAAGATATACGTTCACCTTCACCAGACAAAAAATATTATATGTATCTTAGATCATTTTTAAATGTATGCTCATGGTAACCAGTATTGAAATGTCATATATGCATATGCCGAAACAGCACTAAAAATAAGATTATTAAACAGCCATTTTGACTGTTGTTGGCTGACAATGTAGGCCGTTTGCGTGAGAACAAAATATCTGATTATTTGACATTGGGCTTTCAATCAATGTATTCTTGCCTCACTTGACTTGTTTGGGAGAGCTCTCACATGGATGAGACTTTGCAACAAACACCCAATGACTGAAACCGAGATGACTGATAAAATATGTGACATGCAGGCAAATGGCTTGGCATTAGAAACTGAAAATATCATTATGTAGCTTGATAATGACCATTTAGTGTTTTTTTTTATTTATAAAATAAGTAAAAACAAAACAGTCTCCTAAGATAGTGGAAATTCTTGGCATACAGAACAATTGAACATAAATCAGAAATTCTTTCTCAAATTCTTTCTGAATGTGAATAAAACAAATGGTTTAAATAAAGTCAGTCAACCCGGGGTTGATAAGAAAATTGATAATAAAAGAAAAACAACCAGATAAATCCTAAAAAGTAATCTAAAGACTTATTAGTATTTGCTTAAAGGGATAGTTCAGACAAAAATGAGAAATCTGCAATCATTTCATCACCTGCATGTAGTTCCATGACTTTGTGTTGACAGTTTTGTTGACCATCGACTTCCACTTTATGGATGAATAACATTTAAACAGAAGAAAAAACTGTCATACAGGTTTAGAAGTGCATGAGGGTGAATAAATGAAGAATTTTCCTATTTAGGTGAACTACCCCTTTAAGCAAAAACACAATGAAGATCTGCAGTTGCTCCACCTGGTGTTGCAGAAGGGACTTTCAGGCTCCAGTTTGCAACGTTGTAATAAACTAGAACAGGTTAAATGGGAACAGCATTTGAGACGGCCCCGAAATCCTCAAGAATATTACTACATGGTTACCTCGACCATGCTGAATACAATGTTTATACACTACTGAAACTCTCCATTGAAAATATTTGTTCTCTACACTCAGTAAATTGATACTACACATTAGATGCCTTGGTTTTAAAGTCACTAATGGGGGTTGGGCGAAACAATCAAATATTTATCACAGTTTTCTCAATGATATACCTCACAAAAAAATGAAAAGTCCTTACTTAAAATGTCCAGCACAGCCTATCACATTTAAATTATGTCTTTTATTTGGACAATTATGTACATTGCAATGAAACAAATATATTATATATATATATATATATATATATATATATATATATATATATATATATACTGTATATATAATATATATTTATTGATATAACAGCGGTGGCTCTGGCAATGTGACCAAAAGTGCAAATCTTAAAGGTGCAGAAAGCAATTTCTAAGAAGCGCAGTTGAAAATTAAATCAACACCTAAACAAACAATTTTGTGAATATCAACTCATAATGCTCAAAGAAGAGGCGTATCCGCTCATAATGCTCAAATAGGGGGTGAATACGTTCATGATGCTTAAATAAGGGGGGTGAATATGCTCATGATGCTCAAATAGAGGGCGTATCTGCTCATGATGCTCAAATAGGGGGGCGTATCCCCTCATGATGCCTCAAATAGGGGGGCGTATCCGCTCATGATGCTCAAATAGTGGGGCGTATACGCTCAGGATGCTCAAACAGAGGGCGTATCCGCTCATGATGCTCAAATAGGGGGCGTATCCCCGCATGATGCTCAAATAGTGGGCGTATACGCTTATGATGCTAAAATAGGGGGGCGTACCCCCTCATGATGCTCAAATAGGGGGCGTATACGCACATGATGCTCAAATAGGGAGTCGTATCCCCTCATGATGCTCAAATACGGGGTGTATCGCTCATGATGCTCAAATAGGGGGTGTTCCCCTCATGATGCTCAAATAGGAGTCGTATCCCCTCATGATGCTCAAATACGGGGTGTATTCGCTCATGATGCTCAAATAGGGGGTGTTCCACTCATGATGCTCAAATAGGAGTCGTATCCCCTCATGATGCTCAAATACGGGGTGTATTCGCTCATGATGCTCAAATAGGGGGCGTATACGCACATGATGCTCAAATAGGAGTCGTATCCCCTCATGATGCTCAAATACGGGGTGTATTCACTCATGATGCTCAAATAGGAGGCGTATACGCTCATGATGCGCAAATAGTGGGCGTATACACTCATGATGCTCAAATAGGGGTGTATCTGCTCATGATGCTCAAATAGGGGGCGTATCCGCTCATGATGCTCACATAGGGGGCGTGTCGGCTCATAATGCTCAAATAGAGGGCGTATCCGCTCAGGATGCTCAAATGAGAGGGCGTATCCCCTCATGATGCTCAAATAGGGGGCGTATCCGCTCATGATGCTCAAATAGGAGGCGTATCCCTTCATAATGCGCAAATAGGGGGCGTATCCGCTCATGATGCTCAAATAGGGGGCGTATCCGCTCATGATGCTCAAATAGGGGGCGTATCCGGTCATGATGCTCAAATAGTGGGCGTATATGCTCATGATGCTCAAATAGGGGGCGTATCCCCTCATGATGCGCAAATAGGGGGCGTATTCGCTCATGATGCGCAAATAGGGGGTGTTCCCCTCATGATGCTCAAATAGGGGGTGTTCCCCTCATGATCCTCAAATAGGAGGTGTTCCGCTCATGATGAGCAGATAGGGGGCGTATCCCCTCATGATACTCAAATAGGGGGCGTATACGCTCATGATGCTCAAATAGGGGGGTGTTCCCCTCATGATGCTCAAATAGGGGGTGTTCCCTTCATGATGCTCAAATAGGGGGTGTTCCCCTCATGATGCACAAATAGGGGGCGTATATGCTCATGATGCGCAAATAGGGGGCGTATACGCTCATGATACTCAAATAGGGGGCGTATATGCTCATGATGCTCAAATAGGAGGCGTATCCCCTCATGATGCTCAAATAGTGGGCGTATACTCTCAAGATGCTCAATAGTGGGCGTATACGCTCATGATGCTCAAATAGGGGGCCTATCCCCTCATGATGCTCAAATAGGGGGCGTATCCCCTCATGATGCTCAAATAGTGGGCGTATACTCTCATGATGCTCAAACAGTGGGCGTATACGCTCATGATGCTCAAATAGGGGGCGTATATGCTCATGATGCTCAAATAGGGGGCGTATCCCCTCATGATGCTCAAATAGTGGGCGTATACGCTCATGATGCTCAAATAGGGGGCGTATCCCCTCATGATGCTCAAATAGTGGGCGTATACGCTCATGACGCTCAAATAGGGGGCGTATCCTCTCATGGTGCTCAAATAGGGGGCGTATCCGCTCATGATGCTCAAATAGGGGGCGTATCCGCTCATGATGCTCAAATAGGAGGCGTATCCGGTCATGATGCTTAAATAGAGGGCGTATCCGCTCATGATGCTCAAATAAGGGGCGTATCCGCTCATGATGCTCAAATAAGGGGCGTATACGCTCATGATCCTCAAATAGGAGGCGTATCCCCCTCATGATGTGCAAATAGGGGGCGTATCCGCTCATGATGCTCAAATAAGGGGCGTATACGCTCATGATCCTCAAATAGGGGGCGTATCCGGTCATAATGCTTAAATAGAGGGCGTATCTGCTCATGATGCTCAAATAGGGGACGTATCCCCTCATGATGCTCAAATAGTGGGCGTATACGTTCATGATGCTTAAATAGGGGGCGTATCCCCTCATGATGCTGAAATAGTGGGCGTATATGCTCATGATGCTCAAATAGGGGGCGTATCCCCTCATGACGCGCAAATAGGGGGCGTATTCCCTCATGATGCGCAAATAGGGGGTGTTCCGCTCATGATGAGCAGATGGGGACGCGTATACGCTCATGATACTCAAATACGGGGGCTTATACGTTCATGATGCTCAAATAGGGGGGTGTTCCCCTCATGATGCTCAAATAGGGGGTGTTCCCCTCATGATGCACAAATAGGGGGCGTATACGCTCATGATGCGCAAATAGGGGGGCGTATACGCTCATGATACTCAATAGGGGCCGTATACGCTCATGATGCTCAAATAGGGGGGTGTTCCCCTCATGATGCTCAAATAGGGGGTGTTCCCCTCATGATGCTCAAGTAGTGGGCGTATATACGCTCATGATGCTCAAATAGGGGGCGTATCCCCTCATGATGCTCAAATGGTGGGCGTATACTCTCATGATGCTCAAATAGTGGGTGTATACGCTCATGATGCTCAAATAGGGGGGTATACGCTCATGATGCTCAAATAGGGGGCGTATCTCCTCATGATGCTCAAATAGTGAGCGTATACGCTCATGATGCTCAAATAGGGGTCGTATCCGCTCATGATGCTCAAATAGGGGGCGTATCCGCTCATGATGCTCAAATAGGGGCGTATACGCTCATGATGCTCAAATAGGGGGCGTATCCCCTCATGATGCTCAAATGGTGGGCGTATACTCTCATGATGCTCAAATAGTGGGTGTATCCCCTCATGATGCTCAAATAGTGGGGGTATACGCTCATGATGCTCAAATAGGGGGCGTATCTCCTCATGATGCTCAAATAGTGAGCGTATACGCTCATGATGCTCAAATAGGGGTCGTATCCGCTCATGATGCTCAAATAGGGGGCGTATCCGCTCATGATGCTCAAATAGGGGCGTATACGCTCATGATGCTCAAATAGGGGGCGTATCCCCTCATGATGCTCAAATGGTGGGCGTATACTCTCATGATGCTCAAATAGTGGGCGTATACGCTCATGATGCTCAAATAGGGGGCCTATCCCCTCATGATGCTCAAATAGGGGGCGTATCCCCTCATGATGCTCAAATAGTGGGGGTATACGCTCATGATGCTCAAATAGGGGGCGTATCCCCTCATGATGCTCAAATAGTGAGCGTATACGCTCATGATGCTCAAATAGGGGTCGTATCCGCTCATGATGCTCAAATAGGGGGCGTATCCGCTCATGATGCTCAAATAGGGGCGTATACGCTCATGATGCTCAAATAGGGGGTGTTCCCCTCATGATGCTCAAATAGGGGGTGTTCCCCTCATGATGCTCAAATAGGGGGTGTTCCCCTCATGATGCTCAAATAGGAGGTGTTCCTCTCATGATGCTCAAAGAGAATGAGCAAGCAGGACATTTGTAGAAGGACTACAACAGATGCATTAACAGCCGTTCATTCAAATTCAAATGTTTATAACACCGAACATCTTAATTGGTGTGAACAGGACTTAATTCCAACTGTTTAATGTTTTCCATTGTCAGGTTCATCTGAATTTCCCACAATGTGAAGGTGTTCCGGACAGTGCTTTTTTTTATTTTTATGAGCCTGTAGACTACGTGATTGTCTAAATACCCTCCCACATGAAAGACAGTGATACGGCTTCTCTCCATTGTGCACTCTTTTATTTTTTTTTCAGGTTTCCAGACTCAGAGAATAGAAAGGTTTTTCTACAGTATGGATTATTTTGTGGCGCTCCAAGTCTTTGGCTCTCATGAAGGAATTTCCAAACTCAGAGCACACAAGACTTCACACAGCTGTGAATTTTCTGGTGCTGTTTACAATAGTCAAGAAGTAGGAAACTTTTCCCGCAAATAGAGCACAAATAAGGCTGCTCATTTGAGTGCGTTTTCAGGTGTCTTTTCAGCAGTGAATCCAAAACACATTTTTGACCAGACTCACCACAGCCTAATGACTTTTCTCCAGAGTGAAACTGCAGGTGAAATTTGAGACTTTGCACCTGGGTGAAACCTTTACCACACAGGTGCCATGAAAAAGGCCTCTCACCTGTGTTAATTCTTATGTGATGCTTTAGATGTCCTTGTTGAGTAAAGCTTCTTCCCACATTGAGGGCATGAGAACGGCTTCACTCCAGTGTGAATTCTTATGTGATTATCAAGATGTCCTTTAGTTGGGAAAGTCTTCCCACACTGAGGGCAAGTGTAAGGGACTCTCACTAGTGTGACCTTTTATGTGAATATTAAGACTTCCTTTATGTGTGAAACACTTTCCACATTGATAGCATGTGAAATGCCTCTCGCCATTGTGAGTTTCTAAGTGTTCCTTAAGGTGTCCCTTAGGCGTGTAAGTCTTTCCACACTGCGGGCACATGAAAAGGCCTCCCTTGGATATGAATTTTAATGTGAACGTTAAAGGACAAATCCGGCGCCAAAATAAACCTTTGGTCTAATTACACATTGGTACATATCAACCGTTCTCTGAGATTTGTTTTCATGATTTTCGAATGTAAAGAGTTTTATCTCTAAAAACTGTTTAGCTTATAACGCTAGTATATAGGGCATAGAGTAATGAAAATAAAAATCACTAGTTAATACCACTAACAAGGCTCAAAATAGCCCAACACTAACACGGTAGCATAATGAGGGTCCCTACATGCCAAACCGAAGCATTGAGAACGTTGTAAGTGTACAGACAGTTTAATAAGAAGATATTTTATAAAGACAGTCCACTTCGCATATACAGGCAGGAGCCATGTTTGGAAAACAGTCTCGACCAGTCGAATCATGACAGCGAGCCAAGTGCGCTGAACTGTCTTGGAATCTCATACAATTCAGCGCACTTGGCTCGCCGTTCATGATTATATGATTTTTATATGAGCCCTAAGGTGGCCTTTTTGGGTGAAAGTCTTATCACACTGAAAGCATTTGTAAGGCCTTTCACCGTTGTGGATCCTTATATGATAATACAGATGTCCTTTTTTGAGAGAAAGTCCTTCCACAATGATGGCATGCGATAGAATTTGTGGCTTCTGTACTTTCTTGATTGAAACCCACCTCAGTTTGTGAACCACTTCTCGACTTATGAAGTGGGAGATTCCTGATTTCCCCTCATTCGATTCCATCAGTTCTAAAATAAACATAGTAGCATATAAATTATCAATTCAAGAAGGACAAATGCTAAATTAAAGGACATCGTTTATTAGCAATAAACAAAAACACATTCAATTGATGCAGTTCAATTAATGTTATTCTAAAGCAGTGGTGGGCCGTGGATTTCACACCTAGGCCTTCAGGGGTGTCCCACCTGAATTAATAACTTAACTGTAAGTTCAGAAACGGAGCCTCCCTTGACTTGTCGTTCAAGGGTTACAATAGTCCCTTTTCAGATGTTACAATAGTATGTATGTTAAGTTTAAAAGGAAATTTAAGAAGAAAATCATATTCACCACGGAAAAAAACATTATACTCACCAAAACTACTGATTTTTTTTTTACACAAAATCCATTTTTTCTTTCCTCAAGAAGACTTCAATTACTCTGTTGTTCAGGTTATCTGTGCGTTTCAGTTACAACAATAAGTCTTTTCTATCGACACTAAAGCTGAAAGTCTAGTCCCATCATATTTCTGGCATAAGTTTTAATTAGCTTTAGGGCTGAGAATGTCCGCTCGACAGAGGCAGTAACACAGGGACAGTCATCGCAAACCATGAAACCATGATCCATTCTCTCACACAGATTTTTGAAGGAAATCAATGAGATCAGCAGGACTTTTGCCTTCAAAACCATTCGTGGCATACATTAGTCAGTTCTGTTTTTACCCGGACATCGAATAGAGCTCCGTGACTCTGCGTTAGCTCAGGCTGAATAAGCATTTTTTTCTGGTATATTTGAACCTGCTGGGGGTCGAGGAGGGAAAAGAAACATTAATTTGTGGGTTGAAAAACGTATTAAATCTACAGGAATAATTTTTGTTTTACGCAGTTCGCTACAGATGCGGTTAGCTAGCTCTGACTACCAGTAATAGTACGCGCTCTGAACATCGAATCAAAGGACGTGAAAATGCGACCTTATTGTACGCCTGCTAGATGGCCCCGTGCAGCCAAATCGAAATCTGATTGGCTGATTGAATTTCACTGATTATCTAAATCAACAGATTCATTGACATTCATTTTAAGCTACAGGTGCCCACACTATCGATTCTGAAGGCCTCAAGGCAGATTTCGTTGACCCTGGCAACACATGACGGCTAAAAATGATTGGATAAAAGCTCTAACATAAACATACACTACTAGAAGCAGCGCAACCAAGACAAAGCTATTGGGAATAATTTAATATTCCTTCATGGAAAAAATATATTACAGTGTAAGTCAGTGATTCTGAAGTGTGTAGACCCACCTGACGGCCCACCACTGTTCTAAAGTTATATAACTAAAGCCACAAAATCTGGTAAACTGCCTGACACTTTGTTACTTTAATGTGAGGTTATCAAACAGTTCCTGGAACCCGAATTAGCTCCAACCCTAATTAAAAACACCTGAACCAGCTAATCAAGGTCTTCAGGATTACTAGAAACTTCTGGGCAGGTGTTTTGGAGCTGGTTGGAGCAACACAATGAAGGAGCAGAGTTTGACACATGTGCCTAAGGCTACGTTCACACTCCACGATTATTTGTGTCCGATTTGAATCTGATCTAAAAGATTGACAACACATAGTTTCAGCAGCACCTTTCAGTATGTTTCCTATAACAGCATCAGACCTTTATGTTTTATGTGGCATGATAAAGTCACATAAACCATGCAAATCCAATCAAAGCAGTCAGATTGGAAAGGATTTCCAGCAATGCGCATATGAAATCACATTTAAATGTAGCTCGAAACAGACTGGTAAAAATCGCATTTCATGTGATTTTTTGCCGTTCACCCTTGGTAAATCTGATCAGATTTCAATCGGATATGCACAAAAATCTGATTTGGACTGACAGTCTGAACGAGGCATTAATGGCTCCTCAGTAGTGATTACTTATAGCAATCATAAATGGACACCAACCTTTCTTCCACATCTTCATCATTCATTTCGCATGATTCAGCATCATTGATCTCTCCACTCTCTTCAACAAATTCCATCTTTAGGACAGTGTCACGTAGACTGTGTTGTTACACCGGACTTGATTCTTGCTGGCTTGAACCGAATTGGCCCCTTTGGAGGGAATACTTCCAGCATTTATTGGCGAACCGCTGTGGGAGTTGCTTCCCTCCATATTGTGTTTGCTGTGGGATCAAACCTGTGAAAATACATAACCAATTCCTATTTTATACTGCCACTTGTTAACATGCAGTCAGATGACATTGTTACTTACGACACTTAGGCTGTATGCTGTGTACCTCCCTCATGAATCACTAATGGATGTACCAACTTCAAATACCATGGCATGCAGATAGCAAACAGCAGATAGATGCCACGTACACTTTACAGAGAGAAAAAGCAACAGGTGTTTCAGCGGCTATAGTGGCTCATAATGAACCCTCAGTGAGAAGAACAGCAGGCACTGCACAATTTCGAACAATTCAATGTCAACTCTTCCAAATATCTCCCAGATCTTTTTCAACACCTGTGGGTATGCCAACTTGTTTGTCATAGTAATTGTGGCAAGCAGGGCGGGCCGAGAGCTGTGGGAACGGAGCGATCCTAGTTCCCGCCTCCTTCTGCCCGGGTTTCGGCACCACTGTAACAAGTAGGGCTGGGCGATATAAAGCAAAAAATATATCTCAATATATTTTGCTATACCTCGATATACGATATATACTCGATATCTTTACAGGAAAAATACCCCCAAAAAACTACTGCAAAAACAATATGCCAAATACCACAGACTTTTTTTTATTGAAGTGCAAAGAGGTAGGCAGTTCATGTAGGAACAAAGTGCTTCTGCGACATTTAAAAAAAAATCCCTGTATACAAAAATAATAATTTAACTAAAACAAAGGAAGAAATAATACATATTGCCTTCTTTTCATTCAAAAATGAAACAACTCAACTCAAGGTAGGCAGTGCATAAAGGAACAAAATGCTTCTGCGACATTTAAGATAAAAAATCCCTGATTACGTAAATAATAATAATTTAACTGTAAAATAAAATAAATAATACATATTGCCTTCTTTTCATTCAAAAATAAAACGACTCAACTCAAGCTCAAAAGGTTTGTGGTGCTAGAAGCTTTGGTTGGCACCAACTTTCGGCATTCACGACAGTAGACGTCTGTCTGCTGTTTGTCCGACGCCTTAAAACCGAAGTATCTCCATATAATGGTGCCAGTTGTCCTTTTTTTTTTTTTTAGACAAGTTCTGTAGCCTCTGGGCTGGTTGGGGGCGCCGCCATGTTGAATGAGACAACCCGCGAGGTGAGGGGGAACAAAAGCAAGGAGGCGGGGGCACAGCACAGAGAAGGCAAACAAGCAAAGTGGTGAAATCAGAATTAAATATAAACAATATATAGATATATACGATATGTTTAAAAAATATCTCTATATGTTTTAAATATCGAGATATCGCCCACCCCTAGTAACAAGGTTCAAGTTTAGGGAAAAAAGAGGAGGGAATCTGGTCCGCGTTCATCTTCCACTGACGCCACTCCTCTTTTTATCCTTCCGGAGCTCCTCCGTGGGACTCTGCACAGAGGATACTGGTGCACAGAAGAGCGACTAATAATGACATGAAATCCAAGCACTTATGCGGCTCATTATGGGTTTCAGAGGTCTAAGAGCAGTTGATATGTAAATGTGGGAGTTTCTATGTGTGGTAGTCCTATTATTTGCCTTTGGTGAAGCCTCACCCAAGTTTCCTGCATCAGCACCAAGCTGCAGAGCAAGTATTTTAAAAATGTAATAGGGAAAAATAAGATTTCTGTAGCAGTGGGGGAAAATGGTCAGGAGAGAAAGTGTTTGTCAAAATTGAACTTGACCATCTTACATCTTGAATACCGACATAAATTTTAAATGATCTCAGAAGGAATTCTAGCCTGATTGACACCAGACCCTTCTCAGTCATAACTGAGAGTGGGTCTGGGGAAGGTTCATTCACAGCCCATAATAAAGGGGTGTCACCAACGGACGTCGCTCAAATGCCTCTGGGCGCAATTGGATAGATCTAAAACCAATCAGAGCGTTGAAGGAGATGACGCTTCAACGTTGCTGCGCTATCGTCATCGTGAAAAGGCCCGCTTCAATGTTTGTGATTGGTGCCTCAATTTGGAAAAATTGGAAATGGACTTGAATGGGCTCTTGGCCAGACGGATTTGAAGAGCAAATCTCAAATTTGCCGGAAGTTCGTCAGGGTTTGTCCAGGCTATAGGAATCCTAGTAAGGCTGCATACGGCTGCCTCGTCATCAAGAGCCATCGAAAGCTGTCTCAATCTGAAGGATACTTAAAATGCAGGTTTTGTTTCACGTCCTTCATTCAGTGTATTTTGAAGGACGCATCAAGTACATCCTCCAATCACCCACAATCCTTTGCAAACATTCCTTGGCTTGTCCAATTTCATTATGGAATGCAAAAAAATAATTATCAATGCATGTTTTCTTTTGCTTTGTTGTAAATTAAATCAAAACTGGCCATGATGTAAACCACTGGGATATCACAGGTTGTCATTCACTGTATTCCCCAAGGGGAAGTGCTCAGGGAAGTTTGCGAGTGTATGTCTAAAGTGGAGTTAAACGCAGCCCTGGAGTCCTGAATTACTTTGTTCGCCTATTGTTTATCAGTCTGGAATTGTCTTGCAAACAGCACTGGAGCCCTGTATTGGTCGTCTACTTGGAGACAGATATTACGAGTTCATCCGTTACAAGTAAAAATTACAGCATTTAAGCAGAAAAATCAACTGCCAGAATCAAAATAATAATCTCCATTAATCCAACAGAGCAAGCCAACCCCGTGACACCACAGGCTAGCTAGATGTTGACCCCTTGTTACAAAAGCTATACATATATATTTAAATGGTTACATTTATTGTGTTTGTTATTTAATTTTTGATTACAGTGGAAATCTATTTACTAAATAATGTAGGGATGATGCACCGACATGAACATTTTGGCCGATAACTCTTTATATTTGAAAGCTGATAACCGATATATTGGCTGATAAATCTAAATCCAAATTTTGATATCATTTTTGAGAGCCTGATTACATTTGAAGGAGTTTCACCGCACTCACGGTAAACAAGGTGCCAGACAGATAAAATTAGACAACTCAAAAAATAAATAAACTGTCCGCACACTTGAATCCTTTTAAGCAAATTTAATAGCCAAGCTTTCGGTCAGAAGACCATCCTCAGGGTCGAAAGCTTGGGTATTAAATTTGCTTAAAAGGATTCAAGTGTGCGGACAGTTTATTTATTTATTTTTTGAGAGCCTGATTACAAAAACAAAAGTGTCATCATTAAAAGCCATGCCAAGCACTTCAACATAAATCAAACATATACAGTACAGTAGCCAAGTTTGAACCAGTGTACATTTTAAAATTAATTTTACACTCCTATTGCCCAACTTTCTTTATAAAAAAATATTGCCTTACAAATAAATAAAATTATTCTTAAATAATGCAAAGTCCCACGGATAAATACAATGGAATAGCCTTCGTACGGACAATAATGAAATTATTTGAATTTAACCATATTGTTGATGAAAATAGGTACAGTAATACAAGAAAAATAAAAGTGCTGTAGTTATTATAAGACATCAATGTTTTTAGTCTTTGGCAATGCAAAATTACTTTCACATGGATTTCATATTGCAAAGGTTAAACAGCTTAATTAAATTTGCCATGTTGCTGGAGCACATTTGTAAAAAGTTTAAACCACGTTTTAACGTTTTCTATCGATTTATGCACACTGAAGAATACTCACCTCGCTCACTTCCTCAGACTGATGAACCAACCAACCGCCACGGAGCCTCCGTAGTAACGTCACAGCACGAGCGGCCCAAAAAGCAAAATTAAAGACCGACTTTTACTCAGGATAATATAGCCAAATCGCAAAATGCATAAGAAATAATGATCTACAACTACAAGGGCGTATGTTTTTGGTAAATATATATATATATATATATAATATATATATATATATAATATAATATATATATATATATAATATATATATTATATATATATATATATATATATATATATATATATATTTATCTATTATAATATGGGCCGTGACCTACAACTACTACCTAAAAAAACAGCCTACAAACATATTTGCATTTATGAAACATTATTTGATTTAATATTTTGACCATTCCTCTATTTAAATGTTTATTTGTATACATTTTATCATCATTGCAATATCCCATTAACAAGAATATAATACACTAAAAACCTGTCAGACTGCATTTCGCTGAACGACTTCCAGTCGTAAGTACTGTAGTATTTACGAACTTTAAATCTTGACATAAATCAGTCAAACATTAAGCTTATTTAAATGCCTGCAGTAATCATAAGATAACCACGCTTTATCAATAGAATTTATTTTAGTGCATGCATAGATCTCAGTGAATGGACAATATGTGTTATTCGACCGACACATAATTCGATAGCATCGCGATATATCTGTTACGGTAATAAGTGCGTCACAGTCTGACGTCTGTGTTGCCAAGTCCGTGGTTTTCCCACGGAATAAATCGAGCTACTTATACACTGTTGGCGTGATTGGGATAGTTTTGCTTAGCAATTGGGAGGGTTTTGTTGTGCAGACCTGGCAACCCGCTGCATGTATATATTTACTACTACAAATTCGCCGAAATAATGTACGCCTTTTGACAAACAACGAGCTTCGCCATTGTCAATTATGCTGTACTATAAACCCTCCCTTTTAAAAGTGTGCAGATGCTGTTTTATAGAGAAATTATTGTCGAGAAGAGGACTGTCAACTACACAAAGTATTTTCTTGTTATTAAAAGTCATTATGTTTCTGCTGTACAATCATGTTTCAAATAGCAATGTCATTAGTGACAGTCGTCGTTATCTGCACATTTATTAAGAAAATATTGTGATTATTAATAACTGTTTCTGCACTAGTCTTTATCTTCGAGTAAAAACTTCATTAAAACGAGGTCAACCTACCGGAGAAGCAGCTAAATACTATTTTTGAACTGTGCACAGTGTTGTAGGTGTTTGGTTTGTAATGCTGTTATTTATTTTTTTTACCCAGAGTCTTACAATAATACTTTTCCTCAGATCTGTCAAGGAAAAACGTTCCCCATCAAAAGATTTTGACACATTCCCTCATGCACAGAAGAATGCTGCATTTCTTTCACAATTCATTTATTGTCCGTGAGTATTGTTTTCTTTCTTTCTTTCTTTACAGAAATTTCTTGGTGAAAGTGAATTTTTGAAACATTTTGACCTGATAGAACTGCATGTGGGGGAACACGAGGGCTGTTTGGAGGAAGCCGTGACGATGTTCACCAGCAGACCCTGGAAGATATTGCAGAAAGTATCAGAGAACGCAAGTTCAAAAGAGTTGTGGTGATGGCAGGAGCGGGCATCAGCACTCCCAGTGGAATCCCAGACTTCCGGTAAAGTAGGACTCAAAAGTCTGTTGTCCCCTAATCAGGGGTGTAACGGTACTGGATATTAAATCCAAACTGTCACGGTTTGGTGCATTAAGTCAGACGACGAATAGAATCAGTCACAGGCAATACATTAAAAAACCATAGCTCAAAACGAGTTTCCCGCCCATGACATGCAAGAAAAAACCCCCACAACTCTGTATGTAAGGGTGTAGACCTTTTACAGTTACTCTTATCTGTGTGACCATAAATAACAGAGTATTTTAAGTGGTTTTCGCTGATATAATGAGACAAAATCATTTGGCAATGTGCCGATCTCACTACAGTCCAGTGATATAATATGAGTGTCCTTGAAATATGAATATGAATCCTCAGGTGCCGCTTTACTCTGAAGTAAATGAAGTCGACTCTTTTTCTCCTTCTCGCTCATCTTTACATGATTTCTTGAAAAAGCGTAATATTGAACTTTGTGCATCCGCCATTGTCACCGCATGTGAATGAACTCGCGCAAAGAAAAATAAAGTTTTATCTTGAATTATTTATTTTTTTACTTTTATAACACAAGAGATGCTTTTTAGTTTTATAGCTGATTGTGATCAAATACACTTGTGCAAGAGTTTATTCTTTTTACTGCTCAGTGCTAAATACACTAAAATATGCCGTACTGGACCAACTAGTGGACTAAATGCCACTAGGTGGAACAAACTGTAATTTGCACGACTGTTTGTTCAAAATAAATGAAAAGAAACCTAGCATTAGGGATCTGTTGCTTTTTCCTAATTTTCCCCCCAGACCTTACTCATGTCCTTCACCATGAGTACCAGCTTCTTTTCAGTCTCTCTCAGTTCACACAGGTGTTATGAATGTGGTTAACTTGGTGCTTTCTGGGTGTAGAGGTATCTGCCAAAACCCAGAGGCAGCATCCAGTGACGTGAACATGGTTGCACCACTGAGTTTAGCAGTAATTTCCTCAGCAGTTGGAAGGACGTACCTCTCTCTCCTTACAGCCTCGTTCAACCTCTTCAAATCAACACAGATGCACACCTTGCCATTTTTCCTTGGAACTGGCACCATAGGCGCACACCAGTCAGTGGGCTCAGTCACAGGCTCAATCACCTAATTTTCCTCCATGCGTTTTAATTCCTCTTTTACTTTTTGCAGTAGAGGCAACGGGACGTGACGAGCAGTGTGCACTGTGCTCAGCATTATCTCTTAACCGGATTTTAACAGGTTCTCTTTGAGTGTTCCTTGCTCACCAAATGCTGAGTGGACTTCCTCGACACGTTTCACAAGCCCCATTGTCATTGCTGTGGCTCTACCTAACAGATTGTTCGCATTTCGGCCACTGATGACATGTACTGGAAAAGAGTATGGCTTTGCTTTATAATCTGTGCTGGCTTGGAACTTTCCTAAACAGTCCAACTGACCACCCGGGCTGCACAGTGTGATATTAGATGACTCCAATTGCTTGTCAGGAACTAGTTTGTTGAATGCCTCTTCTCCCATAATGTTTACGTCTGCACCCGTGTCAATCTTGAATTTGACCGGTGTTGTTCCAATTGTAAACTGTATTGTCCATCGTTCATCACTTCTGTTTTCATTTGTGACTGCACCCAGGAAGTATGGTGTCTGTGAAACAGTCTCTGTCACTTCTCTGACTGATTTACTGTAACATTTCGTTTCCAGTGACCCACCTTCTTACACTTGTTGCATGTAGAGTTCCTGGCTGGGCACCTTTCCGGATGTCTGTGTTTCAATTTTCCGCATTTTCCACATTTCGAGTCTCCTTGATCACTTTCTCTCTTTTTAGGTTTCCATGTGGGCTTTCCTCTGCCTAATCCTCTCCCGCGGATTTCTTGTACCGCTGCATGTGAACTTGGAGTGCAACGTCCTCAGACTGGCGAACAGTTGTAATGGTTTGGGCAAGTGTAAGATCAGCCATTAGCTGCAATTTACGCGACAGATCCTTGTCTAAAATGCCCTCAAGAATGCGGTCGCGGATGTGTTCGTCTCTATTTACGCCGAAGTCACAGTGTTCAGATAACTCATACAGGGCTCTGATAAACATTTCAGCTTTCTCACCGGGGCCGCTGCGATCTCTGGTCAAAACAGGCGTGCTCGTGAATCACGTTGCGTTTAGGATAGAAGTATGCGTCGTATTTTCCCAACACAACGTCAATCTTCTTCTCATCCCCCTCCGTTTCGAAGGTGAAAGACTTGAAAATGTTTTCAGCCTTAGGCCCCATGGCATAAATCAGCGAACTGACCTGAACTTCGCCGTCCTCTTTACTCAGTTTAGTGGCCAGCCGAAATCGCAGGAAACGTTGCTTCCAGTCAGCCCATTCATTTGGACGATCAAAAGCGAAACTTTCCGGAGGATGAAACTTGGCCATTTTTCAGAGAAGCAATGTGTCAGTCAAACGCTTCTGACACCATGTAAATAATTCAAATGTCCACACGAGTCTTAGACTTCAATGAGTACTTTGTATTATTCAACAAACGTGCAGGTAACATACAGGCATGTACAAACTAAAACTTTCCACAACAGCTTTGCGTCTTCCTTTCCGGGCACACCCCCCGTACGTGCGTAGGGATGTAGCAGAATGTCCTTAAAGGTATAAAGCACATTTACGTGTGAACATTGTATGACAATGGTTATAGCAGATATAGTGTGGTTATAGCAGATATAGTGTGGTTATAGCAGATATAGGACTGCAAAGCGAAGGCAGAAGTGCCTTTCACCCTGTTACGACTTGATGAACCGCTGAAACGGTGTTGGAAACATTATTTTAAGGTAAAAAATCTTCTTCAGTGTTGCTTTAAGAACTCCCCTTGTCCCTCTGACCATTAAGGCATTAAATGGCAAATTACCCAAAAGGTACCCTTTTTTATTATAGTGATCATAGGTGGGTTGCATGATGGGCAGTGTGTAATTTAGTTGGTTTAGACCTTATGAATGTATTGTATATTGTGTGTGATATGTTGATAGGATGTTGTATGTATGTTGTATGTATTGTATGTGTCCAAGACAAATTCCCTTCCGCACAATAAAGCCAATCTTATCTTATCTATTGTACTGAACTCATATCAAACCGTGACCCCAAAACCGAGATACGTACCGAACCGTGACTTCTGTTTACCGTTACACCCTTAATCCACCTTTGAGATGGTTGCGACTTTTCTCTAATTGTATTCTCCCACAGATCGCCTGGCAGCGGCCTTTATGACAACCTTCAACAGTACAATCTGCCATATGCAGAGGTCATATTTGAAATAAATTACTTCCGTCACAATCCAAACCCTTTTTTTGCTCTAGCCAAAGAGCTTTATCCCGGTAATTACCAACCCAATCTGACACACTACTTCATTCGCCTGCTTCACGATAAGGGGCAACTGCTCAGGATGTACACGCAAAACATTGATGGCCTAGAACGAAGTGAGTGACACCGTCCACAGGTGCATTCCTGGAATCTGTGTAAATCATTTATAAATGTTATTTACCTTTCATTGATTTCAGTGGCTGGTATTCCCCCAAACATGTTGGTTGAGGCACATGGAACATTTGCCACTGCACGTGCACAGTTTGCCGAAGGGATTACAAGGGAGAGGAGCTCCGGGTAAGTATTTTTCGCTGAACTATGGCAGTGGCTTCTGAGTTATTAAAAGGGGGGCGTGTACAGTGTACAGTCAGTAGATAGTTATGCAAAATAAACCTCTTCAAGACGGCCAAATTGAAGATAAATTGAAAGTATTTTTTATCTACATTGATCTTTGCTGGTATTGCATATTTTAACCCTGGAACTGCACTTTTTTAAACTAGATTAATAAAGTTTGATAACTAACTTTGATGTTGGCTTGACAAATCCTTGAAAGTTTGAAACTTTGAAAAGCTTGAAATTTTAAGATTGTGCTTAAAGTCAATAAAATGTTATTACATGTTCTAACACATTGCTTATATTTGAGAAAGTTGCGAGCATATTTTAACACGTGACATTTTTTATCAAGTTGTTAACATGTTTTAGCATGATTTAGCACATTTGCTAGTATGTTTCTAACGTGATTAGCACATAGCTTGCATGTTTTAACATTTTTGCATTATTTACCATGTTGCTAGCATGTTTGTAGCATGATTTATCACATTGCTGTTTTACCATGTTGCTAACATGATTTGGCATGTTAGTGTTTCAGCACATTGATAGAATGTTTTATCATGTTGTTACCATGATTTAGCACATTGCTAACATGTTTTAGCTAGCATGATTTAGTACATTACTAGTAACGTCCAGACACTGTGGCATGCCCGCCATCTTTGAACGTTTAGCGTGTCATTAATCACAGTAAGAATCAATGATGCCACAACATTGCGCAGCTTATGGTTGTGAAACGGCCAAGATTTAAATTCCCGAGGTGAGAATGTGTTGGGTTTCATTTATATATATATTAACTCAATATTACACATGTTTACTATGGTACTTTTTAATGTTTTTACTTTTATTATGGTAACTTACACTGTCGTGTTAGCTGACACCTTCGTCTTGTATTATATTAGTTTAACAAAATCTTCTGCTATTCATACATGCGTCTAACAGTTGCAGACACTCAGTCAACTTGCTCTCGAATGTTTACGGACCGGGTTTGACTGTTCCAATATGGCAGAAACAACCGCTAATGAGGCATCTATATATATTCTATCTATCGTTTTAACATGTTAGCATGATTTAACACTTTTCTAGAATGTTTTAGCATTATTTAGTACATTGCTAATATGTTTTAGCATGTTGCTAGCATGATTTAGCATGTGGTTAGTATGTTTCAGCATGTTGATAAAATGTTTAAGCATGTTGCTAGCATGATTTAGTACATTGCTAGTATGTTGGTAACGTGATTTAACACATTGCTAGCATGTTGGTGATGTGATTTAACACATTGCTAACACGTTTTAACATGTTGCTAGCAGCACAAGTAGATGGATGGATGGATGGATGGATAAGATAGATAGATAGATAGATAGATAGATAGATAGATAGATAGATAGATAGATAGATAGATAGATAGATAGATAGATAGATAGATAGATAGATAGATAGATAGATTGATAGATAGATAGATAGATAGATAATTTTGTCAAGCCAACATAATAAACCCATAATTGACATTGACAAAACAAGCATGTCACAACCTAAATACTTTGCTGTGATTTGGAAATGAATTTTTAATTATGGTATGGTTGTGAAGCTACTCCTGATGTGTGGTTGTCTCCCAATAGAATGATGTCATGGAAGGAAAAATACCCAAATGCTCCACTTGTAAAGGAGTCATCAAGCCTGACATCGTGTTCTTCGGTGAGGAGCTTCCTCAGTCGTTCTTCAGTTACCTGAGAGACTTCCCGATCGCAGATCTACTCATAGTCATGGGAACATCTCTAGAGGTGAGGAGAAGCTGCGGCGTCTGTTCATGAGCTCTTTGGAAAGATTTGTACTCACTGAATGAATTGCAGTGTGAGACCGAGACCATATATTACATATAAAATCAGTGTTTAATGTGTCTGTGGGGCATGTCTAGATCGTCTGGAAGCCCATTTCTGCCACACGAGAACAAATTCATGCTCTGGTAAATCATTATAATATAAAAAGTTGAAATTATGACATACTAAGTCACAATTATTAATCGAAAAGTCAATATTATTACATAGTGAGTCAAATTATAACATATAATGTCAAAGTTAAGTACTCAAATTCAATAAATAAAGTCCCCCTTCTGGTGAAAATCCAGCTGTTAATGTTGTTTATGTGTGTATGTGCTGTTATTAATACGCTTTAAGACACATGTGTAAGTTCATAAGTCGACAGCATTGCTGAGTATTTTCTGCTTAAAACTGCAGTTAACCAAAGACAGTCTCAAAAACACGGTTTGAAATCGCTGGTGTTTCTGACGTCACAAACTACTTTGTAACCAATCAGATCAACGTGTGATCGTCAACGAGTGGATCTCTGAGTGAGTGAGTGAGTGGAGGCGGGGCTCATTTGCATATTCATAGAACCGTGTATACTAAATGAGGCAAGGGTGTCGAGCTACATTGAAGATATTTTAAGACATGAAGACATTTGTTTTCAAGGAAAAAACATTTAAATATGTAATTTTGATGATCAAAAATTAATTGATCTGATTGGTTACAAGGTAGTTTGTGACATCAGAAACACCAGCGATTTCAAAGCGTGTTTTTGAGACTGTCTTTGGTTCACTGCAGTTTTAAGCAGAAAATACTCAGCAATGCCGTCGACTTATGAATTTGCACACGGTTTGTCTTAAAGCATATTAAAAACACCACATAGACATATAAACAACAGTAAAAGCTTGATTTTCACCACAGGGGGACTTTAAGGAAAACACATCACCAGCGGATGTCACTGTTGATTCATCTGGTAACTGCTTTTACACAGGCCTGTTCATGTGAATTGTCAGGTGGAGCCGTTCGCCAGCTTGGCCGGTGCCGTACGTGGTTCTGTGTCACGGCTTTTAATAAATAGAGACCTTGTGGGGCCGTTTTCTTGGGGGGTCCCGTCACACTGATGTGGCCGAGCTGGGAGACGTAGTTAGTGGGGTAAAAAAACTGGTGGAGCTCCTTGGCTGGAAGCAGGAGTTAGAAACCCTAATGAATGCTGGCGGAGACGAGGTGAGTTATAATCAATCTCTGTTCTTACATATATAAATCATATCAGTAGATGCATGCAGATTAGTCTGCTGTGCTCAGCTGAACATTCATGACATTTAGTATTCGATAAGAGTTATGGAGGAATAAATGTTTTATGCTCCTCTTGCTTAAATCATATTTCATATACAGTAAAACCAAAAATTATTCGGTAACACTTTACAATAAGGTTCATGTTATTAAAATCAAAGGTTGTATTTGTTAACATTAGTTAATGCACTGTGAACTAATATGAACTAACAATGAACAGCTGTATTTTATATTAATAACCAACATTAAAGATGAATAAATACTGCATAAATACTAACATTGTTAGTTAATACATTTACTAATGTTAACTAATGAACCTTATTGTAAAGTGTTATCAATTATTCAGACACCAGATATCATTTGTTTTATATTTTTTACTAGTGTGTGCAGGACACTATAGTTCATTTATTTAAGTGAGGAGAGCAAAATAAAGTAAACTGTGACATATTATACCCCAAAATTCTTCATACAGTGACTAAAAGTGAAATTTATTAAAATTTAGGGCCAAATATTATTCAGACACTTTGACCTGATCATCTTTTCCTGAAGTGTTTTTTCTTTAATTGCTAATGCGACCTTTTTACACACAGACTGAACAACATGAAGCATTGTTTGGTAATTGGTTGACCTAAATTGTTATTATCTAATTGGGTAGTTAAATTTAGCAGCTGACAGATATTAAACATAATTCATGTGTGAAAAAAGACGGACAAAACCAGTTAAATATCAACTGATAGTTCTTGTCATATTTTATTACCCTTTTCTAAACTATAGCGAATAAACTGTGATAATGTGAGAATTGAGAGTCTGAATACATTTTGGTTTGACTATATTATTTGCCAGAATGTTCTTTATGACCTTAATTTCAAAGTCCAATTGACAACAGCTTGAAGATTGACTTGAATTGTTTCTTTCTTTGTGAGGAAACAATCCATTTAAATTTTATAGCCCCGGACATTAAAGTTTTTTTCTGTTTTTCTCGATAGGCTTCAATAAACAAGGAGTGAACAACCCAATTTCACCTTGACATGGATCTGGAGACCCAGAATGGGATTGATTGTTCGTCGATCCTGTCGTTGAGCTCTTTCTCAGTAGTGCGCAGAAATGGGAGTGAGTTTTTTTATTTGTTGACAAGGTGTACTAATTAACCCGTAAATGCGTGAATGTTTGTAATGAATTTGCATGATATGTGTATCTGACATTCAGCATTTGGCTCATTATTGTGTATCAGACATCGCCACCTTGAGGAATATGAGGAAGATGAATTGCTCTTATTGAGTCTGAGATTCAATTATTGTTGTGCAAAAAAATATACTTAAACTATTATCGATTCTATACGTTTTTTTTTAATTTTTACAAAAAATAAGGACAGAAATTCTTAAAAAAAAATGTTTTTCTTGTTATGTTGTTTATAATGAATTGATTGAGGAATACTTAGGTTGATATCTAACTTTAGGAGTG
Organism: Meda fulgida; assembly: GCA_030578275.1. NCBI lineage: Eukaryota > Metazoa > Chordata > Actinopteri > Cypriniformes > Leuciscidae > Meda > Meda fulgida. Next base: position 2,256,476 of record CM060622.1, read on the forward strand.
TAGTGAATGACATCCCGGTCAATAAAGACCCAAAGTATGCATTTATGGGTTAAGTACATGCTCTACTCTACATACTGTAAGCAATGTAAAAATTCACAAGCACTGTTTAAAATTATAAATACAAAAATGACAATAGACACTAGTCAGGACAGAAGCCGTATTGAATTTTACACGGGTTAATACAAAGCTGTAAAGGATAGACTAGTCTTTACAATAATACATTCTGTATAAAGGTATTAGATCATGAAATTTTCAAAACTGTTTTTGTCTGCTGAAAGTTTCATTGGAGAAATGTTTTGTCTGCTAAACAATTGGCATGTTGTACAAATCCATTGAACACACTACTTCTAACCCTCACAGCCTCGTTTTCATTCCTGTCAAAAATGATTCAATTAAAGATGCTATTCAGTATGTATTTAAGGATCCTTCAAACGTTTGATGACGTGGCAGCCGAGAAATGCAGCCTTGCGTTTGAGAAACACCCATAGAAAACACAATTCGATTCGTCTTGCTGTATTTGTTCACCACTAGCGCCTTTATTCTTCTATATTAACTTGCGTCGTAGCTTACGGTTCAATAGGTGTCATCATCGTACCGTCTACATACAGGTGAAACCCGAAAAATTAGAATATCGTTCATTTATTTCAGTAATTCAACTTAAAAGGTGAAACTAATATATTATATAGACTCATTACATGCAAAGTGAGATATTTCAAGCCTTTATTTGTTATAATTTGATGATTATGGCTCACAGTTTATGAAAACCCCAAATTCAAAATTAGAATATTGTGAAAAGTTTTCATAAGCTTTAAGCCATAATCATCAAAATTATAACAAATAAAGGCTTGAAATATCTCACTTTGCATGTAATGAGTCTATTTAATGTATTACTTCTAATGTACAGAGTTTCACCTGTACATGTTCAAGTTTATTAGATCCATGTTGTACAGTGTGATTTGTAATGATCTTAAAGGATTGCTGAAATCACGCAGACTTGTGATTTTGGATACAGTCTTAAAAACATCCACTAAAAACCACTTTGATACCAGTTGGTCACTCCAAAAATGGCTCAATCATCATTGGATTAAAGACACACTTGGTTTGATATGTTCTTTTGTCTAATGTATTGCCATTCATACATTTAAGTGTCCAAATACTATTCAATCTACTCACATACTTTTCCAGTATTGTAACCATTCTTGATGTTCAATTATCTTAATATCACAGCTCAAGTTACTGGCCTTGCCCACATTTAGATGTGTCATTTCTGCAGCAGAAATAACAATGTCTAGCTAGCTCGGTTTGACATGTAACGCCTTGCATGACGGTTTTGACATTGTTTGATTGAAGGAAAAAGAAAAGCTCTGTGCTTGTCACATTCATAAACGACCATAAATTGACACACAATGAGGGAAATAGTTGGAGGCTGAGAATGACTTTTCCAGAAGCCGAGGACTCATTATTTGGATGTTTTGTCTGTTGAGAAGGTGAACTGCTCAGTTCATTGTGTCCATGTCTGAGAATGCCAAGTAAGTGACAAAAAATACGTCTAGCTAATTCAGTTCGGTCTGTTGCTTGGTACTAAGGTCTGAAGCAAAACAATGCCCTCAATTATCCGTCAATTTCAAGATGCCAAGAAACAAAAATCCATGTTTCAAGAAACAAATCATCTGACATGATGGTTGTGAAGAGACTGGAGCAGAATGGTGATATAACAGGACCTCGAGCATCAGTATTTTGCATGCACTTATGGGCACATGTAAATTGCAGGTTGGCTGTCATGGAGGAAAGCCATGAGGTTCCTGTGGCCCGAACAAAAGAGCTTAATAGCTTTGTGTTGAAGAATGGCCTTATTATCCAAATGAAGCATATAGGGCCTGAATGACAATTGTCATAATGTGGTGCAAAACATGATTATCCAACACACAAACTGTAGTATAACTTTATATACTGTATCGGGATCTTGAGTTGTCTACTGTATATAATTCTTTGGAGATGAAAACAGTTTTTCACGTAACATCTATTGGTTTGTCCTGAAGTGCAGGCACACAGATGTTTTTTAAAGGCCCAGATATACTTCAAGCTAAATCAAAGAGTGAAGTGGTGTGACGTCAATTAACAAAATCAGGCCAAAATGAAGTTCGAGTTTGTTTTGGGAGTTCAAAGTAGCAGACAAAACTTTTCAGAAAACCTCACTCCACCTTGCAAACAACTTCGAACTATGATTGGTCCATGGTGATGATGTAATATGTGGGTGTGGCTCTGAGGCTCCGCCTCTTTGACATGTAAATCTTCTCTGATTCATTTCTTCTGTTCAGTAGGTGGTGTTGGGATGTTTGCTAACAGTAAACCGCTGGTTACATATTTTAAACTTTATTTTTCCCCTAAGTGAAGAATAAAAAAGAATTTCACAAGTTGGCGCGTTTCCATTACAGATTTGCGCAAAACGTTTGCGATTTTTTTCTAAATGTTGCCAAAAAAACGATTGCGAAATGACGGCGTTTCCATTAACCGATTATGCTACTAAAACGTAATTTTTTCCTCACACGATAACAACTCATTCCAAAAATCATGGCGACGAATGTTGTATTTCTCAGCCACTGCACTGTCCATTATAGTTAATCAAAGGAGACGTGTGTGTGTGTGTTATCCAAGCATTAATGGAAAGAGCCTTATACTGTGAGCGGCTCATATGAGTGTTTCTGGGTGTTTCTCCTCGTTTCTGCTTCGAGGTCGTGATTGTGGCATTTCTTTGAGGTTTAGAATCCAGTATCCCTGTAATTCTTTTGTCTTTAAAGTATTTAATAAAGAACTCTGTCTCGTCTTCTGTCCAAACACCGCGTCATCTACGTCAGGTGACTGCAAAAACTGTTTCCATTGCAGTTTTGAGAAATATTACTTTTTCGAATTGCCTGAAAAACCACCTCATGTGAGCGTAAAACCCTTTTCTATTTTTTTTACGATAAATGGGAATTTTTGTGAAATTGACGTGTTTCCATTGGGCGTATTTTCAATTCGCAATTTCAATTTGCGCAATTTGAAGGGTAATCGGCTTCTGATTGGCTGTTCAGCGAACAGTGCATGAGAATAAACGCGAAAGTGATAACAGCGAGCAAAGAGGTCGAGACGGCACAGACAGAAGGATGTTCCAATTTCAAGTCATCTGAGCAATTTTCATGCACGAGCCGTCTGGAATGAATATACTGATCAGTGATTGATAAAAAAAATTTTAAGCAAGAGCATGTTTGTTTAGGGTTTAAATATCTGCAGTCCTAATTTCGGTGTTCCTTTTTGATTGATGCCTGCTGATATAGACTTATTTTCCTTACATCAGCTTCTGTGCCACTAGTTCCTCGACGTGTGTCACGGCCTTAAAGAACTCTAGAAGTTTCTACAATGGCATTACAGGAAATTAAGGAACTTATGAACGTTGTCATTTGGCGTAATGCTTTAAGACCCTTGATTTTTGGAAGCTTCATTTTAAAAGTAAAGACCACTGGTTTTGGTTGGGAAGGAGAGCTCCATGATGGATAGACACTCAGCTAATCTCAAGTTTTCTGTCTATGATCTATACATGCACATTTACTCAATAAAAGTAATTTTTTTGGGAAGATACAGACGGGTCAACAGGGCTGGATAGTTGGAAAGGACAAGGATCTTGGTGATTCTTAATTCTCTAAGAAATGCCAGCGTCTGGCATACTGGAGAAGAAACACTTGATCATGCAGACATTTTATTTATAATTCAATGAGAGGGGAAAAAAGAGAGACACGTGGGAATTCTGCCCAGGTGTCTGATCCTTCTTTCACTGCGCACAGATGATGAGCTCAAAGAATATAAGGCTAGAAACCAAGTATGGTAAAACCCTTAGGGCTTTTCTGGAACTTCATTAGACACTATCTCATGATGTTTTTGAACCTTCACAGAGAAGCTTTAACCCGTTTCAAACCTCTGTCTAGGGGTTTTATCACACATTGCTGTTTATAGTAGTTTTCAGCTCCATGTTCAAAAGCATGAAATCCAAACTCAAAGCTCTACGGTATCAAAATATGCAGTGCCAAATGAGGGCTTGTACATTGTGGTCTTTTAATTTAAAATCTTTCTTGTGGGCAACACTACATAACACAAAACACTACATAACACAAAATATGCAATGCTTTATATATTTTATACCATTAATCTTAGCTTAATTCAGACTGAGGCATATTTTAACAGAGCATGGCACATTATAAAATGATGCACAATGTTCCAGGCACCACTTGTTGTATTGAAAATAAGTCCACTATATATAAAATATGGATGTAGTACACGGTAGGCACAAAGAAAGTACTGGCAGGATTAACACAAAACAACAAAATAAAACAGTTCCACTCAAGAACAGATGTCTTTAGCATAAATGATGGCATTGTCATGTCTTATGGAGCGCTTGGTGGATGTCAACAGCAGCGGGGGAGAAATCCTCGGAAGAACTTCCTGAATTCGGTGTTGAAGACCGTGTAGATGATTGGGTTAAGAGCACTGTTGACGTAACCCAGCCACGTCACGGTGCTCATCAGCTCTGGAGAGATGTGACAGGACTCACACCGGGCTCGAGTCGTGTGAACTACGAAGAACGGTGTCCAGCAGAAGAGGAAGACGCCTGCAGGTGGACATCAACACATAAGGGTTATTATCTTTAACTAAATACTAAAACTACTAATAACATTTCTGGTAATTGAAATAAAGCTGAAATTAAATAAAATATAAACCTGGTAACTGTCACCCCGCTTTTTGAGCATAGATGTGAAAATGCACTAGCCAAAGGTTGGTCTCGTTTGACAGAAAACACTCAGCAGTGAAAAGAAGTTGAAATGTACTGTAAAGCAAATGCACTGTACTAAACGTTTTTTTTAAATACAATATAATACATAATTTTGATGGATATGGCTTACAGCTTATGAAAACCCCAAATTCAAAATCTCCGAAAATTTGAATAATACATGAAATCAATAAAAAAAAAGGATTTTGTCAGAAAGGATCAGAAATGTCGGCCCCCTGAAAAGTATAACGATGCATATGTATATAGTTATATATACTAAATATATTAGTTTCACCTTTTAATTTGAATTACTGAAATACACAAACTTTTGCACGGTATTCACATTTTTGTATTTTATAAAATAATGAAGACTCTATAAAATTGCTATAAAATGAAAGCCACATGTCTAACCAAATTGTGTTCCAAATTTGAAGTTGATTTCACAAAAACTGAAGCTCCTATGATATTTTGTTTAGGTGTTGTATCAAATATAGTTACAGGGTGACGCACACATTTCCTGTCACAAATTAATACATTTCTGTCACAAACTCACTTCTATGACAAAACAGTCGCCAAATATGGAACCTTGAGTTTCAGATCTTCCCGACAATGTGTTATGTTTGGATTATAAAATAGTTAGTACATTTTGTAATATGAAAGATGACTCCGCCCATGGGAGGAGCCCACTAAAAGGATTTAAAGTAGGGAGAGAGTGGGGTAAGATGAGCCATTCTTTAACTTATGTGGTCCTCAAAATAAGAGAACATTAGGTAGAAGTACAATGAGTATCTAAAGAAATTTCAGGATGTTTCCTTTTATTTTTTAAATGATCTGAGTACATCTATGACAAAAGGGTTCTAAAAATGTGGCTATTTTTCTAATACATGTGGCTCAATTTACCCCAGGTTAGGGGTAAGTTGATCCAAGTCAATGGGTAAGTTGCACCATCTGGGTGTAAACTGATCATCTAACTGAATCTGAATCAAACCCATGTGAAATTGAAATAAAGAGAAATTAAACCTGAAAAAATGTATAAAATGAAAAAAGCACCTAACGAAATTACAAAAAAATTATAATTAACATGACAACTAAAAATACAAAGATAAAAGCTAATTCATAATAATAAAACTGCATCACATATTTATCATCAGTCGAATTAAGGCACAAGACGTTTGGTGCATTTTTTACCATTACATAAAGTTTATAAAAAATATATTTTACATATATTGTAAAATGTTACTTGCAGTTACTATACACTAAAAAGTTATTCATGAAAATTGTTTCAAAGTAAATCCTAGACCCTTTTTTTTCAGTGTACCAATAAATTGTGCATAATTACATGCAACTAACCCTAAACTCCACCCATAACCCTATAGTAAGTACATGTAGTTCATTGTTATTACTCGGTACTCAAATTTATAATTACACTGTAATACGGACACCTTAAAATAAAGTGTTGCACATTTTTGCTTTTAAACCCACTGGAATGCCTATATTGTCCATTACTGTAAATGTTTTTACATTTTTGTTTGTTTTTACAAGCTTGAAGGAATTGAAAATGATTTTCTGTGTTAGACGACAACATGCCATAATGAACGTTGTGTTCAGAGTCCAGCTTCTTTTCTGATAAAGCAAGAAAAATGAGCAACCAGGTCTCAAAATATTCAAGAATGACTTTAAGAGCTCTGGAAAGCTTAGGATAACCCAGAAACCTGCAAAATCACGCTCATTAATTCTACATTATGTAATGCTGACATAAGAATCTCTCGCGAAAGCGACCAAACTAAGTCAAATGTTATGAAGAACGCGGGACAAAATCTGCACATATAAATCAACCTTATGTATGTTATGGAAATTAATGTGCTCCTCCAGTAGCCTCTGCTCTGCTGAATTATTTAAGAATATTAATGGTATTTCTATAAATACCGAGTAATGGAGTTAAAACAAGTTTCAGATCATCAGCATAACTGCATGTTTCTGTGATGCAAGAAATGTTTACATCTCCCAACCTTTGAATCCTCATGAGGTGAAAACCTACACATTCCTCTACTGTACACGGGAAATATGGAAAATGTCTAGTTACTTTAAGGAGTAATTTCTGACATGTTGATGTAACCAGTAATCAGGTAAACATTTTTTGTTAAAAGTTGAGAAAATTGTGTTTTTTAAAAAGACTACATTGTGTATCAGCAATGCTTTTATCGATTGTTTTTCTGTACCGTATAACATTGAAACATTCCATAACATTCCAACATTCCATAACATTCCATAAAATACTAAATTGGGCTTGAAACTGTTCATTAGGATTTTTACCACATAAAGTACATTTTAGGTTACCTGACAAACTTTTTTTATTTATTTTTTTATTTTTTACATGGTATGAATATGATATATATGACTAATAGAACACAAAAAAACATTTCAGGATGTCCTAAAAATATAGCGGGGTAAGCGGTGCCACTTTTTATTTAAAGAGATAGTTCCCCAACTTTGAAAACTCCATCATGTACTCACGTTTATGTCATTCCAAACTTGTTTGACTTTCTTTCTTCTGTGGAACACAAAAGAAGAATATCTGGGTTTTTTTAGTAAATAGGGTCCAATGTTGGCTAACATTCATCAAAATATGTTCTGCAGAACCAAAGAAAGTAAGTCATATGGATTTGGAGTAAATCATGACAGATTTTTCATTTTTGAGTAAAGTATCAATTTAGGTTTTCTTCTAATTAAGTAAAAATTAGGTTAACTAAGTAAAATTATATTTCAAGGATGTCTGCGATGAACAAAGAATATAATATAATATATGTATATATGTAATATAATATAATAATATATGGGAATATAGAATTATACTTATACTCAATATATTATATACTCAGAATATAGTGCAACAGTCAAGTTCCAGAAGTAAAAACTCAATTTATTTTCTCCATGGGGAAATTGATTTTTAACGTTAACTTATGAACCTTTAAAGACAGCCTTACTGTGAGCTACGAAGTTGTTAATCAATGATGTTTTCTTCTGTTGATGCCGTCAGCCTGCATTATTTCACCTTATTCCTAAAATATTTGTGTTTAAAGGTGGAATTTGTGGTGAAAAACTACATTACCCAAGATGCTGTACAGAAACTTCCACCAATCAGAGTCAAAACAGGCAAAACACACCAAAAGAGCTCTTTAGCTCCGCCCACTCCTATGAAGCACTGCTAATGACGATCTTTTTACGCTCTTAAAATTTGTAAAGATTTGTATAAATCTGCTAATGGTTAATAATGGAACAACAGTTTTATTTTTTTACTATTATTTACAACAGGATCTGCATTTTTATTGGTTTCAAAATAAACATGATTTTCAAAAGTCAACAAATTTGTGTCAAATGAATGTAACATTTTTGACAAGCCAAACATGTCAGTCTCTGAAACTTCCAGAATCAACGTCACTAATGCACTCTATATTCAGAATACGTGATATAGTGAACCAATTTTCAACAACAACAACAACAACAGCAATCATAATAATAATAATGATGAAATATTTGTAGAATGCAACTCTAGTCTTTGCTGAATGTCTCTGTGTTAATGAATGGTGTCCCAGAAACGAGGGCAAGGCATCAGGTGAACCATGACATCATAATTGGATAGAGGGATTTGCCTGTAGTTTGTTTTATCTGTGCGGTCCAGGGAAATTAAACTTCTGTGGCAATTTCATGCGTAGACGTTTATAATTACATCCACAAACTAATTAGGCTGGTTTGTTGATAAAAAGTTGTATTTTAAAGTCTTTCAGTCTGCTCACATCCAAGCGGCAACCTTCCTATCTCTCTCTTGAATCCAACACGGAAGTGAATTAAACTGCAGTTCACCAACTGGCCACTAGAGACAGGCTCCGAAAGAGAGTCAATCCCATAGAACCCCATGTTAAAATGCCCAACTTTACAGCAGCAGCAGCAGCAGCAGCAGCAAAAAAAAAAAAAAACATGTTTACAGCCTGGTACAAAAAGTGATTTTGGTCTATATAGCTAATTTTGCCCTTCATGACATTTTTTTTATAACTTATCCATTTAAATTATATTATGCCTTAAAGTTCTGCATAATTAAGGGCGTGGCCACTTGAGTGACAGGTGGATTGCCGCTGTTGTCACTACTAGCCGTTTGTCTGTTGCATAGACTGTAAAAAAAATATGGACATAGTGTCCGTGACGTCACCCGTGGGTTTCTGAAGAACATTTTTGAAGCCCAAAGTGGGCGGAGCCGGTCAGCAAGGCAGATTAGCTGAGGTGACGTGACGCTCTCATTCCCGGATTACCGAAAATGGGCAGCAAGGTGGATTAGCTGAGTTGACGTGACGCTAACGGACAGCAGACAAACGGCTAGTAGTGACATCAGCAGCAATCCACAGTTAGCTACATAGACCAAAACCACTTTTTGTACCAGACTGTAAACATGTATTTCTGCTGTAAAGTTGGGCATTTTAACATGGGGGTTTATGGAATTGACTCTCTTTTGGAGCCTGTCTCTAGCGGCTAGTCGATGAATTGCAGTTTAACTCACTTCCATGTTGGATTCAAGAGAGAGACAGGAAGGTTGCCGTTTGTTAGCATCACGTCACCTCAGCTAATCCCGCCTCTTCGCCCATTTTCGTTTATCCAGGAGTGACGCGCTGCCAAGATGGCAACGACCGGCTCCGCCCACTTTGGGCTTCACAAACGCTCTTCAGAAAAACTACAGGTGACGCCACGTCCATATTTTTTTACAGTCTATGCTCACATCGCATGGATTATACAGTAAGTACTTTCAACTTCAACAGGACAGACAAACAAACACTCACAGAAGTATTATTTCAACACTTACCCACAACAACAGGTAAAACCCTCATGGCTTTTCTCTCCCTTCCATTGATCTTAGCCCTTTTCTTTCGCTGAATTGGCTGGCCATGTTTAATGCCAGTGTAGGCCACGGTTTGAATGGGGCTGTTTTTATACTCCGCTGGGAAAGGGCAAACGGGCGGTTTGAAGTCATCAAGCTCCTCAAGTCTGGACTGGGCCAGATCTCTCTCAATGACCCGGGGCAGAGACACTGTTAGAGATCCCAATGGTGGGAGGGCGGCAGCAACCGCTGCATGCTGTAAACTACGGCAAGCCTGAATACTGTTCCTCAGTTTGGCTTTACGTGCTTCCTCCCACTTGCGCAAACCATAGAAGATCCCAAAATACAGTAGGAGCATGATGGGGCACGGGATGAAAAAGGAGCAGACGGACGAATATACCACGTAATTGTCGTCTTCCAGTTTGCATTCTCTGGGATCTCTTTGAGGGACATCGTTTATCCCGAAGATGACGGGAGAAGCCACAGCCAGCGCCAAGAGCCACGTCGCAGAGAGCAAGACCATTTGCCGATAGTCGACGTGCTTTCTGTTGTAGTTAAACGGTATGGACACGGCAATAAACCTGTTAAAATGATGCATATTCAACTTTACCATCTGGATATAAAGATATTAAAGATGTCAAATAAATAGACTTCTAAGGGGCTGTTTACACGACAGTGTTTTGGCCGTTCGTTTACACGACAACGGGTGCTTGAAAACGCAAAGTTTTTAAAACTGGTTTCATAGGGATTGTTTTGACAATGTATGCGGAAAACTCGAAGGAAAAACGTCTCCGTTTTAAGCCTATCGTTGTCGTGTAAACATGCCCTAAGAGCCACAATCACAACAAACCTAAACAAAGCACTGTTGTCAGTGGTTCTCAACTGGTTTTGCTTGGAGACCCACACTCTAAAAGTAATATGTTGGCTCAACAAAAAAATGTATGCATCAATCTTTTTGAGTCAAGACAGCTTCAAATTATGTAGTTCAACAGGGAATATGCAGGAATCCTGAAGTTAATTTCAATACCTTTTTAAGACTTTTTGAAGACCTTCTCAAAATATTTCAAGACCTCATCGCCACTTCAAGTTCTAATCAGCAACAAACCTTTAACTTAATAAACAGTTGTTTGCAAATAAATCTATAGAGAACAACCATACAAAAGAATTCAGATAAGCTCGGAAGAAAAAGCTTGAAATAATAAATTGAATCAAAGTCAAGGTTTATTAAAATATACATAAATGAACAAAGAGCAACACTGAATAATATATTGATTCAAACTCCTGACATGTGCCTCAGTTCAATTGATTTGCTTTCAATTAACTTTATAGTTTGCTCCAGATCATTGAGCATTCACTAGTTGCTATGTGCTAGTTATTCATTTACTAGTCACTGTCGTAGCTGTTCTGACAAGTTCAGCTGCTGTCGTGTTGGGTAGTAATGTCGCTGGTGGAGCACAAAAACTGGCGATGGACAGCTGCTGCTGCTCTCTGCGGCCAACGGCGGCCTTGTGGCTAGCACCGTGCATGTGGGACTTGACAGCGTTGATGCCCATCGAGGCTACGCTAATCTTCTTTTTACAGTATGTAGGCTACAGTAATCCTCGCGGTTGTTTTCATTAACAGGCTTCAGCCATTGTTTAAACTCATCCTTCTCAAACCAGGAGTCCGCAAATTTACATTTTCCCATTTCGAGTCAGTTTCGTGACATGTGGAGGACGACGACACAACACCTAACCGCACATTTTGAGAAAAGAAAAAAAAGTGACGTCAACCGTACGTGGTGCACACGCCCATAGTCGACATGCTTTCTTTTGTAGTTAAGCGGTATAGACACGGCTATAAACCTGTTAATCACAACAAAGCCATCTTTATGTCAATTTAGGCAGGTTTAGCATCTGCCTAATTTGGCTAGCTTCTACTAAGTAGCCAATGAATTTGTGTTTGAAATCAACAAGATGTTAAGCTTATTTGTTCTGTTATCCTATGTTAGATACATTTCATTATTTGAATTTAGAATTGTTATTTTCCTGCTATCTGCGATCAGATCAGACCTGTGGTCCGTTTTTGGGTCACGACAAACCAATTGACAACCACTGGTTTAGAGAATAATGCTAATCTCAACTTTCTTTAATAAAGTCACTCACTGATTTGCTGGAACATGGTCTTACGCACTATAAGAATGAATTTCAAAACCAGCATGACCTGCTTTTGCAACCCTGATTAGGTCAAAATAATATGCTAAAAACTGATTATGCCATTCGCATTCTTTCTTGAGAAAATGCCTCAGGGCTCCCGAAGCAACTTTTCTCTTTCCTCTGGAAAAGCAATGCAATGCAATTTCAATATGATGGGAAATTCAAACCTGTCCACACTGATCGCACAGAGGTTAAATATAGATGCTGTACAGAGCATTACATCCATGGTCATTAGTCCATCACAAAGAGCTATATCCAATGACCAGACGCCACCTTGAAACTGGAAAGACAGATGTCAAAAAGAGTATGAATGAGCATTTAGCATAAATGAAGGGAAAAAAAGGCATACTTCCTTACATCTTCATTACTGCAATTCATTTCAAACAGATAAGCAATTGTATTGAGGCAGATGACATTCGGACTGCCCTTGATTCTCTAAACTTGTCAAACTAATCTAATGAGCCTAACAACTAGACCGATTTAACGTGGAGGCGACTTGAGGATAACAAGATAAGTGGACTAAAAGAGAATCAAAGAGGAAGTTACCTTGAAGCCTATGTAGTTCGTAACTCTTTTCAAATATATGCATGTATATACTGTATATGTATATACATATATATATATATGTATATTTGGGTGTAATGCATTACTCAGTAATTACTGTAATTTAATTGTTTTTCCATTAAACAGTAAGGGATTGCTCTTAATATTTCTTTAATTTATTTAGTTACTTCTGATGTAATTGCATTAAACTCTAAGTTAAAACATTAGTGTTGTGTTGTTTAAAAATTAATATGAACTTTCCATTATTCGAGGTCTGACAATACTGCATCTTTTTTTGTTATTTTGACCAGTTGTCAGTTTCTGCAAATACATGCTCTAAATGACAATATTTTTATTTGCAATTTGGGAGAAATTTTGTCAGTAGTTCATAGAATAAAACAAAAATGTTAATTTTACCCGAACACGTATAAATAGTAAAACCAGAGAAACTGATCTCTCAGAGAAACTGCAGTGGTCTCTTAATTTTTTCCAGAGCTATATTAAACCCAAACTTTTATGTTAGATGTGATTAATCACGATTAATCGTTTTAACACTAATATACATATACAGCCTACAGTTACACACACTTTTGGGTAAGTTGCTCAAAAAAAGTAGTTTATAAAATAATGCATATAATGAATTATAATACAATCACATCTTCAATTATTAGTCTTTCACACTGCACTTAAAACTGATAAACTATATCTCAGTGATCATACTTATTCATCAACCTAATACAACATAATTTACACTTATGGGGATAAATGGTTGTACTAAAATTGTAGACTAAAATATTAGCCTATACCTAAGAAAACAGAATTACCGCGGAACCATGTTTGGATCATGTGGACTTCAACAAAACGCGTTACAAAATGAACTATAAACGCACGACTCACCTCTGCATAGACAAACAGGGGCAAAACCAAAACTGCCAGCAGCAGATCTGCCACAGCCAAACTCACAATGAAATAGTTAGTCGTTGTCTTCAGAGCTTTTTCCTTGTAAACACTCAGGCAGACGAGCACATTTCCACAAATGATCACAATAATGAGCGAAACCCCGAACACGAGAGCGGGAACATTGTGCGTAAAGAGCGCGTGCTGAAGAGAGCTGGTGTTTGAGCTCGAGACGTTGTTCACAGACATCGTTCCTGATCCGAGCGAGAACGGCTTCTTCTTCAGGGGAACTTTTCATAAATGTCTCATGTTGTCCTGTCCGCTTTGGTGCATCTCTGTTCATCTTGTGTTAGTCAGAACACGAGCCATCTAGTGTCAGCGGCTCTGAGTATGTCGGTCAATCTGCGGTCTCTCCTAAAATAACAGTCGGGTAATCTGGGACAGTCGCGCGCTGCTCTTCGTGTGATGGAAACTACTGTCAATGAAAGTTTTCGAGGTTGGAAAAAAGCAATATAAACCGCGCAACCAATAGAGACTCACTTGAGGTCGGTCAGTCAGTCGCGCTGCTTACAGTGGAAAATATCTATACACCCACATTATGGCGATGTTTAGTGGAATAAACTATAATATAATATCGTCTATTTTATTTAGCTTCATATGTAGGCTATAGAGGTATGTAAGCTTGTTTCCACCACAGAATAAAACATTTTAAACGATAATTGCGACTTGAGTTTATAGCTATCGCAATTATGTGGCCTATCTTTTCTCAGAATTGTGAGATAAACTCCAATTAAAAAGTCAAATTTTAAGTGTTGAGAAAAAAGACTGACTTTATAACTCGCAATTGCGACTTTATATCAGGAAATTTATAGCCTAGATAAAAAAGTCAGAATTGCGAGATGTAAACTGGCGATTGTGAGACAAAAAGTCAGAATTGTGAGATAAAAAGTCGAAATTACCTTTTTTTTATTTTTTATTCTGTGGAAGAAACAAACTTCCATAATAGAGGAGACTCATTTCACAGGTAGATTTATTTTTGAAAGTCAGTTTCTGAATTCACTCATGATCGAAAACAAGCAATGTGTTATATAATTTTCATATTAATTATTGCAGGTTTGCATAATATTCTGAGTTTCCATTTGACTGTTTTTATTCATTTTTAGGAACAGCCTGCTGAAAACACACAACACACAACTCCCGATTTACTTTAACATGTCACTCAGATATAGTTCCAAAGTTCCTATAAGTTCCAAATGTAAAGTTGATATCACAAAAATGGAAGTTCCTTTGAGATTTTGTTTATGCAGAATTCCAAAAATAGCCACTGGGCAACACCCACATTCCATGGGCATTTTTATCACTTCTATCACAAAAGAGTCTCCAAATATGGAACTTTGAGTTTCAGACCTTCGACGATATGCATTTTGTCAAGATTCGATAAAAAAAAAAATTGTAATATGAAATGTGACATCGCCCACTATAAAGATTTAAAGTGCTGTTTCCATGGTAATGTAATGTCTGATTTCACAGTATGTTTAAACAGGATGAATTTTGATATTTTAACGTTTCGAATGATATACCTAATTTATGATAATTACTAAAATAATGTGATAGGATAAAAAGGCAATAAAACAAGAGCGGCAAGCATGTGAGACACTGGCAGTTAAGTCCCCCTGTGGTGAAAATCAAGCTTTTAATGTTGTTTATATGTCTATGTGGTGTTTTTAATATGCTTTAAGACAAACCATGTGTAAATTCGACAGCATTACTGAGTATTTTCTCCTTAAAACTGCAGTGAACCAAAGACAGTCTCAAAAACACGGTTTGAAAAATCGCTGGTGTTTCTGATGTCACAAACTACCTTGTAACCAATCAGATCAACGTGTGATCGTCAACCAGTGGATCTCTGAGTGAGCGAGTGAGTGGAGGCGGGGCTCATTTGCATATTCATAGAACCGCGTATACTAAATGAGGCAAGGGTGTCGAGCTACATTCAAGATTTTTAAGGCATGAAGACATTTTTTCAAGGAAAAATTTTTTAAATATGTAATTTTGATGATCAGAGATGATTTTTAAGGGATACAAATATTGACTACAGGGGGACTTTAATTTCTTTTAATATAAATTTAAACTATAATACTTTTTTCATTTAATTGCAAATAACATGCAATTAACACTACGTTCAGTTCACACAATTTCGGTACTACTTATTTTTGTACTCTTTTTAAAAGTAAAAAGTCTACTTCTTTTTCAGAAGGGTATGGCATGAGGATCAGTAAATGATAACAACATCAATTGAACTATATGTGAAGTAGTCCTTGATCTCTAGTTTAATAATTTCAAAATTCTGGTGCCCAAATTAGGGTAAAGTATAAACAGATGGATTAGGAACTTAATTCAAGTGTGCATTTGTAAACCTATGGCTTAAAAACATAATCCACAGTAATGCACAGTGCAAAAGGGTTTTAGGTTCATTATTCGCTGTTGTTCATTAACATTTAAGGTTCTAATGAAGTTACTTCTGTATGCAGCATATGTTTCCTCTGATCATATACTGCCTGCAGGGAGAACATATATGATATTAATTGGAGTTGACATCACTGTAATCACGTGAAAGATGAAGGTCTACAAGGGTTTTAATAAAAGTCAGAAGCTTTTTCCCTCATCAGGGAAAGTGAATCCTCCACTCTTTGAGCGAATTAAAGAGCAAATTTTGTTCTCATATTTTCACCTCCATGCGCTCGACAAAGGGTGAAAGTGTAAAGTGAGAATAGCAATCTGAGAGATTGTGGGGGAAGATAAAGAAGAGGACAATTATAGCACAGTTCATTCAGAAGGGAAATAAAGTATCGGATAACTCGTGGATAATGAAGATGAAACTTTGTCTTCCTCGAGGTTCTAATAAAGGACTTTGTTCTTTTTTCCCCCTATACTTACTTAGTATTTCCACTTTGTAATATGTAGAAAGTTCAACAGATTGTGATTGTAAAGTAGCAGTTTTCCCAGCCTGAGGTCATCAGAGCAAATATAGTCTAATATGTAATTTTAAATATTTTAATAAAAGTTTCACGCACACTATTTTGACATGAATCTTATTACACTTTAAATAAAACACTTTTATAAAACTTTCAAGCATTACTTAATTATTTCTTAGAGTATGTAATAAAATTACAGTCTTAGTCCAAGCGTATTTAAATTTCCTTATTTATGGGATATATAGTTAAGACATGGCAAAAAAAACATATATATATATATAAATTAAAACTGTTTCTGCATGTTCACAACTTTTGAGTCTCTGAAACACCAAGTTATTATGTTATTCTATATTTGATGCCTTGTTATTGTTTTCTGTCCCTCTCATGATATTATTGGCTTAGAATTTATTAAATCATTGTTGTATTAATTTTTCCAGGCTCAAGGACACACCTGGTTTCTCAAGATGGCAAACAAATACAAGGTCAAACAAATGTTACACTTGGATTTTATCCCATAAGGGCTTGAAGATAATGTTGTGCCTTTTGAGAATATCAGTCAAAAACATGCTTGAACCCTATAATTTGCTTTTAAATCACAGAGAAATCATCTCATGGTTTCTTAAAAATTACAGTTAAAAAGTGAATTGCAAGTATCAAACGTTTTTTAGAGCTTATTTTTTATTTTAAGGCCCATTTAATTGTACACAGGCTACTGGGTTGATATATTTATAGATCGTATTATAGATGGATGCAGTGTAAGCATCTTAAAAATAGGTATATAAAAGATAGAGATATAAAATACAACAGAAATAAGACAGAACAATAAAATATTAATACACAGTGTTACAGTATGTACACTTAAGTATAAGTAATGTAAAGTTGAATTAAAAATATACTTATTGAGTCATGTATTTCATGTCATGTGATCTCGGCTTCCCCTGTTCATTGTTTTCATTGGTTCCCTTCTTCATGTGTCATGTTCTGATTAGTTCTGATATCTTGTTAGCAGTCTTGTCGTTTCATTGGTCCATGTTCACCATTTGAAAAAAAAAAAAAAAAAATTGAGTAGGGCAAACTTAAATTAAAGAAATTAGTTCAAACAAATGACTTTTTATGAATATTTAGAGCGATGGGAGAAGCTTTTCATAAGCTGCCTCTGAAATCGCATACTGTCTGAGTAGGTACTACATTTGAATTTGTATTTATTTTGCAACTGTTAAAAAAGTATGATCTTTAAAGTATGCATATGATGATATGAGTGAAATTCTAATCTCTAGTGACTGTCATGTGACCAACCAGAGTCAGTTGCGTTGCTTCAAATCCATTTGAGTCGCTGGTGTTTCTGACATCACAAACTACCTTGTAACCAATCAGATCAACGTGTGCTCGTCAACCAGTGGATCTCTGAGTGAGTGAGTGAGTGGAGGCGGGGCTCCTTTGCATATTCATAGAACCCCATATACTAAATGAGGCAAGGGTGTCGAGTTACATTCAAGCTGTTTTAAGGCATGACACTTTTTTTTTTTAAAGTAAAAAATCGTTTAATATTCATTTTGGTGATCAAAGATGGGTCTTAAGGGATGAAATGATTGACTAAAGGGGGACTTTAAACCAATTGTTTAATTCACTGTTTTAAAGTGCTGGAACCGCCAGGCTTGTTTTATATGTTTTATACCAATACTAGACCAATAATAGACTTTTAGCTACAATTCTTTGTATTATACAGATGTGTCATTAAATGTATACAAATTTATAAAACTAATCTAAAAGCAAGTAAAAAAAAACAAAACATAGACACTGGTTCATGGATTCACAGATCGCTCCCTAGTGGCGAAGCATTAAAATTTGGAAACATTTCGAAACGGTAATGCACAGGCTAATTAAGACATTATCGAATACTTGACAAGAAATGCAAGACTAAGACGCCCTTTTTCGCTTCTATTAGCCTTTATATTGCCAATATATATATATATATATTTTTTTGAGTGATGAAAACGGTGTACTTCTTCAAAGAAGCAGTTCTTTATTTACCATTGCATTGCAAACAAGCAGAGACGCTCTATACTGCGTGAGGCACTTAATTCACGATAGAGGTGGGCGGAGTTATGAGGTTTGAGGATCCAATGGAGTTACGAGTTTTAGTCACAAGCTCTTTTTCATACTTGTAATGAATGAATTATTTGTAAAACTAACAGACAGACATAAAGGGTGACCAGTAATGTTTTATGGGGGTAGACGAAATTTGCAGATACGACAGTGACGATATATACTTTAAAGTACATATCCTCACTGTCGTATCTGCATATTTTGTTAATTAATTAACGTAATTAACGTTAATTAACGTGCTTTAACAGTCTTCATAGCAACTGTACATCTGGTTTGGTTGCATGGATGGTTTTTATTTAGGTGTCTTTAGGCTCCTTGAAGTAGTCCTTGTCTTTGCCACATAGAGCCATGCTCACTTTTTATCCTTTCCTTTCATTCCCATCTGAAATGAGGAAAGACGAAAAAGTATGCCAGCAGTTCAGCGAGGCAAGACATTCGCTTAACATGAATTTAAGGTAAAAACTTTGTTCTAAAAGTGGCGGGTGACCTAAAACAAGACACGTCTCCACACATACTTCATAAACAGCCACTACTTGAGCAATGCCACTACAAACCATAAACCACAACGTTTCTGTGTCGTTGCAAAACATCAGTGAAAGTCTAGCGTGCATTCCTGTCAAACAAGTCTGAAATATCTCAAACCCTTTCTGACCTCGCTCCTGTTTTGCAGGGTGACTTGTGGGCCAAACCCCAGGGAACATTAAGCAGGTTTAAGAAAGGCTTAATTGGGAGTATTGCACTAATGTGGAGCTCACTGTCTAAACAGTGCATGACTATATTGACGTCATGCGAGTTGCTTTTACCTCCCTGCACTTCTCCAGAGCTCTTCAAGACAATCCTTAGAGCTTGCGATAAAGACATATATCTCTACAGGATTTGTATTTTGTAATTGGATAAATGACAACAAATAGGGGTGAATTCAGGTTGATTGGGAACCCAGGCATCTCAATGGCAAGATGTGTCCCAATCAACCTGAATTCACCGTATTGTGCGTTGTTGTGATATGGCGAGATTAATGTCGATCATCTCCTACTACCTGAAATGTAAATGTATTGGTCTTTCATTGCACAGAAAACTTCTTACAATCTCTTATGAAACTCTAGACTAGAAGCGGGAAATGTAAGCTAAGCTCTTTGTTTGCTCTCCATTTCATCTCATTGCAGTTTACGAGGATACACTGAAATATTAAAGAAATACTTCAACCAAAAATGTCATTCGAAAATGATTTTTGAATCTTTTGTTTTGTTTAAAGGGATAGTTCACCCAAAAATGAAAATTCTGTAAGTAATTACTCACCCTCATGTTGTTCCAACCCTGTAAGACTTTCGTTCATCTTCAGAACACAAAATAAGATATGTGTGATTAAATCGGAGAGCTGGATCACGCCTCCATAGGCTTCTTAAGGGATCGAAACTGGCCGGCCCAAAAGTTATGAAAGAGATCGTTAAAATAGTCCGAGTGACTACAGTGGCTCAAACTTAAGTTTATCAAGCGACAAGAATACTTTTTGTGCGCGTGAGGAGTAATCCAGCTCTCAGATTTAATCAAAAATATCTTAATTTGTGTTCTGAAGATGAACGAAAGTCTTACGGGGTTGGAACAACATGAGGGTGAGTAATTACTGACAGAATTTACATTTTTGGGTGAACTAACCCTTTAAGGCAAGACACCCCAGGTGAACAGGGTAAAAAGATGAGCAAATAGACATCAATGTACTTCCCCAGTTTATTTAAAGAATTGCAAAAGAAAAATTTAATCACAAGTTTTCTGAGAAGTTATGTTTAAATATGCAAATGAATCATCTAATTAAATATGCACTAATTTGCATACATTTCTAGAACAAAAATCAGAACATTGGATAAAGCCAGGGTCAAAAATCTTCTTTTTTTGGACATTTTAGATTCAAATGTTTTTATGGAGGGGATTTTTTTATCACTCCATAAATCAGAAAATACTGTCAGAGCAGCCAGAAAAAAATACATTTTCTAAGGAATTTAGACAATTTTTTAAGGAATAAAACGTTGTATAAAATCAGGCGAATTATATATGAACAAACCCCTCTGTAAAGACCTTCAGAATACATAGATAGGAATAAAAGTTTGGTGTATGTAAGTGCTATAGTGGAGATTTTTGACTCAAATTAGGTAACAAAAAAATGTTTTGGGGGAAAACGGCCTTTAAAGATATAAAATAGATAAAGTGCTATAAAAGATAGAATTAAAAGTGTATTTTGGATGGGTTTTTTTTCCACTAATCTGAAAAAAAAACACTTTATGAAAAGTAAAATCAACATTTTTTTAGTGTAACACCCACATCTCAACATCCAATCCAATCAACACAGGATCAAGTCCCCGCCCCACATTTTTCTATTTCTATGATCCGTTAAACTATACGTCACAACACAGAAGAAAAGATCTGCCGCTTCTTCCATTTCATTACAGCTTTAGTCATTTAGGAGAATATGTGACAGTAATTGCAGGGAAAATCCTATTGAGGCAGAAGGGTGTTAAGTTCCCGTTATCTTCCAGATCACGAGTCCACGGAGAGAACCTGCAGTATTTAGGTTACCATCCCTGAGCTACAGTTTAATTTTCTGCCTCATATCTGTTATTCATTGTGTACTGAACTATTTCAGTCACTGAAATGCTCGTAAACTCCTTTAATGGTTAGCTTGCTTGTTTTGAAAGGTTGATGTTGCTTTTTACAGCTTATCTTGACAGCACATTCAATGCACCAAATTACTTTAAAATGGCAAGAATTTGTGGCATCAATGCTAAAAACCTGTTCGGTCAAACCCTGCCCTAGTTGTCAAGCCAAGTTGGCATGGTTTGAGGAGAAAATAGGATTTGCCTTATCCTTTTCTACAGAAGGACTTGAGAAATGGAGCAAGCTGTTTTTAGAAGATTAACACATTGTTGGTATTTGTATTTAAGCACTTTGCATTCCCCTGGATCTCAACTGAACACATTGGCAGATTCCTTAAAGTTCATAAATCTTGCAGATTTCCTGGTGGTGATTGGGTTATGCATGATTATGTTGGCATATTGGAGTATGATCATAAAGATGCTCTCAGGTGCAAACCGACAATGTTGCATGTCCAATTGCTTTCATTGAGAAACATTTGCCATCAGTATAAAGACGTGAGGTTATTTCATTGTCTTGAAAAGATATTCTGCAGTATAATTTTGTAATCGTGACATGATTTTCATAATTATCATACACAGGTTGGCAGGAAACAGCTGATCACTTTATAAATTCAGTCTGTCTGCAGTCTAATCTTCAATGTATTTACCATAAAACATGAATTTAGGATTGATCTATATTTGGTATAGATCAATCCAATCGTATCAAACTGCTAAAGTCATGTAATTTGAGTAAACGAGGCTCCGTTATGTTTTGAAATTTTAATGGTTGGCCTCTAGGTGGCGATGATCTCTGTGAACCCACAACCCAGTGTCTATATATATATTTTTTAAACGCTTTATAAATGTGACGACATGTAATGACACATTTGTATAAAGAAAGGGAGAGTCAATAGTATATTATTGGCCTGATCAACCAAGCTCTCCACTAAACAAGCTCTACAATTTAATAAAACTACTCCGATTATACACATGCATTTTGTTAATTGCATTTAATAAATTACATTTTCAATAAAACATTTACAATTGGTTTGTAAAAGTTTTTTTTGTTGTTGCATGTTTCTGATGGAAATACACCGTTCACCAGAATGTGGCGTTTTGAGCACATAGAAACAATGAATCATTTTGCGAAGCAATTGGTTCAATTGATTAAATTTTTTGAAAAGCTTCATTTCTCCCATCAATACATGAAGGAATTATGAGGAGATATGGATCTGGATGAAGCTCTTAAGAAATTATTAACAGAACAAAACAAATAAGGATAATCCACAGAAGAAGAACCGCAACAGTTTTCCATACAGGAACGAAACCTTGGTAACGTATTCGGTCCAACACTTTTTCAGACAGATGGAACAGATGTTACAGCATCTCATTGATCCAAAACTACTGCATCATTTTTAATGTGAGTCTGTCTTTAATGTTGGTACTTATCACATTAGTTAGTTACTGATGACTGTTAAATCATTTATTATTGTACTAAGTTAAAGCTATATTATCTAACTTAAAAAAAAAAAAATCCAAATTATGCCTTTACCCTAATATATTTTTGGTTTTGATTCACACACTGACATGGATATAAACACAAGGCCCAGGTCAGAGTTCACAGGACACTTGGGGATTATTATTTTAAGGGCATTTTTAAATAATGCGTTGTAAAATGTGTGTGTCTGTGTAAAGTACTCCTAGTGTTGATTTGATGGCGATAGGCAAGGCAAGGCAAGTTTATTTATATCGCACATTTCATACACAATGGTAATTCAAAGTGCTTTACATAGAAGAAATTAAAACAAAAGAAATCAGAAAAATTAAAACAGTTTAGAATAAAAGATAAAATACAGAAATAATCAAATGAAATCAGAATAATTAAAACATTAAATAAAATACAGTACAAACAGTCGGACGAGCAGTGGCACAGTGCTCATTCAGTAAATGCACAGGTAAACAGAAGTGTTTTGAGTCTGGATTTGAATGTGACTACTGTAGAAGCACATCTGATCTCTTCTGGAAGCTGGTTCCAGCTGCGGCTGGCATAGTAGCTAAAAGCAGACTCCCCTTGCTTAGAGTGAACCCTTAGTATTTCTAGCTGATGTGATCCTAGTGATCTGTTGGGTTTATATTCAGTGAGCATATCTGCAATGTATTGAGGTCCTAGGCCATTGAATGATTTATATACCAGTAATAATACTTTAAAATCAATTCTATATGTAACTGGCAGCCAGTATAAAGACCTGAGTACTGGTGTGATGTGTTCATGTGTTCTGGTTCTGCTCAGCATTCTGTATGACCTGCAACTGTCTTATGGTCTTTTTAGGAAGGCCAGTGAGGAGTCCATTAAAATAATCCACCCTGCTGGTGATGAAAGCATGCACAAGTTTCTCTAAGTCTTGACTGGAAACAAAGCATCTAATTCTTACAATATTTTTCAGATGATAGTATGCTGATTTAGTTATTGCTTTGACATGACTACTGAAACTAAGGTCTGACTCTAGAGACACACCCAGATTCCTGACTTGGTTTTTAGTTGTTTGACCCCTAGAGTGAAGGTATGCATTCACCTTGAGAACTTCATCTTTTTTTCCAAACGCAATGACTTCAGTTTTGTCTTTGTTTAACTGAAGAAAGTTTAGGCACATCCAATTGTTTACTTCATCAATGCATTGGCAAAGGGAGTCAATGGGGCTGTAATCGTTAGGCGATAGGGCTAAGTAGAGCTGTGTGTCGTCTGCATAGCTGTGGTAAGAGATTTGGTTCTTTCTCATTATTTGGCTCATTGGGAGGATGTACAGGTTGAATAGGAGTGGCGCAAGAATTGAGCCTTGAGGGACTCCGCATGTCATGGATGTCCACTCAGACTTATGCTCTCCTATACTCACATAATAACCTCTCCCTTCTAAGTCTGACCTGAACCATTTTAGGACTATCCCAGAAAGCCCGACCCAGTTTTCCAGCCTGTCAAGAAGTATGTTGTGATCGACAGTGTCAAATGCAGCACTGAGGTCGAGTAGTACTAGAACTGAGAATTTGCTTGTGTTTATTATATGTGAATTTATTATCTTTATGAGCGCTGTCTCTGTGCTGGTCGGAAACCAGATTGAAAGTAGTCAAAGTATCCATTCGAGCTTAAGAATTTGTTCAGCTGATTGAAGACAACTTTTTCAATGATCTTGCCTATGAAAGGAAGATTTGAGATCGGTCTATAGTTGTTTAATATGGTCTTATCCAGATTGCTCTTTTTTCAGGAGGGGCTTGACAAACTGCAGTTTCCAGGGAGTTCGGAAAACTCCCATAGAGAAGTGAGACATTTACCACTTCCAGGAGATCTGCTTTTAAGCTGTGTAACACAGTTTTAAAGAAAGATGTGGGAAGTGCGTCAAGGGCGCAGGTTGATGTTTTAAGGTGCTGTACGATTTCTTCCAAAATTTTGCCATTAATTTCTTTGAAATTAGACATAGTGACTACTTTCTCAGGCTGTTGTCTGATCTGTCTGACCCCAGTGCGGCTCAAGGATGAGCTGATCACCTTTCTGATATTATTGATTTTCTCAGAGAAGAAAGAAGCAAACTCACTGCACTTGCTGTCTGAGAGCATTTCACTGGGAATCTGGCTTGGGGGGTTTGTCAATCTCTTTACAGTAGCAAAAAGAGTGCGTGTGTTGTTTATATTGCTGTTTATAATATTTGAGAAGAAAGTCTGTCTAGCTTTGCCTAGTTCCTTATTGAAAGCATGGATGCTGTCTTTGTAGATGTTATAATGGAATACAAGTTTTGTCTTCCGCCACATGCGCTCTGCTTTTCTGCATTGTCTTTTCATATTTTGCACTGCTGTTGAGTTTCTCCAAGGTACTTTCTGTCTGCCATTCTTTCTCCTGACTTTCACAGGAGCAATATCATCAATTACACTCTTAACTTTTGAGTTAAAAGAATCAAGGAGAAAATCAACAGAGTCAGCAGATATGCTTGGTGTTAAAGATATAGCCTTCATAAATAGTACACTAGTGTTCTCATTTAAGCATGTCTTCTTGACAGACACAGATCTAGCTTCAATGGTAGGAGAGATCAATATATCAAAGAAAATACAAAAATGATCAGAGAGTGGTACGTCCTTAGTAACAATGGATGAAATGTTTAGACCCTTACTGATAAGTAAATCTAGAGTGTGTCCACGATTATGTGTGGGTCCATGTACATGCTGAGTCAGATCAAAAGTTTTTAAAACAGTTTTGATTTCTTTTGCCATATTGGTTTCTGCATTATCTATGTGAATGTTAAAATCTCCAACAATGGCAAAACGGTCAAACTCTGAGGAAATTGTTGATAACAGTTCTGTAAAGTCTTCAGCAAAGGCTGGAGAGTATTTTGGAGGCCTGTAAACAATGATAAGTAAAATGCGTGGAGCACCTTTTAACACAATACCCAGATATTCGAAAGACGGGTAATTCCCAAATGATATTTGCTTACATTGATATACAACTTTAAAAAGAGCAGCTAAACCTCCACCTCTTCTGACAGCTCTGTAGACACTCATAAAAGTAAAGTTAGAAGGGGCTGTTTCAAAGAGGACTGTTGCACTGCAGCTGTCTTCTACCCAAGTTTCATTTAGCAACATAAAATCCAGGTTGTATGTGGTTATTAAGTCGTTAACTAGAAGTGATTTATTTTTAAGTGAGCGAATGTTTAAAAGTGTTAACAGTCTTACTTTTTGTCCCCACAGCAATCTTAGTTTGGCGTGTAATAGGCACCAGATTAGATGGGTTTGCTGTACGGCTTTTGAAGGCCTTAGAATTTCTACCATGTAATCGAACAGCAATAGAGAAAGATAAAGATACAGGCACACTGGGTTCCGCTTGTTCTGTAAACATTTGAGAAAGTTATTGTTATCATAGCGGGGACCCGACACATATCACTGAGAGCTGGTATCAGTTGTTTTTGGTTCACCTCGAGCCGCTGGAGGAGGGTGTGTGCCCTGGCGCTGTGGCAGAGGCCGAAGAGCTCTCGCAGGAGGAGGGGGAGGGCGAGCTGGGCCTGCAGGCTTTGGTGGTTGTGGGGCCTGCCGTTTTTTGGTTGGTATCTGGGGGCTTGCAGCAAAAGAGTGGGATAGTCTAGTTCCAGCATACACCAGTTGTTCCATTTTCTCTGAGAAGCACAGAAGTGGAGATGCTGGAGAGATGGAGAACGTGTCTGGTGAGAGGGGCTGTTGCTCTGGTGTTATTGGAGGCTGTAATATGCTGTCCTGGTTTCCCTCGCTGTTTTCCAGAAAGTCGTCCTTGGGTGCTGAATCTTGGAGCAGTGCTAGTATGTCACAGTCTGTCTGTGGTGAGCTCTGTGGGCAGGGCTCAGCTGAGAGTGTCCGTGAGCAGAGGTTGTTGTGGCTGAGTGGTGTTATCATTGTCCTTGTGTGATGTGACAACCGCATGCCCATTCAGGTGCTGAAGTGAAATCCTGTGGTCATTCATACTGTATCCAGGTGTGTGTGCCATTCAGGTTGAGTGGATTGGCACACATTGCAGAAGGATGACGGAGGGAGAAGTAGATATTGTCCTTTAGCACTCTTGAACCAAGTTTGTTTGGGTGGTGGCCATCCTGTTGAAACAGTTGCCTCTGACTCCAGAAAAGATTGAAGTTGTCAATGAAGTTCACTCCTTTTATATTGCAGGTTTTTTGCAGCCATGTATTAAGCCCAAGCAACCATGAAAACCTGTTTGTTCCTCTTGCTGGGAGTGGTCCACTGATGAATGTTTGAACTTTCAGTCTTTAAAGCGTTTCAAAAAGTTAATTGAAATCCTTCTTAAGAAGTTCCGACTGATCTTTATGAATATCATTCTTCCCCACATGAATGATGAGTCGATTTGCAGTCTTATGTTTCATCAGAATGTTCTGAAGTTCTCTGTTTACATCATAAGTTGTTGCTTGTGGAAGGCAGCATGTTGTTGTATCCCTGCTACTAATGTTTCTGATTATGGAGTCGCCCACTATCAAGAGTCCTGGGTCCGGCTGCGCTCTGAGCTGAGTGCCGCTGTCTGCTCGACCTCGAGCGCCAGTTAGCATCAGTGTTAGCTACAGGCTGATTCAGTCTGTGTTCGATCACATTCATCAAATTTGGGGATTCCTCATTCATTAATACTTCAAATCTGTTCTCAAGATATATAGGCGGTGGTAGGAGATCAGTGTTTGCAATCCTTGTAAGAGCCGTATCTGGGGTAGAGGATGCTACTGCAGCAATATGTGATGCTCGTGACAATCTGATGTCTCGAGTGCCTTTGGGTCTCGCTCCCTGTTTGTACCATTGATTTGTAAGTTGGTCGACTTGTTTCTCAACACTCAGTATAGCCTGTCGAGGAGCATGAGATTCATGGGACTCACCGGCTGTATGCTGAGGGCGTCCATGACGAAGCTCTGTTGTGTGTCCCGTCTGGTTTGGTGGTCCCGCAATTAACTTTGCTTCAAGAACTGCAATCCTTTGTAGAAGTCTGTGGCAGTTAGAGCAGCAAGTAGATTCCAGAGGAGGCATTTTCTTATCCTTATGAATGTAGGCAGTTGTGTTTTCTCTTCCCCGGAATGTAAGCTTTCAGTGGGAGGCTGGTCGAATAAAAGAATTCAGCTCTTTTTTGTAGTAATCCAAGCGTTTGAGCACTGTGCTGATTTGCTGAAGTTAAAATTGGGTGATAAAAGGAGATAAAATATAAAAATATAAAAGCGATATAGCAAAGCGCGGAGCAGTAATCAAGAGCGTCCGAACAGCAGCTGAGCAGGAAGTGGAAACATACTGAATAAAGTGGTATAATGCCCCTTTTTACAAGATATCAAATAAGTCCCTGACGTCCCCAGAGGTGTATGTGAAGTTTTAGTTCAATATACCCCGCAGATAATTTTTGATAGCATATTAAAATGGCCCCTTTTTGTGTGTGTTTCCCTTTAAGTGCAAATGAGCTACTGCTCCTGGCACAGGCCAGAGAGATTTGTGTCTGGGCGATGTAACGATAGCGATAATTATCGCGATATAATTTTTCTTGATAAAACGATATCAAGAGTTTGATAAATGTTCGATAATGTTTATGCGCCAAAAGCGGAATGAAACTCATCTGAACCGCGCGCGGCTAGCAGACGCGTTTACTCTGATCACCTCGGTCACGACATCCAGTGAGAAGTGCTTGAATTCAGTGAAGAACACAAATGTCTCAGTGATTTAAACCAGTTTAAAGGCAGATGAAACAGCGCTGACGAACAGGAGAAACGCTGTGTGCAACGATACAGTCAGAAGCTTTTCCGTTTTACTGTAACGTTAGCCTAGTAATATTAACTGCACTATGAAATGTGGGATATACACATTGAATTGTATTATATTGTTAATGTAGTAGACAATGTACTAAAGGACTAATGGAATATATTTCCATTATTTAATAATGTATTTAGGCTACTGTTTTTCATACAAATACCATAGAAACCATAAAGTAATATTTTGCCATGATAGTGAGGTGCTGTGCCCGGTTTATCTGTGGTTATTATGATCTAAATGCATGATGCTGGATGACCAATGGTTCATTTTAATAAAACTCAAACAGTCAGAAAATTACATTTTACAAAATAAAAATTAGCACATGCAGAAACTAAGAATTATTTTTCTATTAAGATATTTATTTTAAGGAAAAATGAGAAATGTTTGAATGTTCTGCCTCAGATTTGTGAAATGTTCTCCTGTTTGGCAAGTGTTTCATGATATGTTCTGACAATAAAGAGTAGTTTAAAACCACAATTATCGCTCTGGTTTCTACAACTTTCCCTTAGGAGCAAAAATCTGTCTTTAAACTTGAAGGAAATAAAGATTTGACATTTATTGTGATAATTATCGATATCAACTGATATAAAAAATTATTGTGATCATTTTTTTTGGCCATGTCGCCCAGCCCTATGTGTGTGTGTGTGTGTGTGTGTGTGTGTGTGTGTGTGTGTGTGTGTGTGTGTGTGTGTGTGTGTGTGTGTGTGTGTTATCACTGAAAATTGCAAAAACTTTTAGCCTTTTATGTTCAAAACTGCATCGGACAATGATGGAGAGACTCATGTAGATGCAATAGGACGTTTCTGAATGATTATTTGATGAATTTATGTTGCTGATGTGGAGTTAACTATCTTCAGTCATTGATTAGCGTATTCTGTCATGATAATCTATAAATTAAAAGTAAAAAATGTATTTATGTAATGTGAAATTGAAGTTTCAACTAGTAAGAAATGAATTCTTGATATCAACAAGTGAATTTGAATGGCAGCCTATTAACTAGTGACAATATTACAGATATCAAGAATTATAGTTTTTACTGGTGGAAATATAATTGTTGATATCAAGAATTCATATCCTGGAAGTGAATAAAAGTCAAAACAGCTTGCCATACCTGTTGCTGCTGCTGATGCAACTAGGCTCACATTTGTGATGTCATCACATAAGGACTTAAACAATATTACATGCAATATCCAACTTTGAACAGAAGGGGTCACTTTACTACAACTTGTATATAGAAGGAATGCAGATTGTCCATAGAACAGCAAAAAGACAATTTCCAAAACACTAAATGAAACCATATACAGTATAAACTATTTAACAAGACATGATGAAAATAAATGTAACTTTTTGAGCTTATTTTATTGTGACATTCCAAAACTTGACATAGATATGCAAAAGGTTTTAACACACACACACACGCACACAGACGCACACACACACACACACACACACACACACACACACACACACACACACACACACACACACACACACACACACACACACACACACACACACACACACACACACACACTCACACACACACACACACACACACACACACACACACACACACACACACACGTGTTTGTACTGAAAAATACAAAGTTGCTTATAAAAAACTCACAGAGAGATCATGCTTTGTAACAAAATTAAGATCTGTCATCTGTTCTTCAGTAGGCCTATATTATGAATGAATGGATTAGTTCACCCTAAAGTCATTGTCATTATTCTGTCACCTATGTAGTTTGAAACCCGCCCTCACACATGAGGGATATCGTTAGATCTGATTAATGGAATATATTGGCTCTTTTTAATCGCAAGCTCCTGCTGTAGATAACGATGTGTAATTTTTCATGATCGATGTATGTTTCATGAAGATACGAGTTAAAAGGCCAAGTCTAAGCTACCTTGCTTGGCCACGTGTGTCTGTGGATTTTTTTGGTGTTAGAACTCGCCGGGCGGGACACTTTGGGTTAAAGCCAAGCTAGCATTCATCTGCCTCCACTTTTGAGAGTAGAGCGATAGCTCAAAATCGAATCAACAACTGATGCATAAAACCAAGTCCCTGTTTCTTTTTTGATAAACAGTTATGCTCAGGGACGTGCACAGGAATTTTGAGGGGCAGTTGCTCTGACCTGAAAAAAGGTCAGAGCAACCTTGTCAGAGTTTTTCAGTATAAAAGTAAATCGGGTTTGAATGTCAGGAGTTCCTGTCGGGACGAAAGTAACACTTGTTACTTTTGTCCCGCTACAGTGAAAACATATAGTTACATTATGTTGAGAAGTTATGTTATGCTTATTTAATTTAATTTTCATATTTTTCATGTTGTAAAACATTTTATAAAATGGATTGACATAAAAAAATTATTAAAACAGTTACTTTTGAAACATCTGATTGAACTGAAATTTAAAATGAAAATGTAAATGACCCATTTTGCTATTTTATCTTTTGCAAAGATAAAGGCCAAAATATGCTTGCAATTATATAACAAGGTCACTCAGGTATATTTAGGCTAAAAAAAACAATAATAATAAAAAAAAAGATCTAGCCAAAAAAAAAATCTAGCTTGTATATTGTTGTTACTTTTGACCCACATCTGGTTACTTTCGTCCCAACTGACGGGTCGAGAGTAACACGAGCAGTCTTATGTTCAAAGTGAAACTATAATTAAGTTGTTCTACATTTTTACAAAATACCACCTGGTATTGATAGACCACACTTGTGAGTGACTGACCACATCAAAAATGTATCTCTGTCTAAACCATCATCTTTTAAAATGATGTTTTTCTGAAAAATGTTACTTTCGCCTCTGCTCTCCCCTATTTATTAATATATATATATATATATATATATATATATATATATATATATATATATATATACACACAATATATGTCTTGCTACACTGCAGCATAATAAAATGGTTCTCACTCTCCAGTAATATTTCTGTGAATTGAATTAATCTTGCACTTGTTAGTTTTTGTATCATGTCTGAATATATTCAGTTGAATTTTGCCCTTACAAATTGCCTTATCTGACCGTGTTTATGTCCAAACTCAATGCCTCATGGTCTTATTATTATTTATAAAGATTGCAAAAGTCAGAGATGGCAGGTTTATGATATACAACTTTGTAAACAGTATAGAAAATGTATTAACTATATATTAAATGTCACCAAAATACACATGAGAAAAAGAGTTCCTCATATTATTGTTTATTGTTTTAATTATTATTATTATTTAATTTTTTAATTTGAAAAGAAATAATCTGGACAGATGAAAAAAAAAAACTTTAGATTTCAGAAAAAAATACAATCCTTTTTTTAACCTTTTGGTGTCCCGTACATTCAGTTGTGCTTCTTGCTCGTATTCAGTTCTGATGGTACATATGGTAACTGGGCAACTACGCATGATTTGTAGTATGATTGCGTAAAGGGAACCGGAATTCCGGTCGGGAACAGAATCGACTGACGTGCAGCGCTGCAGCCACAAAAACAGAGTTTGTCCTTCCCCTACTGACTTTCACTTTCGGTGCCCGAATGGAAGTGAATGAGGCTTTGCGTTTTTTTTTAGGCCTACGTGAAATTCTTCATCCATTGTAGCTACGATTTTTTTTTTTCTCGGAAGGGCAACGGGAGTCGAGAAGGGCATATGGGCAGTTGCCCAGGCAACCTGAGCAACCCCCTGTGCACGTCCCTGGTTATGCTTGCATGTAATAATAATATGCATTACATTTATATAGCGCTTTTCTAGGTACTCAAAGTGCTTTTAAATATGGAAGGGGGAATGTCCTCAACCACCACCAATGTGCTGCATCCACCTGGATGATGCGACGGCAGCCATAGTGTGCCACAACGCTCACTACAGACCAGAAACAAACACGAGGAGCATGAATGTCCGAATCCCGACACAAAACCGAAACCAAACTAGACAGATGTGCCGGAATCCAAACACCACGCCTCGCACATGTAAAAAGGCACCGGACATCGACGGAGGAAATGTGGGAATTAGGTTAAACTGTGAAATGTATGATGAAAATTAGCTAGCAATTTCGCCAAGCAAATACCAAGAAATAGCTAGGTTACAGGATTTTGTTTTTCGAGTACACTTGCAAAATCCACAATGGGACTGAGCTCGAATAGCATATTCTTCTGATTTTTTTAATGGCAAACAACTTTTTAATATGCATTACCGCCACCTTCTGAAATGGAGTGTGGATCAAAGTAGCCTACTTTACTCACTACCAATTAATTAATTAATTAATTAAATAAATAAATACCTAATAAAATTATAAATATTAATACATTATCATTCACATCATTAATACAATTTTAATAACAACTAAATTCATATCCTTCTAATGAGCCCAGTCCCCCCCCCCCCCCCAAAAAAATTGCTCTATACCCCTTACTATAGATTTCTTGTTTTTTATTGGTAAAGTAAGTGTTAAACTTTTTTTCTCCTGCATCCTATTCTTCCGTTATCCAGAATGGCATCAGCTGAAAGGTTTGTTTGTGTGGCGCCCTCTACTATAGATGCGTGACTTTGCATTTCCTTTAGACTGAGGCTTATTGCTTGCGAGAGCCTATCTACTTCGAGTGAAACTAAATGCATGCGATAATTGCATTGCGGCGCGAGCATATAATGAGCAGCAGGTGCCTCGCATCCTTGTCTTTCGCTTCGGAGCCAGACAGTGAATACTGTTCCTGTCTCCTGCAAGATTTCTAAGTCCTTTCTTTTAAAACCAAGTGCACGGATCCGATATACTGATACACATGCGTTTTCTTTCTCAACTGTTTATGTTACAATACGTAACCAAGACGTATTCCTCAGCAAAAACAGAATGTGAAGACACTCTCCTCTCACGGTCACTGCTTCACAGGGACTTTGGTTTGGAACAACATAAGAGTGAAGAAAATAATGACAGAATTTAACTTTTTTAGTGAACTTTATACTCTTTAATGGGGCACAGTGACATTCCTTCCACATATATCAGAGACAGAACACATATGACCTAACTGACGTATGATGAAAATGAAAATAAATTTGAAAAAAATCTCCTGCAAAGTACAAATATTTGTAATTTGGGAATAAGAATTACACCACTCCCAATGTTAGATAAGGTTTTAGCTTTTTTTATTTTTATAAATAGAAAAATACGCAAATCTTTCACCAGTTTTTTTTTTAGATGCAAAGTGCCTATCTTTGCCTTCCCCTTCACCTATGCAAGTGCTGATTGCTTTTTAACCAGCATTTGAGATGAGTAACCCAGGAAACATCATAAACCCAGCAAAAAGGTTATGTAAAAGTTATGAAAATGTTATTAAAAAACGTTCCTAAAATAATGGTTTTGAAAAGTCTTATAATGTTTTCATACTTAAACATACTTAAAGGGACAATGTGTAGTTGTTTTTAGGTATTTTATTATCTAAAATCAATATTTTTATTCATAAATATGTCCTCAATGGTGTACAAATACCTCTGCCAATTATCTGACTTGTCCTCGTAAACAAAGAATTTATTATCTTTATATACATGGGACGGGTAAGTCCATGGAGGCTTCCATGTAGTTCCGCCAAACTATAATAGCAGAGAGGGACAAAAAGTACTAGGCCAACGCGTTTTTGTTCAGAGCCAGCATCACGTAACTGAAAGCGGCAGAAACGGAGGAGCAGAGCAGTGAGAGGCGCTTGTCAAATTTAAAAGGCTGCATTGCACTGTTATTTTTAATGGCGGACCAAACATATGCCGAACATATGTCAAAATTGAACGTAAAAGGAAACGTGACCTGAGATTCCAAAAAACAAGAGTCAATGTCGGGATAGCGTTTTCCAGGTGGAAAGAGCTAATGCAGGAGAAAGATTTCAAAAGAGATAATGAAGTTGCCTGCTTTCTCCTTGGCAGGTAAGTCAATGTTACAGAAAATACAACGAATAAAGAGGCATAACTACCAATTACAATAGTTCATGTTTTTCACAGTCAGTAATTCATACTGTAACATTCGTTTGTTCGTTGTGTCAAGTTGCAGGTTGTTTGAAATAACAAACCGGTTCACCCGAAGGAAAACTCGACGAATAGGGAAGTGCTATTAGAAGACATCCTGTCATAGCTTTTTGGTACATAACGGCTATCGTAGATGCAACACGTATTTGAAAAAGCGAGGCGCTGGAGAGCACAATTCGTTTGAATGCAAAATACAATTTCACCGCTAGATGGGAGAAATTCCTACACAATGTCCCTTTAAAATACATTCTCGTAACGTTGAGTAAAAATGTTCTTAGAACAACGTTCTTGGAACGTCTTTGTGATGTTCTTTGTACTTGACTGATATTCTCCTAATATTGAGAGAAAACGTCTCAGGTTACGACTGTAACCTATGTTCCCTGAGAACAGGGAACGAGACACTGCGTCGATGACGCTTGGGGAACGCCTCAGGCGTGACAGGTGTCTGAAATCACTATCAAATCATGGCAATCACATTGACCTGCGACAGCCCGTGAATCATTAACGTGAATGATTAACGTGCGACCTGTAAGTATATAAGGGCGCCTTGCAAACATTACAGATCACCTTATCGTCTGAAGGGACTGTTCGGTAGGCAGGCCCCGAGGCATGGCAAGGAGACGCAGTGTCTCTTCTCCCAGGCAGAAAACGGACAGTTTGTGTGTGTCACCCGGCGTCAAAAACCTTGGGCACGGGTCTACACACTCTGAAAGCAATCGGCCTTCGCTGTACGTTTAATTTTTCTTACCGTTTACTTGAGTAGCATTCAAACAGACAGTCCCTGAAGACGATAAGATGATCTGTCATATTTACAAGGCGCCCTTATATACTTGCAGGTCGCACGTTAATTATTCACGTTAATGCACCCCCTGCTGGTGAGGTGGACTAACAGCAGATGGAGATTATGCTCGGTAATCTACTGCTTTTCCTGCAGTTCCTGGATATCAATGTTGAATTTACTGTCGAATTTGAACCACTGAATTTGTGGAAGCGAATTTGTAAAGCGAAATAAAATGGACCAAAAATTGCCTGTTGAATGTTATAGGTTGTATTTTTTTAAAAGTTTTAATATTTTGGAAGGGAAATATGAAGGGTGAATATGGTTTATTGCAGCCCGAGAGGACTACAGACACTCGATTTTTATAATCTCTTTTTCAGAGTAATTAAATTTTAATTATATAAAGACAGTTTTTTTTTTTTTTGCATGTTTCAGTTAACAGCTGCTAAGGGTTGGGACGAATTTCATTATAGTTTTTGATAACTTGAGAGAAGCGAATGATTTTGATCTCCCCTGGTTTAGATTTTTTGTCATCCCACAGATACTCGGGTGAAAGCAGTTTACTGGGTTTGTTATAAAGGAAGTACTTGTTCAAATGAGACTCCTCCTGCCATACTGCCTCAATGGATTTAGATGCATCAATGTGCAGCTGCTCCCGGCAGGTTTTAGCAAGCTGATATACATCTTTCACTAAGCCACCGATCACAGCCCCGCCATAATAATAATCACCCTCAGCAAAAGGAATGAAAGCTTGAGACTCTGGTCGGCGTTCATACATGAATTGTTCACGAGGCGTATTATAAAACCATGGATGTATGACACCTACCAGACGACTCAAAGTCTCCACCCCCCAGCGACCATAAAACTTTGAATCCACATCAAGGCTGAAAACATAGTCGGCTTCATTGACCAGTCGATTCTCAATCAGTTTCTCCAGTCTTGCCATCCTGCTCAAACTGATCTGCTGCCATCTGTTAGAACTAGGGACTGTCAACACTGTCAGATGATGTTCTTCACTCAGTTTCACTGCAGGAACCTGTTCTGGTTGATCAGTGAAAATATAATAATGCACACGAAATCCAACAAAGTAATTCTGCTCTGCAGACTCCAGGAAATCTTTAAGAAACTGTGTATACCTGAAAAACAGAGAGGGAGAGTGACACAATTGTAAAGTAATAAACTGGCAAAATATTAGAATTTCTTCTCCCCTTTTGGCAGTTTATTAAAAAAGACTATACAATGAACTCAAAAATACTGTAGGTTTCACCCTGAGATACCTCAGCTTTTAGATATGAAAGTTAAGGTTATCTATTTATTATTCATCTATAAACTTTAAAAGTTTATTTTTTTAAAGTCCTTCCCTCGCTAATTCCCTCCATTATGTGGACTTGGTGACAGGGTTCTGCCCTGCCAGCTTTGTCTGTGTTTGTCTTTGTTTCATGTCTCTATGTTTATGTTGTGCTTGAACATATGGCTCTGTCTTTGTTTGTGTTGGCCATGCTCACCTGTTCCTCTTGTCCTCATCTCCCTTTACATGTGTTCTCTTGCCCTCATTTTTTGCCAGTTCGTTATCATTGAGTGTGTTGTGCTACCTGTTACTTATTGCTCATGCTTCCAGTTGTGGATAGTGCCTGGATACCTTATCTTGTGTTTGTTGTGTTCCCTGTTTATTCCAGCCCTGCAAGCTGGCTGCTCCCTCTCTCTACCAAGCAACAAGACCGGTGCAGTGACTGATCGTGCCGTATGAGTAGTGACGGGCCCACGCAGCCCAACCCACAGGTGAAGCAATGAAGGAAGGATTACAATAGATTTTTATTAAGAAACAGAACTTTGGGGTTGGGGTTTAGACGATTCCTCTTCTTGGACATAACCTCTACAGCCTTGGAAAAGATCCTTACACAAGGAACAGAGGATGCAGGAGAACATAAAAATGCCAGTGCTAGCTGGTATAAATGAGGATACTGACACTTTTGTTGAGCCCAGACAGGGGAGGATTTCCTCTTTCTTGCTGGATCCATTACCAGGAAAAAGGAAGAGGTCACAAAAAGCAAACAAATCCAAAACGGCAATTCAAATAAAAAAGCAGTCCAGTCCAGTCCAGATCCAAACATACAAAGCAATCCAAATAATCTTATCTAATAATATAACAAGACTATAATATAGCTACTATAATTAATAATAACAAAATACTATATCTATTCTAACCTGATATAATGTAATAATATACAGCCCTAACACATATATGACACAATAATGACAATGAGAGTTCTCTAACTCTCTGACTCTGACAACTGCTACAACTACAACTGCTTCTACTAGTCCTGACAACACCTACAAGGTGGCGCGAGTTTCGAACCCCCTTTATCCAGAAGCGAATCTCAGACCGAACCGATGACGTATCCACACAAACGAGGCCTTGTTTGTCATTAGTCACTTGATTTCACGTTAACATCACCAGCCTCGAATCGCAGCTTCATCTGGCACGCCCATTTTTTCTCGACACAAGCTCCGACGCCTCGGTTCAAATGTCACATCACTACCTGTGAGTCCATCTACGTGTGCTGTATTATCCTGCCTGGCTCTTGCTGCATCCATTGGCCTTGTGCTGCACATCTACCTCTGTACACCAATGTGTTCACCTTGGGCTGGTCTCAACTGCCACCCTCTCAGCTTGCCTGTCATTGTACTTCGTTCCCTGCCTACTGTTTGGACTGTTATCACCTCCTCACCCACCATCTCTCGTATTGTCAACTGTCTTTCAATAAAACCTGTTAACACTCATTCTGCGCTTGAGTTTTCTCTCATAAATCCGTGACAGAACGAACTGGCCAGCTCAGGACTCAGAATCCTACCACCTGCTAACATCCGGGAGAGACTGGCCCGTCATCGTGGTCTCACTGCTCTATGCCAGGAGGGCGTTGAGGTGGGGGGTTTTGCGCAATTTTTTGGACCATGTCTGTGGGGCTAGATTATAGTGACGCTGCTCTCAAAGACATCTTTAACTCCTGCTTGGATGACCCCCTGCCTGCATGGGAGATGGATTCTCTCAGTATTCTGGACTTTTGGGGGTTCTCCAGGTACCTTGTTCGTCACAGTAAGTGGGGAGTGCCGATCAGAATCTGCTTGCAGCAATTACCCTGCCCTTCATTGCCTGTCATGTCAAGTTTATCATCTTCTTTTGGCTTCTACCAAGAAATTAAGATCCAGAAGGAAGAGGGCAGTCCAGTCCACCACAGCTACCCCAGAGTCAGTCAAACCAACCGCCATCTTCTCCCAGGCAACCAGGTCAGTCCCAGTCACTTCAAAATCTGAGTTAATTTCTGTTATTCAAGAACCAGTCAAGTCAACCACTGTCATCTCTCATACATTCAAGTCAGTTCCAGCCATCTCTGCTGACTTAAACTCTGTCTTCCCAGTATCTGCCAAGAGTATTCCTGTTACTTCAGAGTCTGCCTGGTCTGTTTCAGTAACTGCTGAGTCGACGAAGGTCACTGCTATTCTGCCTGGGTTGGCTGAGTTAGCTGTAGATACTACAGAGGCAGCCCAGCACACAGTATCAGCCCGTCAAAAGAGGAAGAAGAGAGAGGCCCGTTCAGAACAGTCTACGATTCTCTATTCTAAAGCTCCAGGTCCAGTGGTCCCTGAGGTATCAAGTCCAGTGAAATCATTCACGCGCAAACAACAAGCATGACATACAGTATTTAATGCGTATTTCACACGTATTTAACATGTGAAATACGTGTTAAATACGCATTTTTGACATTTTAAAATTCACGTGTTTTTGGCCCTCTTGGCTTTCCATAGATCAACAGCTACACGTTTTGAGCGCCATATGGACATTCCTCCTGGAAGAGTGAGCACACACACATCAACCAGAGCGAGAGGAAGAGCAACACCCATCAACGTTCTTCGTTCAGGTTACAGAAGCTGTCGGCAGTGCTGCACGGCACGCCTCAACAAGCTCAGCTGTTTTGGGAAAGACTCTACAGTGTATTTGTCTTTTATAAATCTGATAAAACTCTTCTTAGATATGAAGGATGCAATACTACTCTAAAGGTACTCAAGATTAACATGAGATTGGCTGCGTGTGATTATGTCCCCTTGGCTTTAAGTATGATCTACTGTGATGTCACAGTCATTGTGGTATATGGAGCTTTCTTAAGAGTAACTATAAGTAGAATAGCTCCCTCTGTCTAAATTGAGGGGTCGAGGGTCAAGGGTTTGATTGTTACTGCACTAGAAAAACAGCCGTATATATTGTCGCTGTCGGGTAGAAACCTCTTATTTCCATGTTTCATCGTATAATTAGTCACATTTTACATCTGTCTGTAGATTTTGCATCCAATTTCACTGGATCCTCAAACTGTCACTAAAACCACATAACTCCGCCTTGTGAATAAAGTGCCTCATGCAGTTTTGACCATCTCTGCTTATTTGAAATATACATATAGGCTAATGTTTTATGAATTTGAGGAGCTGAGAAGAGTATCTTAGTCTAGTATTTGTCATTGAGTCAT
Organism: Meda fulgida; assembly: GCA_030578275.1. Taxonomy (NCBI): domain Eukaryota; kingdom Metazoa; phylum Chordata; class Actinopteri; order Cypriniformes; family Leuciscidae; genus Meda; species Meda fulgida. The sequence continues at coordinate 2,296,068 of CM060622.1, forward strand.
AGCCTGTACTGTCATAATTAGCCAGTTTGTTGCACTTTGACACATTTGAAAAAATGTGATTTCCGCCTAATAATAGAAAAAATGTGGTACTTAACGTAACAAATCAGAATGCCCTTCCAGTAATGCTGATGATTTAATATTGTTTAAATTTAAAGTCAATGAAGATGAGAGATGGGAGAGATATGAACTCACTTTCCAAGAGCGAAGACTGTAGTTGCAATGGTGATGTTTAGTTTTTTGTAGATTGAATCAATCAATGTGGGATCAAAAGTTCCTTCCCATACAACTGGGGCCAACCATGGTGCCAAGGGAACACCTTTACCATATGGGCTGTTTTAAATCAGGAAATTCACATACATAAGCATGAAATCCAAATCCAAATGCATAGTAGTATAAACGAAAAATATATGGTTAAAAAAAAGACTTATGTTCTTACCCCACTACTCTGGGCTGGTTGTAAGAAAGCCTGTATAAAAATAAAAATATAAAGTAAAAACATAGCTACAGCAGACTGCAACAGGAGAGAGTCGATTTGCGTGTGCATAGAGCTGTCTATTTAACCGGCTAATTTAATGTGATTATTATGGAGAAAAAAAAACCTTTTCATATTAAAATCGTCCTACCATCTGGTTTGGTCAGCCAAAATGTTAAATGAGCCCGACCTGGTAAAGTGACGTGTAGAGTAAGAACAGCAGATTTAGCTTTTGATGCGAACAAATAAGTTTGAGTCTCCTTTTTCCGGATCCATTTCTTCTCCCTATAGTATCCATCTCTTATCAGTTCAGAGAGGCATTTAATAGGCCTATGTCACGAAAAAATTGAAGACCGGAAGTACGTCTTTTAGTAGGGATACGGCTCTTCTGGTTACCTTTTTACAATGGTGGAATCCGACAGATACCGCTGGGCCAAATCTCTCCGCAACCTGCCTGAAGTCACATATGACGATGTGGTTCGGATGGTAAATGAAAACTCTCAAGTGGAAACGTCAAAACTGAGGAAAGGGTACACTACAACAACAGCTGCGGGTGTAGCCTGCCATTGTTGTTATAGCTCTAGCCGTTCGCCAGTAAGGTAAACGTTTCTAATGGTAACTGCGAGTTGGACCAATCAGCAGACGTTGCTGCTACTTTTAGGATTGTGGGTAGTGCAGTTTTTTTCATAAGATTGCGGATAAACATGTTTTTCTTAAAAAAAGGTTAAATTTCATACAAACTTATAGCTTCTACAGGAGCAAAAACCTTCGTTTCACAACCTCATAGCTCGTGGTCAGTCTACCTCGGATGGTTTAGACATTATGGCTGAAAATCTAAATCCTTATTGAGAAATACTGTTGACCGGAAGTTCTGTATCCCTACTCCGGGTTCCGGAAGCAGGAAGTGCGACATGTTTGACAGTTCTATTTTAAATAAAAATAAAGAAAACGTTAAAAAATGTAAATAAAGTGTATAACAGGTAGACCTACAATATGATCATCTATTTGCACTAAATGGCATCTAGCGCATGAATAGCCTCCACCAACTTTAAATCTAAAGTCTGGAATTTACACAATGCATTACACTGCAGTTATAACGCTATGAGAGTAATATTTTGTATTATTGGACATTTGAAATTATTTTTATGTATTTTATTTTTTTATAAGATTTGGGAACATAAAATAAATCCTGTTCTCGATGCTAAAGACTGTAATTTTTTTTAATGATATTTGTGATATTTTTCTAATAAAGGGACTGATGAGATGACCTTTAAGTTTATTCAGCTTCGACGTCTGAGCTGAGACCTTCTTCCTGTTTCCGGCGTGATGATCGAGTCTGTCCCAAAAATACCTCTCAATGCGCCCTCGCGGACTCACGCTAAGGGCCCTATAGGTCTGCACCACATGACGTCACCGAAGTGTGGACTCTGAGGAAGTCCACAAGTCCGGAGTGTGCCATTTGGGACAGGGTCTAATTCGCTGCTGTGTGAACACTGCACATTAGATCGGCCACAGGGGGTTTCACCATGGGCGTCAGTTTGGTTTGAAATGTGCTGGGGATAGAGACGCATTCAGAAATTCAAAAGTGATGGGTACAATGATGCATTCATTTTTTTTCTCTCTTTCGCGCAGATCATGTTTTGAAAGACGATGTCCTATAGCTTACTGATGTAAATAAATAAAAATGTATACAAAGATGTGATGATGTCTGACTAAAAATGTCATCTAATATATGTGTTGTAAGTGTCGTGAAACTAAAATCTGTTATGGTCCAGTGGCGGAATTTTTGCCAAGCGTGTCGAAGGTTCTGGGTTCTAATCCGCACTCGTATAGTTTTTTTCCCCCCTCATCAAAACCGATAATGTTTATCAGTGGTTGTACATCAAGCAGGGACACGTTTGTTTGCATCTTTTATGCGATTTCACCTGAACGAATAGAGAGCATCTGCAACGGATTGAAGCGCGCGTCCGAGTGAAGACATTGCTGCGCGTGGCAGTAGCACCTCAATGCAGTACATGAGATCCACGGGGAGGAGTCGGATCAAGATCCAAGGGGTGGAGATGGGCAGGATTAGGGTTGGGTTTAGGGATTAGGGGGCGGAGTTGGGTAGGTTTAGGTGCATGTCACGTGGATTTCATGTTCCGCAGTGAGGACCATCTCGCGCGTGCGTGAGCCGCAACAGAACTGTGTATCCGCGCTACTGATCACTGTAACGATCACATGATCACTTGATTAAAATTAAAAAAACACATTTCAGCGCTATATCGCCTCTTATTTAACAAACAAACAAAACGAATGCTCTGCTACTTAACTGGAGATGTTTTATTTGTATTGGTAGGCTACATCCGTACCGCGAGATGCTTCAAAAGTGGTGGAGACAAAATCGACCCTGGCAAAAAGTGGTGGGGACATGTCCAATCTGTCCCCCTCCCCCCCTCCCCCCCGTAAATGACGCCTATGGGTTTCACATTGCATGACTTTTCAAGAGGAAGATTTGCCGACAACTCGATCTGGTCCGCAAACTACAACCAAACACGAAAGATGTGGTAAGAAAATAACGCAAGATAACGTGTCTGTGAGTTCTCGTGCGAGACTGGAATTGTTATTAAAACATGTAACAGTTCCAGTGTCACGATTAGCGACTCACTCCCTGGGTTATCACGGACTACATTTCCCATCATGCACCTCCCTGGACTGATTACACCAAACACCATACACCTGCACGGCGCTGATTACACACACCTGCATCTCATTCACACACACACATATAAACCACTTCCACGCACCACATAAGTGCGAAGTCTTGACTTTCCTGGCTGTCATTCTGAGCGTTTATTACTGTGGATTATTTATTGCCTTGACCTTGGACTGTGTACCCCGTTTCTGATCGTTCTCTGCCTACCTCGACTTGGATTGTTACTGGACCTTGCTTCTCGCCGCCTGCCCCGACCATTGCTTGTTATCTGGTTTATCTCTGCCTTTTCTCCATTGCCCTGTTTGCTGTTGTTGATCCCTGCCTGTTTGACTACTCTATAAATGCTGCAAATGGATCCCCTAGTGTCTGCTGCTTCATTACAGAAGACTTCGCCACACCAAGATCCAGCAGCGATGCCAACCAGGGATACAGGTATTCAAATCATGCGTCTGCGTCAGGGGAATCGGACGACTGAGAAGTATGTCGAGGAGTTTATTGAACTGGCACATCTCATGCCGAGACCGAGTTCCTTCACGTCTTCTCTACTGAACCTGAGAATCCTCGCGTCACGATCCAGTCTGCCAACGGATTGGTCTATGGGCATTCAGGGCTGATGTCCAGCTTGGCAGATTCCCCGCTAAGGTCCGCACGGTCTGCAAGGATCACCGTCCTGCCTGAATCTCGTTCTGCCGAGCCCGTCCAGCCAGAGCTTCACGTCAGCCACGTCCACCCAGAGCTTCACGTCAGCCACGTCCAGCCAGAGCTTCACGTCAGCCACGTCCAGCCAGAGCTTCACGTCAGCCACGTCCAGCCATAGCTTCACGTCAGCCACGTCCAGCCAGAGCTTCACGTCGCGCCTGCCGAGCCAGAGCTTCAGGTCACGCCTGCCTAGCCAGAGCTGGAGCCCTCTTCCCCGCTGGTCCCGTCCATCCCAGAGTTTCCTTCGCCGCTGGTCCCGTCCAGCCCAGAGTTTCTTTCGCCGCTGGTCCCGTCCAGCCCAGAGTTTCCTTCGCCGCTGGTCCCGTCCATTCCAGAGCCCTCACCTCTGGCGCCGTCCAGCCCAGAGCCCTCACCGCTGGCCCCGTCAAGCCCAGCACCCTCTAAGCCCAGCACCCTCTCGGAGACGGAGGAGGAAGAGGACTTCCTGCATCCTGCAATGCCTGGAGGCCCTTCCTGAGCCTCTGGTCAAGCCAGAGATAGTCCGCGTCACGTCTGCACAGCCAGAGACTGTCCGCGTCACGTCTGCACAGCCAGAGACGCTCCGCGTGACGTCTGCACAGCCATAGACGCTCCGCGTGACGTCTGCACAGCCATAGACGCTCCGCGTCACGTCTGCACAGCCATAGACGGTCCGCGTCATGTCTGCACAGCCATAGACGGTCCGCGTCACGTCTGCACAGCCAGAGACGCTCCGCGTCACGTCTGCACAGCCAGAGACGCTCCGCGTCACGTCTGCACAGCCAGAGACGCTCCGCGTCACGTCTGCACAGCCAGAGACGCTCCGCGTCACGTCTGCACAGCCAGAGACGCTCCGCGTCACGTCTGCACAGCCAGAGACGCTCCGCGTCACGTCTGCACAGCCAGAGACGCTCCGCGTCACGTCTGCACAGCCATAGACGCTCCGCGTGACGTCTGCACAGCCATAGACGCTCCGCGTGACGTCTGCACAGCCATAGACGCTCCGCGTGACGTCTGCACAGCCATAGACGCTCCGCGTGACGTCTGCACAGCCATAGACGCTCCGCGTCACGTCTGCACAGCCAGAGAAGCTCCGCGTCACGTCTGCACAGCCAGAGACGCTCCGCGTCACGTCTGCACAGCCAGAGACGCTCCGCGTCACGTCTGCTCAGCCAGAGACGCTCCGCGTCACTTCTGCCGAGCCAGTGTCTACGGACAAGATGGCCGCCTCCGAGCCAGTGTCTACGGACAAGATTCTGTTCCTGTTCCTGAACCGGTGTCTGTTCCTGTTCCTCTGCCTGAGCCGCTGTCTGTCCCTGAGCCGCTTGCACTGCCTGAGCCGCTGTGTATTCCTGGACCGCCCTGGTCTGTTCCCGAGCCACCTGCGCTGCCTGAGCCACTGTCTGTCCCTGAGCCGCCGGCACTGCCTGCTTCAGCCTATGTACCCGTAGCTGGCCCCAAGAAAATGTTGGGGGGTGGCAGTAGGTCCCGCTATGGGACCATGGAGGCCGCGCCGCCATGGTCTCCTGAACTGCCTGGTCCACCATGGCCACCTGAACTGCCTGGTCCACCATGGCCACCTGAACTGCCTGGGCCACCCTGGACCCCTGAACCACCTGCTCCGCTCTGGTCGCCTGCACAGCCGGCTCCGCCCACGCTCCACGACCCAGGTCCGCCCATGCTCCACAATGGGATGCCCTGGTCCTGTTCCCCTGCACGGACCTGGCCCTCCATCCCTCGCCCAAGACCACCTCCGCTTTACCACCCTCCTGAACTTTTGTGTTTTTTTTTTGTTTTTTTTTGCATCTGGAAGCCGATCTTAAAGGGGGGGCTCTGTCACGATTAGCCACTCACTCCCTGGGTTATCACGGACTACATTTCCCATCATGCACCTCCCTGGACTGATTACACCAAACACTATACACCTGCAGGGCGCTGATTACACACACCTGCATCTCATTCACACACACACACACACACATATAAACCACTTCCATGCACCACACGAGTGCGAAGTCTTGACTTTCCTGGCTGTCATTCTGAGCGTTTATTACTGTGGATTATTTATTGCCTTTACCTTGGACTGTGTACCCCGTTTCTGATCGTTCTCTGCCTACCTCGACTTGGATTGTTACTGGACCTTGCTTCTCGCCGCCTGCCCCGACCATTGCTTGTTATCTGGTTTATCTCTGCCTTGTCTCCATTGCCCTGTTTGCTGTTGTTGATCCCTGCCTGTTTGACTACTCTATAAATGCTGCAAATGGATCCCCTAGTGTCTGCTGCTTCATTACATCCAGAGTGTTTTCACTGTTACTGGTTGACTGTAGCAGTTTTGTAGTTTTCTGGTGGGGGGTCACTCTTGTAAATTAAGAGGGATTTTGAGTGGAGGCTCAACTTTTATGCCTCTTATGGTTACTCATTGAGGAACGGTGTGTTTGCAACGCTCAATGTAGACCCTATATATATATTTCCTCAATTGTGTTTGTTTGTTACCCGGAATCGTTGTATTAAACACGGACGCAACCCCTGCATCAAATCTTCTTTGGTTGGATTAACTTGGTGGATTATATTTTTCCTTTTCCCACTTTGCCTTAAGGACTACAATTTTTTTTACTGAGTTTTTTGCTGTGATGAGATTGTGACCGCAACTGAACTTTGAACTAAACTATTGGGCACTGACAATCGGACTGATCATCACTGGATTACAGGTTCATTAGGTCCATTACACACACATTATCCAAATAATTTTTTTATGATTTGGTGTTCACTTTTTTTCTGGACTGAGCTAATAGCAAAGGACTCATTGGACTTGGTTTTGAATGATTGAAATTGTATTATTGCTTTATGGTGTTGTACTTTATTATTTTTGATATTCCTTTTGAGCTGGTGTTTGGCAATTATATTTGAATGTGGTTCCCTCCCTCCTTATTTTTTTTTTTAAATTTTGTCTTTGAAATCAGACGAGTGTTACAAGTATGCCATTCATTTTTAGAAGTAGGCTAATAACTGCTTATGTTTTAGAGGTTTTGTAATCTCAGCTATAAGAGCGTTGAATTCACAGAATGCTTAATTTATCTACTGTAAATCTTTTTTTTTTGTGTGTGCGATTTATTTGTGTACAAACTTCTGTGTGGTATGTGCATGTTATGCGTATTGAATGTTGCTCCTGGGACAGTCTGTGAAAACAAATTTCCTCTATCGAGGACAATAAAGAATGAATATGAATAGGTGTTTGTTAAAACAAGAACTCAAGTTGTTCTTGTTTTTATGGGTGTAGTTATCACACACAATTGAAAAACACTCACCTGTTTGAGGTGGAGATGTAGCCAAAATAAATAAGTCTGAGGAAACACAATAACAAATCATGAATGATACAAGTGAAGCAGATCATATCTTTTCTCAATTGAATTATCAGATTTAATACACAGATCATAAACCTGTCAGGAGTAGTTTGATGAGGTTATGCAGTGATCTATAATGAAGACTATGTTCAGAGACGTAGCCTATTAAATGGGTGTTTTTTTCCAGCCACTTTTAAACAGTAGTGGTTCTGAATGAAATAGAAATAACAATATTTAAATTATTACATATTCAAGATAACAATGTTATATGGTTATATGCACAGAACACAAGCATTGTAGTACTATAGTCCTGTTATCCATACATTGTAACATCTAGAGTCATCAAATTTAGCTAATATACTCACAAAATGTTACTATTAGTGATATTATGCATGCAATAACTCAATATTTCACAGATATACAAGTATAATCATTTAACACAAGCGACTGAGCGAAATAACACAGATAAAATGGTGTCACGTTCTCTGACACATGATCTCAATCGAAGCGATCGTACAGAGATAATTGCCTGTTATCGAAGGGGAGGAAAATGGCGGCATAAAGTTAACAGCGTGAGTGAATCACTGCATGAACATTTGGCTTTTAACTGTAATTTTAAGTGCATATAGCTTAATACAACATACTTTTTAATTAGAAGCCCTTTCTGACCATTTAGGAGTGTACTTATTTTTTATTTTCTGTTTTTGGGAAGTTCATTGTCGTGACCAATCCGTTTTGAGTCAATTTTCGATAGTTAACACATTTCATTTTCCTTCGCCAGTCATCAATCTCATCTTGTTCGTCAGTGCGTGTTCGAACCTCGGGGAGGGTTTTTGGACTATGACAAAAGATAAGAAATGCAAAACTAAGTTTATTGATTCATCTTTAAACCTCTGGGCCTGTGTTACTGTGGACTTTGACTCGCACTTTGGTGCAATCGTTCCTTTACCTGAAACTCCAATAAAGGAACCACGCACAAAAAAGGCAGGATTGATGATAATGAGGATTTGCAATCCCCTTTAGCCACGATAATAATAACATCTCTCAAGTCAATCAATGAAAGAGACTTTGTGGAGGTGAAGATATCAGTTGAATTTCTGCAGAAGAAATTAAAGATGTAAAGGGAAAAGTGAAGCGAGTTGATAATCAGTGACTTGGAGAACAGTACAGGATCTTTCCAGATACAAGAGGAGGTGGAATCTGTGACTCCATGGTCTATCTGAACATCCAGGTGTAAATTTCAGACAGAAAGTTCTGGATATATGTGAGGCTGTTGTCCCAGCTTTTGCTGCCAAATCTTACGAGCTAATTGATGTAGTACACCGTTTGGGAAAAGTGAGGAGCGGAAACACTCTACCTTCTGGTCAAAAACCTTGCAGAATTATTCTTCAGTTCACAATGCGTCATTTTCGTGACGCGGTTTGGTAAGCTGCAAAGAACTCTTCTTATCGCTAAGCACCACTTGCGTTTCGCAGAAGACTTGTCCCCTGAGGATCGCGTGCAACACAACAAACTTTGGCCCCTTGTTGAGACAGCCCGTCAAAAAGGACACCGCGCTTACTTCGTTGGGCCAAAGGTGTATGTTGATGGCAAGGAACTGCTTGTGCAAGACATGGAGATCGACGAATGATTGTAACTTGATCTGCAGAGTTCATTTTTATTTTCTGATTCCTACTTCTTTAACTTTTTTATGCTTTTATTTCCTGAGATTCTCCATCTGTTTTTTATTAAAATAATTACTTGCAAAAAAAAACAGATGCTTTGAAGGTAAGACTCCTGCTGAAAGATTAGATCCATAAGAAGAAAACAACTCATCACCCCATTGTGATTTCCTAAAATTTCCTGTTTGCTCAATTAACGCAAGAGGGTAAGGCTACATAATGACGTCAAACGTAAAGCTATTTTTCTTTATGCTAAATCTCTTGGTACTGATTTTTGTTTTTTAGAAGAGTCGCATGCAAAGTTTTGGAAATCACAATGGGGTGATGACTTGTTTTCTTCTTATGGTTCTAATCTTTCAGCAGGAGTCTTAACTTCAGAGCACAAGTTTAAGGGTAAAATTATAGAGACAATCTCTGATCCTGAAGGTCATTTTCTTTTTTTATTAGTTTCCTTAAATTATTTTATTTTTGTCCTGGGTAACATTTACGGATTTAACACTTCAAAAAAATAAGTTAAATTTTTTTTATTTCAATAGAAACACATTTAGACAATTTTAAATGTAAGTATTCTAATTTCCATATTCTCTTGGGTGGAGACTTTTTTTCTTTTTTATGATTTATTTATAAATATTTTATATATATTTATATATATTTATTTTAAGATACATTACAAAACAGTGGGAGACCAAGAGACACTAAAATATGTAACAGTAAACAGATACACCGAAGTGCCATTAGAAAAAAAAAAAACTTACAAGTGCAATCCAATACAATCATGCATACTGTCAGAGTTGCGTTCATCTGTCTTGTTTTCCTTGTTGTCATCAGTCACAGTCTTCCTTGGTCAGTTTTCCCACTTCTTGTTAGTCTTCAGTTACATCACCTGTGTCTAATCCATCATCATTTCATTCACCTGTGTCCAGTTAATGTTCCTTTGTTCAGCCTTTTATTTATACCCAGTGTTCTCCCTCATTCTTGGTCCGTTCTCGTTTATAGTATAGCGTGTGTTGTGGTTCCTGAGTTTCATTATTAAACTCCTGTTTCCTGTTCATCCTCGTCTTCTCGTCCTTTCTACCACCATGTTCCCTAACAGAAGAACGGACCCTTACAGCAGGATTATGGGCATCTTCCTCTACCCTCAAGATCCCACCGGCCTACTCCTCAGCCTCACCCAGAATCACCGTCCGATCGAGACCTACATCGAGGAATTCCTCCACCTCGCCCATCAGGTGAAAGAGCGAGCCCCCAAGCACTCCTTCTGGATAGGTCTGGACGATCCACTCTTTAGGCAATTTCCAGCTACTGCCACCACGTGTTCCTTGAGAGAATATATTGACAACATCCTGTTGGTGGGTGGATCATCCTACACCGTTTAAGTAGTCCCAGATCTCCCTTCTGTTCCTGTCTCCCCACTGTGTCCCAAGTCTCGTCCCGCCGAGACGATCCGTCCCAAGTCTCGTCCCACCGAGACCATCCGTCCCAAGTCTCGTCCCACCGAGACCATCCGTTCCAAGTCTTGTCCCGCCGAGACCATCCGTTCCAAGTCTCGTCCCGCCCAGACCATCCGTCCCGAGTCTCGTCCCGCCAAGACCATCCGTCCCGAGTCTCGTCCTGCCGAGACCATCCATCCCGCCCAGACCATCCATCCCGGGTCTCGTCCTGAATCTTGTCCCGCCGAGATCGCCCCTCAGGAATCCTCGGTTTCTGTCCAAGGTCCGGGGGAAATTAACTTAACAGACTTTGACACGGAGCCTCTTCACATCATGTCTGCCGAGCCTGAGGACCTTGACGTCATGCCTGATCTGCTTCACGTCATGCCTGATCTGCTTCACGTCATGCTTGATCTGCTTCACATCATGCCAGATCTTCACGTCACGCCTGACCAAGCTGATCTTCATGTCACACCTGACCAAGCTGATCTTCATGTCACGTCTGACCAACCTGATCTTCATGTCTCGCCTGACCAGCCTGAGCCTGACCAGCCTGAGCTTCTCACAGACTTCTGTCCCGAAGAAGCCAAGACGATCAGCTGTTAAAGTATGTAACGAACAAAAGCTGTTGGATTGTTTTCTGTTCCCACTAAACCAGAAAGATAAAGTAGCAGTGTATGATATTTTTATTTGGATGTAATAGTGAGAGCTCGAGTGTGTTTGTGCACGTATACTGGGCCAATACATTAGTTTAGAACTGTTGTTAACATACAATTGTATTAATTGTTGAAATACATGAAACACAAACCTGCATATCTCTTAGAGTATGCGTTTATTTATCATTTTAACTGACACTAATGGAGAACTGTGTGTAAAAGTATAGACATGATGATTTTTTTTTTTAGCTTGTTGTGCCCTCTATAGGGGTGCATTAGTATTACAGGGTTCGTTTCATAGTCATTGTTAGTCTGGTCTTATTTGATTGTCTGTTTATATATCTGCCACTAGTACCAGTCTGATTTTATTTTATTTTTAGTCTTAGAAAATATAATAATAATACTATTATTATAATATTAACACACACATCTGTACTAACTTTTTTGTTTTCACCCCTTTTCTTCTTAACAGAGGTGGTTGTAGCTGACAGTGCAGTTCCCGATATAAATGATATACAGAGCTGGAGTGATGGTCTGATACAATCGTGGATGACTGTGTATTTACAACTGTCCCTAAAGAAACACAGCAGACTGTTCCATCAAGCAAACGTGTTGTGGCCGTGGAAGAATCCGACCCTGAAGAGCTGACTTTAAATCAGGAGGCTTACAAACGGTAATCACAACCCAATATAGACAATCAACACATAAACGGACTGATACAGGACTCTGTCAAGACCACATGGAATGCCATAGAGGTATGTTTTGACAAACGCCTTAATGCAATTGAGAGACATTTAGATGCTTATGACTCAGCACAACAACAACATGGTATTTGGATTAAACAATGCATAGCAGCGCAGCGGTTGCATAGTTGCGCTATTCAAAAAGTAGCCAGAGAACAAAGCCTGACTACAGAATTGTTAAAGCAACTTGTGCTCATGCTTAAAAAGAAACTTGGGTGAGGTGTGAACGTTTTATATAATTTTTTTGCATACTATGTTTTTTGTTTTGTTTTTCAACATTTGTCACACTGGGTGTGATTTTAGCATGACTGTATGGTTGTTGGTTAGTTGGGTTTTTCTTTCTATCTTTTTCACTGTATGGACACTGGGTTTATTATCCATAGTTTTTAAGTGTGCGACTACGTGTGATTTAAAAAAAAAAAAAAAAAAAATCTGATTTAAAAATGCCTAAACGTTGTCGGGAATCAGACGGTTTTGATCAGGGTCCGGTAGATAGGTTTAGACGAACAAACACACACAACAACAAACTTTCTGAAATTGTGGCGTTTTCCAGACTGTTAGGCGGAGACAATAGTTTAATCAGGATCACCTTGAGGGGTCCGAGTTTGACATCAGATGTTAGTACACTTTTGTCGGGTAGCAATGATTACAGTGCAGATCTATTTATAAACGATCTTGAAAAAATAGTGCAAAGCAATTCTGATGTCCAGTTTGATGAGAGATTGAATTTAAGAGTGTCGGTAGCAAGAAGTAAACGTGGTGGTCCTTATCGAAAAATAAGTGATCTCGCCCACAATGAAGTGATTACCAAAAACAGACTTAATCTGTTCTGTCCTACGAACATTGCAAACAATCTTTGTTTTGCAATCTGCCAGGCACATTTCCTAAACCCCCAGAAACCGCACGTGGAGCTAGAGTCTGTAGCATCTTCACTGCAGAAGTCAGCTGGATTAACACAAGCAGGTCAGATCAACACAAGATAGCTTTTAATGACATCAGACGGTTTGAACACATGCTGAATGTTAAAATAGTTGTCTTCTATCGGTCTGATACAGGTTTTTTGGAGAAGTATACGAACACAGATGATCCGCATCCTAAAACAATGTTTTTGTTCCTACATGACAATCATTATTTTATGATTCAAAATCTACGTTCATTTATTGGCACACCATATGTGTGTGTGTATTGCTACCAAGTATTCACCTGTAGGAGAGATCACAGATGTCGGTACATCTACGACGTCTGTAATGCACCAGAATGTCATAAACAACCCAAAAAGCCAAAACATTGTGATGATTGTCTGCGTTACTGTAAGTCTGACTATTGTTTTGAGTTGCATAAAAAAACGCCTCAAGGTATGCAATAAGCGCAGTGCGATGTCACCAAATACTGTGGAAAATGTAATAGACGTTACCATGTCAGCGGTGATAAACCCAAACCCCATCAATGCTCTGTAAATCGTTGTGTGCACTGTGGTGAGATTTTGGTTACCGGCGGTGTACATCAATGTTTTATTCAGCCAGTTAAGCTGGAGACACCAAACGATCTATACATTTTCTGCGATTTTGAGACCCGTTATGAAAATGGTAAACACGTTGCCAATTTTTTATGTGCTATCACATTTAATGGCAAAGAATTCGTGGCTGAAGGGCCCTATTTTGTGGATCGTCTCGTTAAAGAATTCAGACAACCACTTTACCTTAATTATACATGGCTTGCGCACAACGCATCCGGATTTGACAATTTCATACTTTTGGAATTCTTTACTAAGATGGGGATTGCTCCTAAAATCACGATGCAAGGCTGCTGATTCGTACTCATTCATCCCCATGTGTCTGGCCAAGACACCTGTTGCGTTTAATTTGACTAATGCAGAGAAGGGTTATTTTCCGCACCACTTTAACCGCATTGAAAATGACAACTACATAGGCCCGTACCCTCACAAGAAATTTTACGGGTATGCAACGATGTCAAACCAAGACAGGGCTGCGTTTGATGACTGGTACAGTACCATATCTGACAAAGTGTTCGATTTTAAAAAAAGAACTGGCGGTTTATGGTAAAAACGATGGCGTTTTGCTGAGGGAAGCTTGCCTGAAGTACCGCGATGAATTCGTTTTGTGTACAGGCCTTGATCCATTTAATTACACCACTTTGGCAGCAACATGTATGGCTACGTATAAAACACACTACATCCCAAGAGACACAATAGCTCTGACACGTAACAATGCTTACACCAACCAGAACAAGACCTATTCAAACATCTCAATTGAGTTTGTCCGATAATCGCGGTCCATAGATGTTCAACATACCCTAAACAGTGGTGAGGCGTCATTTGGGAAATACTATGTGGATGGCTTCTATGATGACGGTGTTGTGAAAAAAGCATTCGAATTTCTCGGGTGTTTTTTTTTTCATGGGTGCGAGCGCTGTTATAACCCCAATGATATAAACCCGTTATCAAAAGTGCCTTATGGTGATCTGAGAAGACAATGTGATGACAAGATTGAAATTTTGGAGCATGCGTAAGGTCTTCAGGTCGAGGTGATTTGGGGATGTGATTGGGTCCGCGCTAAACAGACCGAAACAGCAGTGATGGATTTCATGTCCACTTACAAACACTCTGAAAGATTGAAACCACGCAAGGCTTTATTCGGTGGTCGTACGAACGCATTAAAACTGTACCACAAAGTTGCGGAGGGCGACCTCTTTAGGTATGTTGACTTTACATCATTATATCCCTACTACCAGGCTGGAAAATGCTACCCAATTGGGCATCCTGAAATAATATACAAGGATTTTCAAAACTTTGAAGATTATTACGGACTCGTTAAGACAACAGTCCTTCCACCACGGAAGTTGCTTCACCCCGTACTGCCTTATAGGACTGGGGGGGGTTTCCAAAAGACGTTGTGACCGACGCCGACAAAGAATCTTATGTTAGAGATTACTTTGAGAAAGAAGGGGTTAAACTGAATCTGGACAAGATTGAGTTTAATGCTGCACGCAGATCCATTATGAAGCTACTTCTTAACTCATTATGGGGGCGGTTCTCTTTGAGAGAACAATTGCAGACAACCGAAATACTAATAGACCCTGAACAGTTTGCCCGACACATTTTTGGCACAGAGTATGACATCAAGCATTTCTTGTTTGTGTCAGACACTGTTGCAATCATTCAGTGGGCTTACGCCGATGGGAAAGGGGTCCAGACTTGTGACATTAACGTCTTTCTTGGTGCTTTTACAACAGTGCATGCACGGTTAGAGCTTTATGATCTTATGGACAGGTTGGGTGATAGACTCCTTTATTGCGATACAGATTTACACATCTAAAGACGGTGAATACAAACCCCCACAAGGACCATACCTTGGTGAGCTTACTGATGAAGTTGGGGATGGAGACCATATTTTGGAATTTTCTTCAAGTGGTCCAAAAAGTTACGGGTATCGAACTGTTAAGGGTAAGGTCTGCATGAAGGCCAAGGGTATCACTCTGAATGCCGTGAACTCTGAGACCGTTAGGCTAGACTCGTTAATTAAACTTGTTGATCAGTATGTGAGGGGGAGGGACGACAGCAATCACATTCTCGCACATACCGACAGTATAGTGAGGAACAAAAAGCTGTTCACATTACACAAGTCGTTGTGAAAAAATTCAAAGTTGTGTTCAACAAGCGCGTTTTGCTACCTGATCTTACCACACTACCATATGGCTACTGACAACGTTTTTGGTCATCGAGGGGTGCTAGACCCAGATGGTTTTGATTTCAGATTACAACACCCATTTTCATGTGTGTTAAGCGGACCTTCTAGCTCAGGAAAAACATTTTTTGTAAAAATGTTGTTGGAAAATGCTAAAAGTGTAATTTCTAAAAATATTGAAAACATTTTGTACATTTATGATTGCTGGTAACCTTTGTATGATGAATTGTTGAAACTGTATGATATTAAATTTTTTGAAGGTATCCCACAGACCCTGAATGACGACCGTTTGTTCCCCACCAACAACCAACAACACAAATTTTTTGATACTGGATGATGATGAACGATGCTCGTAGCAATTCTGAAGTTACACGCGTGTTCACGTAGTATGTTCACCACAAAAGCTTGAGTGCATTGTATATTGTACAAAACTTGTTTTTCAAGGTAAATCCAGCAGGACCATCAGCGATTTATTTATCGATTTGTTTATCCCGAGGTTTTCCCGCAGCCTGCTGGATCCAGGCCGTATCCAGATCTGACTAGGAGCTTTGCCTGGACCCGATGACAACGCAGTGCTGAAGTGCCAACTAGCCTCTCCCTATGGAGGATCCCTTTACCACTCTACAGATAAAACATTGTGATTCCGGTTCGCGTACCCACCCCGAAGTGATAAATAAAACAAAATTCTGTATCAAATTACAGTTACTGTAAATCCGGCCTCTAGTTCATAAACACCAGAGGAGAACTGGCCCCCGACTGAGCCTGGGTTCTCCCAAGGTTTTTTTCTCTCCATTAGGTCACCTAATGGAGTTTTAGGACACCATTAGGTCACTTGATGGAGTTTTTCGGTTCCTTGCCACTGTTGCCTTTGGCTTGCTCAGTTGGGGATATTCAAATTAATTAACCAAGTATTAATACTATTGATCAGCCCTACCAAACATGGATGTTTTTTCCACTAAGAAACAAACATTGTTATGTTATTTGATTGATACTGTGAAGCTGCTTTGATGCAATTTATATTGTGAAAAGCGCTATATAAATACACTTGACTTGACTAGTGTATATGCATCCTCGCCAGCGAGCCAGTCTGAAACTTCTTTATCGGTTAAACGAACACCAGTTTCTTTTAAAACAGCTTCTTTTAAGTGTCCCCCCCCCCCCCCCCCCCTAAAGAACCAGGATTAGAAGGTGTGTAATAAGTCTTTTTCATTTCTTCTGACATGTTTCCACTTCACGCTCCACAAAAGAATAACACAGATGGTTTAAGTGATTCGGGTTTTTATTTCTTAAACCGTAAAAGGAAACAAAAGGTGTCATACAGCATCAATGTAGTGTAGAAATTTTATACACATCACAACGTTTTTTTTCAAGAATGTAATCAACCAGTGTTTCAATAATTTCACAAACATCAGTCTGATTGTTTCTTGTCAATATGTCTACACATAGATCAGTTACGTATGTACACAAGAACAATATATCTGCTATTCTAATACAGCTGCCGCATTCAGTCATCAGGTATAACATTTTTCTGATAGTTACACAAATTGGTTCACCCCCATTAACGCATAAACGCATCTTATCTGTCCATTCATTTGACAAAGTTCTTACAACAGACATTTGTTTCTTGAGGTTTGTAAAACGTTTGGCATCAACGCCACATTCATTAATGATCTTATTCAACAAGGTGGTCATCTCGCATCTAATACATTGTTTAAGTAGACACTTTGCCATTCCAGTTGCAAAACACGTGTTCCCCATGTTGGTGTTAAAGTCGGTCAACTTGGACAATACCTTTCCAGCTGTCCACAGCATCATAGACAATTTGCTCACTGCTGACGTCCACAACTTTCTCTCTGACTTCACAAAGCTTTTCCACAATGAAAACTTCGTCACGCAGTTCATGTAAAATAGCCTCCACTGAACCTTGAATTCTCTGGGGGTGAACCCTTAAACCAGTGTTGTTTTTGGCAGCTCTTTTAGTTTTAGTCTTAGTCTTTTGGACGAAAATGCTTTTAAGTTTTAGTCACATTTTAGTCACTTATAAACTTGATAGTTTTAGTCAAGTTTTAGTCGACGAAAACACAAAAGGTTTTAGTCAAGTTTTAGTCAATTTTAGTAAAAAAAATAGTCTTTAACAAATTAATTTGGGTTAAAAAGAATTGGAAATGGGCTTAGGTTTTACAGGTTGTAGCAAGTATTGCAATTCATAAAACAACAGCTAACCTTAAAACCTTTGCATAATAAACTAGACTTTCTCATTGATGGAGATGCAGTGATGCCATTGCCAAGCTGTACTTCATTGTCACATTGGGCAGAAATCTTTTATCCCCATATTTCAAGTTATAGTTTTTCCATGAATATTAAATGCCATTTTCACCAGTATTCACAGTAATAAAGGAATAGTTTAAAGTTTAAACAGAAAAAAAACTTTGAGCTACTAGAACATTACACACAGATAAAGTGGTAACAGTGGAATCACTGTTTTACTCCAAAAAAGCCAGGAATAAAACATTCTTACTTTGGTAATTGTGGTTCCCTTTCGTTCGGGAACTCCTACGTCTCGTCGGAGGAGTTTCCAACGAATTGGGATCACGCTAGGGAGACCAATCGACTTCGAGTGAACTAAAACGAGCCAATGAACATTGGCATGCAAGATTTGCATTCCGCGACCCGCCTACCAGTGCGGGTATAAAAGCGGAAGCAAGCGCATACACAAACATTTTTAGCTTCGGAGCCGACCGATTGTGTCCTCTCTGAGTGAGGGAGCTTTAAGATTGTATTTTTCTTACGAGCTACGAGTCTGCTGTTTCGGGAGGGGATCTCTCTGTGTTGGTGAGATGGCGTTTCAGCGACCGTGCGGTTTCCTGTCTGCCGGCTGCATCTATATTCTGTTAATTCAAAAGCTGTTTTCACAGCTGGTAAACGGTTGAGTGCGCACAGCGGGCTTGCAGTTTCCCCGCTGTGTTGCCGCGTTGGGTCCCTGTGTGCTTCAGCACGATAGAGAATACTTTCTTCCTGAAAGAGCAACACGAGTGAAGATCGGGTCCTTTTCAGGATGACGTTTCACTCGTGTCTTTCTGGATGCGATCGTTTCCTGTCCTTATTTGACGGCCACGTTCATTGTTTCACATGCCTAATAAGTGTGTGAGACTACGTTCGTGGGTGGTTCATGTTCTCTCAGGAGTGCATGACCACGTCGGCACGTTGTTCGTCTCCCCTTTCTCGTAAAGGCTTGAGCCGCTCAGCGTGCCGTGTGCCGTCGAGCGCCGTCTGACAGCGCGGGTTGTCACGGCAACCCAGCGCGCGTCATTCGCCGCTCAAGATGCGCGGTCAAGATCAAGACTCGCGTGCCTCTGAGAGGTGAGTCCCTTTGCTTATTTCCCGATCTAGTTTCTCTTCTGGTGTACCAGAGGAGGGCTACTTTGGCAAATAACATTGGTGATCTGAGGGTTTCAATGAGCACGAACCACTCACTCCTCTAGCGCATCGCAAACATGCTGAGACTGTGTTCGTGGGTGGTTTATGCTTTCTTGTGAGAGCATGACGTCAGCACGCTGTTCGCCTGCCTGAAGGCTTGAGCGCCCAGCGTGCTGTGTGTCAAAGCGATGGCCACGTTCACTATCTTGCATGCCTGGTTGACGGCCACGATCACGGTTTCACATGCCTAATCAGTGTGTTGAGACTGCATTCGTGGGTGGTTCATGTTCTCTCGGGAGTGCATGACCCCGTCGGCACGTTGTTCGTCTCCCCTTTCTCGTAAAGGCTTGAGCCGCTCAGCGTGCCGTGTGCCGTCTAGGGTTTCGGATGGGTTTCTGGTCCTTCTCATGAGGGACCAGGCATTTCATTCGGGGCCCCAGGGAGGACAGATGTCGATCGCTACATCGGAGAGAGGGCTGTTATACTCTGAAAATGATGCTGAGTTCCTATTATAATGGTGTGTTCTCATGCTGAAGATTCAGACTTAACAGCCACACTTTCCTGGGCTGTTCTAAAGTGCCCGGATGTGTGTGAAGAATTTTGGCAGTATGGAAGCATTTTGGTGCCAATATGGCAAGCCAAACAGCCGTTTTGGTCTTCAGGTCAACTGGGACAAGAGCAAACTCTGCCCCACGCAGAGGATCTCTTATCTCGGTATGGAGTTGGACTCGGTCGGTCAGACTGCGCGCCTCACAGAGGAGCGCGTCCAGTCAGTGCTCAACTGCCTCAAGTCCTTTCAAGGCAGGTCAGCGGTTCCACTGAAACAGTTTCAGAGGCTCCTGGGGCATATGGCAGCCGCAGCCTCAGTAACGCCGCTCGGCTTGCTTCATATGAGACCGCTTCAGCGCTGGCTTCACGTGGCAGAGCGGCACGTTCCGGGTCAATATTACCCCGCACTGTCGCCAAACCTTCAGTCCCTGGTCGGACCCTGTGTTTCTACGGGCCGGAGTTCCCTTAGTCCAGGTGTCCAGGCAAGCTGTGGTTTTTATAGATGCCTCTGCCAGCGGATGGGGGGCCACGTACAACGGGCATGCAGTTTCAGGTCTGTGGACGGGGCCTCAACTGCATTGGCACATCAACTGCCTAGAGTTGGCGGTACGCTTAGCTCTGTGCCACTTCAGGGGGCTGCTTCTGCACAGACATGTACTGGTCCGTACGGACAGCACTGCGACCATTGCGTACATCAACCGTCAAGGTGGTCTGTCCTCCCGTCCTATGTCGCGACTCGCCCGCCATCTCCTCCTATGGAGTCAGAACCATCTGAGGTCGCTTCGGGCCATTCACATCCCGGGTGTGCTCAACCGTGCGGCCGACGAGCTCTCACGGCAGCCGCCTCTTCCGGGAGAATGGCGACTCCATCCCCAGGTGGTCCAGCTGATTTGGGGAATCTTCGGAGCCGCTCAGGTAGATCTGTTTGCCTCTCCGGACACGACCCATTGCCAGTGGTTTTATTCTCTGACCGAAGGATCTCTCGGCAGAGATGCACTGGCACACAGCTGGCCCCAGGGCCTTCGCAAGTATGCGTTTCCCCCAGTGAGCCTTCTTGCACAGACTTTGTGCAAGGTCAGGGAGGACGAGGAGCAGGTCCTGCTCGTTGCGCCGTACTGGCCCAACCAGACTTGGTTTGCGGAACTCGTGCTCCTCGCGACAGCCCCTCCTTGGCCGATTTCCCAGAGACGGGGCACCCTGTGGCACCCGCGTCCAGACCTCTGGAGACTCCATGTTTGGTCCCTGCACGGGACGCGGAGGTTCTAGGTGGCCTACCACAGGCTGTGGTAGACACCATCACTTCCGCTAGAGCCCCCTCTACGAGGCGCCTCTATGCGTTGAAGTGGAACATGTTCGTCGATTGGTGTTCTTCCCGCCGGGAAGACCCCCGAACTTGCCCAGTCAGTGTCGTGCTTTCCTTCCTGCAAGATGGGTTGGAGCGAAGGCTGTCTCCCTCCACCCTCAAAGTGTATGTTGCCGCAATAGCCGCTCATAACGATGCAGTTGAAGGTAAGTCATTGGGGAAGCACGACCTGGTCATCAGATTCCTTAAGGGTGCCAGGAGACTAAATCCTCCTCGTAATTTGCACCCCGTACCCTCTTGGGACTTATCTCTGGTGCTCAGAGCGCTCCAGAGTCCCCCTTTTGAGCCTTTACCTTCGGTGGAGTTGAATATCTTGTCTATGAAGACAGCTCTCCTGTTGGCTTTGGCTTCTTTTAAGAGGGTAGGGGATCTGCAGGCTTTTTCGGTCGAATCGTGCCTAGAATTCGGTCCGGGCCTTTCTCATGGTATTCTGAGACCCCGGCTCGGATATGTGCCCAAGGTTCCTACCACTCCGTTCGTGGACCAGGTAGTGAACCTGCAAGCGCTGCCCTTGGAGGAGGTTGACCCAGCCCTAGCTTTTCTCTGTCCCGTCCGCTCTTTGCGGGTTTATGTGGACAGAAAGCAAAGCTTCAGGACCTCAGATCAGCTCTTTGTTTGTTACGGAGGCCAACAGAAGGGGAAGGCTGTCTCCAAGCAGAGGTTAGCCCACTGGTTAGTGGATGCTATTGTCCGGGCTTATGAGTCCCAGGACATGCCTTGCCCACCTAGGTTGACGGCACACTCTACTAGGAGTGTTGCCTCCTCCTGGGCTTTGGTGCAAGGCGCCTCGCTAACAGACATCTGTAGACCTGCGGGCTGGGCGACACCTAACACGTTCGCTAGGTTTTATAGCCTCCGTGTTGAACCTGTTTCCTCCTGTGTACTCGCTACGGCCAGTAGCGCGAGGAATTAGGTTGTGTCGGCTTGCTACGCCATTCCCGCCACATGGGCCGGATACGTGCGTCTTTTACTCCGTTGGTTCCCCAACAAACGGTTAACCTCGTGAGTTCCTCCATCACCCCTCTGGCACCAGGCGAGGCGGATCGCCCGGCGCCAGGTCTATTACCTCTCGTAGGAGTTGTTATTAGACTGGGTGGCCTTAACAGTGGTCCCTACGGCGACCCATTTCTTCCACGTTCCAGCTACCCTCCGGGTTAGCACCGTGTCTTCCCCTCGACAGACCCGTTCTGTCGTCCTTGCTGAGTACGCTCCCACCCCTCGGGCTGGGACTACCTCAAGGACTGCCATATGTTTCACTACCCTACGGGTTAGTGCATACGTGTATTCCAGTGCCTCCCTTCGGGCAGGCAGGGTCTCCGCAGCGTTCCCTCCTACGGGGTGGGCACGCTTTCCCAGTGTTATCCAATCCACTGAGCGGGTCTTGCGGAACAGCAGTGTTATTCTTCCTAGCTAGCTCCCCTCATATAAGTAAGAGACTGCTATGCCGGGAGCTAAGCTGGGCGCTGGAAGGGGTCAGCACCATGGCGTTTTGTTAGGGATCCCAATTCGTTGGAAACTCCTCCAACGAGACGTAGGAGTTCCCGAACGAAAGGGAACGTCTTGGTTACGTATGGTAACCCTCGTTCCCTGAGGAGGGAACGGAGACGTCTCGTCCCGTCGCCATGCTTGCCGTACCTTCGCGGAGGACTGGACACCGTTCGGCTCCTCAGCGAAAAACGTTTTTGTATGCGCTTGCTTCCGCTTTTATACCCGCACTAGTAGGCGGGTCGCGGAATGCAAATCTTGCATGCCAATGTTCATTGGCTCGTTTTAGTTCACTCGAAGTCGATTGGTCTCCCTAGCGTGATCCCAATTCGTTGGAAACTCCTCCGACGAGACGTCTCCGTTCCCTCCTCAGGGAACGAGGGTTACCATACGTAACCGAGACGTTTTATTTGAGAAATTGCTAAAGTGCAATGAACAACTTGCCCAAAATGTAAGCTATTGATGAACACATACTTATGATCTACAACTTGCACTTCAACTTGTCTGCCAGTGCAACAACAAGATGCATATTATTTGTAAACACAAACATCATACAACCCTGTCTATCTTTAACTTGTGCAAACTGCAAAGTTGCAAACATTCTGAAACAAAATAATAAAATAAATAAATAATACTGAGGTGCATTGAACATAGGTTGTTAGGAATGCATACTTGAATATAAAGTATGAAACAAACATGAACACTTGAAGTGTGTTGAACATAAAAATGAATAAGACAATCCCTGAATACTGTAAACACACAACACTTAAAGCCCTGTTTTAAGATCGTTTCTGATGAAATAGAACGGTTAAGATTGAAATTTGGACAAATGCTGTTGTCCCGAGAATTGTAGGTTTGTGTGTTAGCACTCCTACCAACACAATGGTTAAGTGCAATGGAACAATCATTCATAAAACGCATTAAACTTTAGTTTACAAAGACGTGAAACTCACCGAGTGGTCAGGGGTGTTCACTGATACGCTCACACAAAAATCGCTGCAAAAGATGCTTTCCACCAGGTTTTATCGTAGTTTTTGTCAGACTCCATTGACTTGACTTGGTATGAAAACTACGATAAAACCTGTGTTGTTGCTGTGTGGAATCTAGGGGTGGGAATCTCCAGGCACCTCACAATTCTATTCGATTACGATTCAGAGGGCTGCGATTCGATGCTAAATCGATTATCTGAATCTTTTGTGTGTGTGTGTGTGTGTGTGTGTGTGTGTGTGTGTGTGTGTGTGTGTGTGTGTGTGTGTGTGTGTGTGTGTGTGTGTGTGTGACTATAAAAACTTTGCTTTAAAAGTACAAATTTTGTTATTTATATTTAATTGTACAGTGTGAAGACTTTTGTGCTTTTATATTCAGCTTTCAGTAATTCACATAACCAATTAAAAATGAGTCCCAAATGAAAACTACTTCTGAAATCATAAACAATTTCACTGCTTATGAGCTGTAGTTTATTAATATAAGTTCCAAACAACAAAGACAACATTTTTCTTCTTGAAGTGAATAAGGAATAATGGAGGACCTAATAGAGGAATGATGAAACTTCAAAATATGAATTCCTTTCTTCTTGTTGACTGGCATCTCAGTAATAGGGTATATATTTACAATTTGGTAATGTGTAGTTGATTTAATGTTGTCTTGAACTTATATTAATAAACTACAGCTCGTATAGTGAAACTGTTTATGATTTGAGGAGTAGTTTTCATTTGGGACTCGTTTTTAATGGGACTCATTTGGGACTGATTGCTAAATAGAAAAATATACAGCAAAAAAGATCTTCTCAATAGCACAACTAAACTGGCTTAACACTCACTTTCGCTTTTTGTGGGGAATTTCCATAGGCTTAATGATTTTTATACTGTACAAACTGTATATTCTACCCCCTTACACTAACCCGACCCCTGTGGATCACAACAACAAAAAAACTGTAATAATGGGTCTGCAGATTTCAACCTTTGTGTACATGCAGTATATCAAAAAGTTAACAGTTATGGCCAGTTAAAACATAACAGTTAAAATACATGTATGTTTTATGTATTTTAAAATATAAAAACTGATGATTTCCACAGTTTAGTCCACAAAGACCTTGTAAACAGTTTTTTATCAGTCCAAATTAAAAAGCTTCTTAAACTCCTAAACAGTTTGATTACTGATATGTTGTAGTTTATTCATTTAAGATCCAAAAACTACCGGTAACAGTAAGCCAGCTATAAATGAGAAAGTAGTAACTACGTACCCAGTTATTGTGAAGCCAGCCAACACGAGAATAAAGGGATTAACATGTTGAAGGAGTTTCATTATTCCTGTAGGCTATTAAGTTTTGTGTCCTTATTCATTCGAAGAACTGAACGTCCCACTAAGAAAGGAAGCAAGAGAATGATAATGGAAGAAGCGAGTTATTATGAGTTTGGGTTCACTCAAATCGGTTTATTTCATCGAGGCCTTTTGAGTTTTCGGTCTGTCTTAACAGGTTTTCACATGAGCCTGCACGCAGGCCCGGCCCTAATTTGCTTTGGACTCTGTCCCTTCCGCAGTTTTTACAAAGACAACACAAAGTACAAAATACAAAGAACAAACGTCTCTCAACACATTCTCTCACAAACATGTTCTCATATACATTAGATAGGTACGTATATAGTAGGCACATTAACACCTTTCATTAGCAGGTATACAAAATTACAAACATTATTGATTACAGCTCCCACGTTGCACATGCCAAATGGTATACATATTGCACGTCTCAATGGTATACATATTGCACATCCCTGATGTAGATAATGCACAACCCCCCTACCCTACAAAAATCCACAACTGACATATGGCACAAACCCAATAAAATACAATACATATTGCACAGATGACCTAATGCACAGCTCCTCAAATGGCCTTCAGATTGCACAACTGACATATTGCACACCCCAATAGCCTACAAATTGCACAGATGACACATTACACATAACCTAAACATTACCTAATGACATAATGAACAATCCAACAGCCCATGCATTCACCCCTAACATATTACATCACCCCAATAACCTGCTTATTGCATGATGACATAGCCTACGTATTAATATTGATAAGTTTAATGGACATAGGCAAAAATGTGTTTTTATATCGTTTTAGCCTGCATTTAGGAACTCTGAACTAAAGCCTTGAAAATCCTTTTCCTGCCGCTCCACACACAAAGCAATGGTTACACTTTAGTGCGCTCTGTTCGGTGCATTTAAATTTGAATCCACTGATAGACTTGCTTAAGGCATACACTTCAGGTATTAGATATAAGATAGTTTCTCAGATATACAAGAGTTTTATAAATATGAAAAAAACACTGCAAGTTATATCAAAGAGAAATGGTTAAAATTTCAGTGGAAATCAACTAGGTCACTAAATTGGAAGGAGTACTGCTGGAAAAACATTGTTAGATATTTTATAACACCAATACAAATGGCCAAATACAGTAATAACACTCCAAAATGTTGGTGAAACTGTGGATGTAATGAAGCAAACCATAACAATATATTTTGGGAATGTCTATACCGGTATTCAAGAATATTGGTGTAACGATGTATGCAGGGAAGCTGAAGACTCAGGCTCTCACAAAACACTAATACCGTTTATTATTGTGCAAACAGGCAGTGCAAACACATCTAAATATAACAGAGACTGAACAAAGAGTAAAGGCAAGGGTGAGGCTGAACAAACTGAAATGAGCTAATAAATTACACAGAGCTGAAACCAATGAACTAATAATGATGGTAACCATGGAAACTGAACAAAGGCGGGAAACTCAACAAAGGAACAGGTGAAACTCAGACATGAACAAAACAGGGAAAAAGATCAAAAACAAACATAACCCTAACAATTGGAAAGAAATACAGGATGCTCTTGAACATATTTTTAGAGGAGACATACCTCTAGAATGCAAATTACTGTTTTTTGGTTGTGTATGTCCAGATATAGGCTAGTAGCAGCAGATAAAAAATACCTGATGGGGGTGCTTTTGGCAGCCAGTAAGAAGGCAATCACACGCAAATGGTTAAAACAAGAGAGACCAATATTAGATGACTGGATATATGTGACCATTGAGATTTATATGATGGAAAAGATAACTTTTTTTTTTTGTTAATTTGAAGAAAGATGTTTTTTTCTGGGAAAATGGAGGAAATTGGTTGAATATGTCAGAAAGAAAGTCATATTTTGCTGCTATACTTAAATAGATGAAGATTAATATATAATGTATATGTTAATAATAAATGTTTGCATGTGTATGTAATAATAATACTCATAAGTCATTTGAGATTATAATAATAAGTCATTTGAGGTTGTTAAGGATGGAATCTAACTATGTTCTCTCCCTGGATGTATATAGTTACCCTTTTTTTCTTCCTTGTTGTGTCCTTATTTATTTTATTTTATTTTTGTAAAAGAGAAAAAAAAGTTATATAGATATACTTTGAAACAATTGAAAGAATCTGGAGTTCAATTTAGATTTACAAACAGGTAATTGTACATACCTGTATTTCTAAAGACATTTTGTGATTAAATTGAGCACTATATGTAAACTGAAATATACTATATGATTTTACTCAAATGAATGCTCAAAATAAACAAAAAATAACACACACAAAAAAATAACGTGCAGTGAATGTTCTGGAAAGTAGAGGTCTGTGTTTATGGAAAGACTGTCATGATATCAGCATCTTCAGTTGTCATAGTTTTCCGTTTACATAATGTGATGCAGGAGCAATATTTAATGCACACAGAAACTGTAAACACTCTGGACAAATGTGTCAACACAGTTTTTGGTACTTAGAAATCCTGTTACTTTAAAATCCATACCTGTGGCTGTAAGAAATAAATTGCTTCCATGTGATCTATTTTTATCACTTGAATTCATAGAAACATAGAAACAGGGCAGCACAGCGACTCGGTGGGTAGCACTCCAGGTACTCCAAAAACGTTCTTAATACGTAAAAAAAAAAAAAAAAAAAACACATTTTCAAAATGATTGGATGGAATGTTCCTTTAACGTTCACATTAGCCAAGAAAAAAACGTCCTTAAAGGTAGGGTAGACAGTTTTAGTCTTAAAAAACTTTTTTCCAAATTTGTTTAAACTGTCTTTATATACCAATACATAATTAAAATGTAAGTACTCTGAAAAAGAGATTATAAAAATCGAGTGTCTGTAGTCCTCTCAGGAATGCAATAAACACAGCTACTTATTTCCATTCGGAACGAATGAAATGATTGGCTGGAGGACTGTCACTCTCCCTCGCTACCATGGCTACCATGGGGAGAACGTCCACTCTCAGTAAACTTCCGGCTTCTCAACTGGTTGCAGTTCCACTCTGGCTCCACATGAGGGCGCTCACAGGACGGGGGCAGAATGAATGGAGGTCTATGGAGCTATAAGGCTGCATGATACGGGGCAGACAACACAATAAGCGCTCAAGCTTGAGAGTAAAAAAAAACAGTGTCAACTGCGGTAGCGGTGACAGCTGTAGTCTATTAAACACTAGTAGCCACATACATACAGTGGTACATCCAGCTTGTAAAACCTGGCGAAGGTGTTATGAGAAGACCAGCAAGCAGCAAGGATGGGTATCATTAAGGTTTTAATGGTATTACTACTCTTAACGATACTGCTTATCGAACCGGTACTTTAACATTATTCTTATCGGTTCTTTTTGTTATATTAAAAAAAGGGGAAAAAATATTTAGAACATAATTAATATTGCTTTCTATTTTGAAATGTAAAATAAATATTAATTGCAAAATAAAAAGCAATGATTTAACAAAACAAATATTGGAACAATCATTGGAAGCCAAAATCGAAATCTAAAATATATTTTTTTTAATATCAAAGAGCTAAAGTGTAACCATACGTTTGAATGTTTAGTTCTGTCCTCACCGGGGCCCGTTTAATCCTGGCTTGACATCCCTCTAGACCAGGCCCACGGAGAGGCAACCGAGCTTGTCGAATAAGCTCTGATTAAGGGGACACTCTTTCCCCTGGCATTCATAAGCCAATGCGACAGAGTCCACAATCCAGTGAGAAAGTCTCAGGTTTGAGAGAGCACGTCCCTTAGTACAGTACATCCACCTAAGCACACAAAAAGCTGGTCCGATCGACGAAAGGCGGCAGAGCGAATCACATACATCCACAAAGCCCTGACTGGGCAAACCGCGCTCTGAGCATCAGCGAGGATGACGGCTCAGCATGAAGCGGGCAGGGACACAACCTGTGCTTTGAACGGTTTAGAGTGACTTAAGCAGATAGCCCCGTCTCGGCTGGAGAGTTAAGGCCCTTGCACACTGATGGTGCGTTCATGTGCTATGGAAAATATGATATTTTCCACTTGTGAACTGGTATTTACCAGTGTGTTGCGTTCAAGTGCCTTTGTTGTCGTAATGTGGTAAAAAAATATGGAGATCCAGACCTATTATTTAGCTAAAATTATTTTAGATAGCTTATTAAGTCAATTGCTATAGCAAGAAGATGATTTATCAAAACTCAAACGGTAAATAATATGCAAGGGATAAAACAAGGGAGTTAAAAGAGCTAATTACTGTACCGTTTCAGTTCAATACGAATGTACTGTTCCACCCCTAGCTAACAGTAGCAAAAAACGTTTAGTTGTGTACAATGCTTACCATTCAACACTCTCATTTTGAAAAGGTCAAAGGTTATCTCATCTCGGCAACTCGTGCATCAAAATATTCTACGAGTTGCCCAGTGGAAAATACCACATGGTTTTTGGTATTTACCATAATTACCATACACGTGAACGCACCATGAGTCTGAAATTTTCGCACGTTAAAAAATAAATAGGCCTACGACCCCTCACTATATGTCTATCACGCTTGCACACTGCCTCCGAAACTGGATCGGGTTGGATTTTCTGTGTTTTTCGCATCCGTAGCAAGCAGTTTGAATGGTGTTTGAACGTGTTTTGACAATTCAGAGCCGCCGAATCACGAATAGGCCTACGAAAAAACGCAAACGAAAATTCCACTTTAGGTCCTGCAGCCTCTATCACCAGTCGTCTACAAAGAAAGCATATTTTATCAAGGCAGATGAAAACTAAAATAATAAGTACAGGAATTAATCGTACTAGAAGTGGGGACTTAGATCCTGTCATTTTCCTAGGCGTCCAAGATATTGCAGAAGAAATACTCACCCCTACATTGTAGTGAAATTTCCCGCTTCATATGCAAAAGAAAAACAAAATATTAATATATATTTTGTATTTTCTCAGCAGTTTCTCGGCATGAGAATGTAAAAATGTAATGTATAGCCTATTTTCTAAAACTTTAAAAAGTGTTCTATCAAACGATGCCTATCTTTTGACTCTCCTTGTTATAGTTTTGGAGTAATGAGTCTTTAGTTTTTTGTATGTCACTCAGAAACAACAATTTTATAAATGCCTTCCAAATGTGTGAGGACTAAACAAAAAGGATACCTTTGTTCCAAATGCCGTTACTTTTGATTACTTTATGTAATCAACACAACATTTGATACATATGCAACTCACATTTAGGGGAACTTAACCAAAAAAGAACTTTCCTCCTACCGTATTTGCAGCCCGGTCTCATGAAACTGCGTATCTAGACCACAAATTTAATTTCTCGTGCCATTTACGCTAAAAATAGTTTTTGCGTGTATATGATACGCTGTTTTCGCGTGTATATGATACACTCCCCACCCTAATCCTACCCAAGGGGTTTACAGCGCGTAGCATATGCACGCTAAAAACATTTTTGCCGTATATATGGTACGAGAAATTAAATTCGTGGTATAGATACGCACTTTTATTAGATCGTGTTGGTATTTCCTTCCCGAGTTATTGCATGCCAAAGAAGAAAGATATGCAAATTCATTATAAAATTTATATATTTTATCAGCAGTTTCTCGGCATGAGAATGTCCAATGTAATGTAATTTAAATTTTCAAAGAATTTGAACAGTTTTCTATCAAACGATACCTACCTTTTAACTCTCATTGCTATAGATTTGTAGTTATGAGTCTTTAGTTTTGAGTGTGTCACTCAGAAAAAAACAACTCTAAAAAATGCTCTCTGTTGCAGTCACACACGTACATGTGTGTGAGATAGAAAGTTTGTTCCACTTTGTGTTTATGCTCTACAACCAGACCTTGATGTAGAAATGTTCAGATTTATACTGGATTTTTTTTTTTTGACAAAAAAAATTAAAAGTAATTTTCTTTCATTTTCCCATTCATTTTCAATGTCAATCTGACCACAAGGACCTTAAACGGTAAATTTCTTTTACACACCTTTTAGAACAACCAAATCAAGCCCAGATTTTTTGTGCGTGATAAGATAGATTATTTAGGAAAAGTCTCGTGCCCCTGAGATGAAGGATACACTTTTTAAAAATGAAGGAAAAGTCCTGTGGGGTCAGCTGGGTTAAAGCATTTTAAAAACACCACATAGACATATAAACAACATTAAACACTTGATTTTCTCCTGATATTGAACCTTTTGGGCATAAAGGGTTCTTTAAAATTGAGTCAAGATCTATATAGAACTTTTCTAAGAGTGCGAGAAATGCTGAGATTGTTTTGCTAAACAATGCATCCTACGGCTCAGCTGTTCGAGGCCTGCTTAAGCGAATCCATGACAGGAACACACATCTACATGCGTTTACATCTGTGTACATCTACATCTGCCTGCACAATGTGTCTGCTTCATGTGACACTGTGTTGCTGTTGTTCCCACACAAAGAAGCAGTGGGGTGGTGGAGGTGGGGGCTCTACAAACATGTATTATACCAGTGGATGTCACGGTGGCATGTGGCAGAGAAGAGCTCTGATTGGCTGGGCGGGAGGGAAAATATTTTCAAGGAAATTAATTAAATACTACAAACAAATAGGCTCAAATAAACAGCACACTGCATAAAGAGAGTGTGTTCTCTCGCTCTCAGACTTGGTCAGTGATCAGTAGCACACATTATCACACAAGTCTGGCCACACATCATAAAAATCTGAAATCAAAACCACTACTTAAAGCTGCAGTCCGTAACTTTCTGCGCTCTAGCGGTTAATAAACAGAACTGCAGGCTAAAAATAATTTTAGCAACATGTTAAATCATGCATCTATCTATCTATCTATCTGTTTTTCTGACTGTATTGCATTCAAACGTTATAACTACTTAAAACTAAAAACCTTTAAACAACCTTTAAAACCTTCAAGCTTTTCTAACTTTTTCTAACTTTCTGTTCAGGCTTTCTCAAGCCAACTTCAAAGTTTGTCTTGATTGATTGATTGAACTTTATTGTCCAGTCTGTTTTCACAGAGTGGAAATTTTTCTTTGACACTGTAACACATCAACTGCACAAATACAAAAAATAATATACTTAAACACTGTAAGAAAGACAAGAAAAATGTAAAAATATTAACAGTCGTTCTATTGTTTCAATTAAAACACTGTACGATTTAAGATACTCACTGCCAATGGAAGAAAAGATCTTTTATGGAATTTTTTTCTAGCCAAGGGAATTTTTAGTCTACGTCCAGATGGGAGCAATTCAAAAGCAGAGTGAAGAGGGTGTGTGTTATCTTTAAAAATCACAATTGCCATTTTTCCCATAGAATAATCGAACAAGCTCTGAAGTGGCTGTTGTTTTTGTCCAGTAATCTTATTAGCTTGATTAATTATTTGTGAGAGTTTGTTCTTTTGTTTTAATGTTAGATTGCTGTACCATGAAACAATATTGTATGTGAGAATACTCTCAATCATTGATCGATATAACATAGTTAGGGTGTGCTGACTAATATTGAAGCTTCTCAATTTCCTAAGGAGACCCAGGCGTTGTCGTGCTTTTTTATGAATGTACTCCACATTACTTTCAAAATTAAGTTTCTCATCCATGATTGTACCCAAATATTTAAAATTAGAGACCTGCTCTACAGTTTTTTCCTTTATGACAACTGATTTATATTCAGATGCGGTATCTACTCTTCTTGATTGATTTCTCAAACATAACTCTTTTGTCTTTTCAATATTAAGATGTAAAAAACTGCTCTCAAACCAACAGATAATACTGTCAATGTACTCACAATATGAGGTGCAGTTAATTTCTTTCTGACATGAGACCAATGCCATATCATCAGCATATTTTATAAGGGTAAGGTTATCGTCATTGCACTTCAGTTCATTTATGTATTCGGAAAAAAGTATTGGAGACAGTACACATCCCTGCGGTTCCCCAGTATCTAAAACCAAGCAATCCGACATAACATTATTATTAACACAGACTCGCTGAGGGCGACCTTTTAAAAACTCCTTAATCCATAAAATCATCCAACTACTAGCACCTAACTCATAGAGGCGCTTTAAGAGAAGATAAGGTTGGACAGTATTAAAAGCGGATGAGAAATCCATAAAGAGTATTCGAACATAGGAATTTGAGTTGTCAAGATGATTTTGAACCTTATTTAAAAGAGTGAGAGAGGCATCCACAGTGCTCCTATTGGCCCGATAGGCAAATTGCAGGGGGTCTATGCATGTCTCAATTTGGGATAACAGTTCCTAGTATGCGCTCCATACATTTACACAGAATAGATGCGATTGGGCGAAAGTCTTTGAGAGATTTTGCATTCGGTATTTTCGGCACCGGAATGACAATGGAATTCTTCCAGGCTAATGGAACAAAACCATTGTCCAGGAAGATTTGAAACAACCTTGTACACACATGACCAAGCTGTGCTGCACATTCTTTCAAGACTTTCCCCTTCAGGCCATCTGGGCCAGATGCCTTATGCGGTTTAATTTTATGAAGCACTGCGACAACCTCCCTCTCCTGTATTATCATAGGCTGTGATTGAGTCATGGTCATCATTAATTCATTACTAACAGACAAATCATCATTAAAATCCTTATCAAATCGTGAATAAAAAATATTAAGATCATTTGCAAAACAATGAGGGTCTTCATGTTGTTGAATTCTTTTCTTTTGTCAATGTCTTGACAAACATTTTTTTTTAAATAGTAATTTTAGAGTACATTTTATTTCAATAGTCCACTTTAGACACTCTATCAACTACAAGTAACTTTGCAACTACATGCCAACTAACTGGTATTAGGGCCGGTTCACATAGAACACGTTT
The DNA here is from genome assembly GCA_030578275.1 of Meda fulgida. Classification (NCBI taxonomy): domain Eukaryota; kingdom Metazoa; phylum Chordata; class Actinopteri; order Cypriniformes; family Leuciscidae; genus Meda; species Meda fulgida. The sequence goes on from CM060622.1 coordinate 2,329,404, forward strand.
TTCCATTCCAATGAACTACTTTCTCATTGTTTTTCAATGTAAACGCACTAGAATGACATCTGTAAAACGTTGTGTGAACCGGCCCTTAGAGTATTAGTAGACTGTTAGGTTTGGGTTCGGATTCAAAGTTACTTATAGTCAGTCTGTTGGGGGGCATCAAAATAAAATGTTAGCAGATATTAAATACAGTCTACTTATACTCTAATGACTGCTAGTTGACATGTAGTTGCAAAGTAAAATGTCTAAAATGTTACCAAATGTTATTATTTTTCTCACCATATTTAGCTATTCTGTAATTTTTTTAACAGATAGCATTCATTTTTATGCATCCAGTCCTGGTCATCAGGCTAGACTCACAAAGTAATTTTAGCATGTTTCACATTATCAGATTTCACACAGCCGTGAAATAATTGGACAAATACAAAATGATCCCTGAAAAACAGATGCAAGTATTTGGGTGGGAGGGAGCAGTCGACTGCTGGCAAGCTCTTTAGGCAATATATGACCGTAAGATGAAGTCACAAACATTGCGACTGGAGTCGACTCCCACTCATCGAGAAACAGTCAATGCTTTATGTGGAGAAGTACCAGCTGGTGCCACGGTCTCATAGTCCTCCATACTTATTTGTGTGCATTAGAAACTAGGAAATGGACATGCAATTTAAGCGTAAATCCACAACGACCATCTTCGGCTGTGTATTTGCATTATTCCTCCCCAAAATCTGCTTTGCTGAGAAAAGTAAGTAACTGTTGTTTCAGATATTAGATTGCAATAGGCTGTTTGCTGAACTGTCATCACCAATGCTATTGTGTCAGTGCGACATGTATCAGTCTCTCTCTGTGGGTATTTTGTATGATATAGAGGTGAAATTGGGAGGATCTAAACACTGCTTGCCATTGAGTGTCCTGATCAACCTGAATTCAAGTGATTTCAGCTCAGGCAGTGTCAATACAAAGACACCATGTGTTCATTGTCATTGGATGTTGAGAATGTAGAGGTTTGGAAATATATCTAATGTTCAAAATACTTTCCTACACTCATTGTGTCATCAAACAAACTGCCCCTTAAAATGGGTCACACTTTATATTTGGTGTCTTTATGTACATACGTCAAAATTAATAATAATAATTGTTAAGTACAATAAATGCATTGTGTTGATGTTGTAATGGTATTGAGGTGGATACGGGTAAGGTTAGGACAGGTTTGGTGGTATGGGTAGGTTGTGTAATTATAGATTATGTACATACTTGTATAATTGCACTGTATCAAATTATTAATTTAAATGTTAGTGTGTTTTCAACAAACTTTGTATTGTCAGTAAATGTAAATGAAGATTGTTTACTCGTTCTCCATGTTAACCAATTCACATTTACTTTTGACAGCTCATGTCTTTCAGTTTTTCCCCTTCGTTTGGCCTAAAACACTTGTGTTCGCTGTCATCCAGTTCGAAATGTTGACTACAAACATGGAGGTTTTTCAGATTTCCCGTTGTGTAATTCTCTAAGTGTTTACGATTCTTTGCATCCTTCAACATGCCGGATCCGTCGCTGGAAACCGAAAGTAACTCACTTCCACAAAATGTTCATTCTTTGAAGTCTTGCACCCGGGAACAAAACAAGTCGATACCATTGTGACTAATGTAAGTCCGTAAGGTATTATAGCCTGCTGGTGGAAGTGGCCTTGGATGGCAACATGCCCAGTGCATTATGGGTGTTGAAGTGTTCTTACCAATTTTCAAAAAGGGAAGACACAGCCTTCTTGTGCACCAATAAAAAAAAAAAAAAATGATCACCTTTCTACTGTATAGGCCCATTTTGCCAGCGGTGAAACAGCACTTAATATAAAGTTGGGCCAGATGGTAATATTTGTTTTCTCTCTGCAGTTTGTACAGTCCCTTCAGAGCCTGTGACGATTAAAGAGAACAACACAGATGACACAGTTGTTGTCCATATTAACACAACAACAAAGGATGTAACGCTGAATCTCACAGAGAATCCTGGAAACGCATTCTATCTGAGAGGTTCAGAACTGAGAGCAAAGAAAGGCCTGGACTTTGAAGTATGTTTATTTCATGACTTTACATTGTCTTGTGCGCAATTTGAGTAGCAAGACTATGATGATCCTGCTGGAAAAGCCAGTTAAAACCTGCTTCACTGCAAAAAATGTTTTGCTTCCTCTGTATTTTTTGTCTTTTTTTTTCCCAGTACAAATATCTAAACAGTCTTAAATCAAGATACATTTACTTGAGATGCAAAATAACTTAAATAACTTAACTTAATAAGGATATTAAGTCTTGTTTTTGGGAGAAAAAAAAATCCAAATGAAGTTTGAACTTAAAACAAGAAAAAAATATCTGTCAGTGCAGAAATATTTTATTATTTTGTTTTAAGCACAAATTATTTAATATCTTAATATTTTAATATAAAAAACATTTTGCTTCTCAAGTAAATGTATCTTGAACTAAGAATTTTTTAAATAATTTTAATGAAACGCCAGACAAAAACTTGGTTTGCAGTGTTAAGATGGCAGCTGTGTTACATGGTTTCTAGCTGGTCATTCTTGGTCACTATCTGATCCAAGCTGGTTTAGATGGTTAATCGAACTAATTAACAGCCATCTTCCAAATACCAGTTGGACTGATCTTAAGTTAATTTGACTTAGGTTAAACACGATGAAAATGCACAATGAACGATCACAGCAGTTGGATCCTAACTTCAGTTGATATTAACCTGTTTTCCAGGCACTTTCAGGTCCTGAAGAGCTAACTGTCCAGGTCCGGTGTAATAAAACTGGCCACAGAAGTGTAAGTTACTCACAAGTACAATTACAAGTAAATTAATTCTATGCAGATGAATGTAAAACAAAAAGGCAGAGACTATTTGCTCTGTGCAAACAAGTGAGAAGAGCAGAATTAGTGTTTGATAGTATTTAGATGCCATTTATACTAAGTACAATTCGTGGCTGGCAAATACTACAGTAGTCAACATTTAAAGTGGATGAAAACCTTTCATCAAAGTTGTACATGAATTTTGAACAAACATTCTTGTCTTAGGACAACTTCCATGAACTTTTTTGATCTACTTCAAATATTGACTACTGTATTTACCCCTCAGTGTATTATAAACAGTATGCAATAAAAACGTCTATAATTTTTTTTATTTTACTTTTTTAACTTTTAAATTATTAATTTGTTTAAATCATTAAATGGATGCTGCCTTATCTAAATACCAATCTCTCCCTACCCCTACCCGATTAACACTTTATTCCTACAATTAAATACCTGTTAGTCACTTTAGTTCCAGTTTTCGAATATTTTTAATGCAAAGACATCCATGCATTTTTAGTGTCCCAATTATTTTGAGGGTCACTCTTACCGTATATTGCAGATTGCTATGATAGTTTTTCTCTGTTATTTTTTTTTTTAAAGATGAAGCCAGCTGTTACACGTGTAGTTTTTACCTTTTTATATTCATTTGTACATTTTATCTACAGATCACTCTGATTGTGGTTGTTCGTATTGAGAATATCAATGACAACACTCCGTCATTTGGCCAGAGCGAGTATACACTTAACATAAATGAGGTGAGAGCATGCTATTTAATATTTGTCCCTAGTAAATTGGTCCTTGAACAACATTTGTACTGTCTGAATTTTAGAGCAAGTATTCAGCTTTGTGGCTTAATCGACATTCTAATCAACACAAAATAAGTAATATAAGTTAAGTCAGACAGCAAACAGTTTCTGCACCAACTTTCAAAGTAAGGATGTTGTCATTCTAGTCCATAAATGTTACATTGTGTGTGTATTGCACAGCTCACACCAGTTAATACCAGCATTGGCCTGATTGAAGCAATCGATGATGATTCTGAGGTTCTCTATTATTCTATAGAACCAACTTTGGTAAGTAACCAATTCCTTTAAAAAAAATTCACGAATAGTACACTTAAAAATAAGTCAGACATCATTCACTTATACTCATGTTGTTTCAAACCCATATGAGTTTCTTTCTTCTGTAGACCACAACAGGAGAAGTTTAGCAGAATGTCCAAGATGATCTTTTTCATATAGCAAAGGGTTTTTAAGCTAAAAAAGACAAAACATAACTGCAAAAGCATCATAAATGTGACTAGTGTGATATTACAAGTCTTCCGAAGTCATTAGATCTTTGTGTGAAGATCAGAGTGAAACTCAAAATAGTTCACCCAAAAATGGAAAAACTGTTGTTAGTTACTCACCCTCGTGTCGTTCCAAACTCATAAGACTTTCATTCATATTCAAAACACAAATGAAGATATTTTTTATGAAATCTGAGAGATTTCTGTTCCTCCGTTGAAAGTCTATTTCACCCAAAACTTCAGCTTGGGTAAATGCTTTAAAATGTTTATAATGAAATTATAGGTTCATAATGAGCAAACACAATCCATATGAATAGAGCAGTTTAATGCAAGTCTCAAGAGACACAATCACCAGAGTGACCAGTAGCAAAGTTACTTGTTATGGGAAGAAGGAGGTGGGAACCGGCGAACGTTCACAGACTAATAATAAAAATAAACAAATACAAAATGAAAGTAAAGGCAGTAATCTCAATGTACAGTATGTGCTTTGATTAATGTTTATATGTGAATAAAAGTCTAACTCTGTTCATCATATAAAGTGATTGTATCTCTTCAGAAGACTTGGATTAAACTGCTCGCTTCATATAAATTATGAACCTTTTGAAGCGTCAAGGTTTTGGGTGAATGGATCTTTAATGGAGGTACAGAAGGTTTCAAAGATGAATGGAAAGTCTTGTGGATTTGGATGGCATTGGAGTGAGTGATTGATGGCTGAATTTTCATTTTTGGTTAAACTATCCCATTAAGTAATTAATAGCTGAAAATCAAACATGGTCCTTCAAGATGTTTAATGTCAGGTCTGATTCCAATGATGGAAAATCCCATTGGCTCTCATTTGGCTTGTGACCAATTCCAACAGTTATGTTTAAAAATGTGCAAGCTTGAATGAGAATTTAGAGCTACTGGTTTTGCACAATATCAGTATGAGTAAAGCTGGGTTCACACTGTTTGATTTTGGCCATGATTTCCAAATCCGTGCCAGTGGGAATATTAGGGATTGATAGACTACGCATTCTATCTCCACCATCGTACTTCCGGCTCCACCTTGGCTACACCTCGGCCACGCCCTGGCTGCTCGCCCCCTCGGCTCCACCTGGGACCATCGTCCTTCCGGCTCCACCTTGGCTCTTCCCTCCATCAACTACACCTTGGCTACGCCCTGGCTCCTCGCCCCCTCGGCTCCACCTGGGACCATCGTCCTTCTGGCTCCACCCTCCATCAACTACACCTTGTCTACGCCCTGGGTCCTCGCCCCCTCGGCTCCACCTGGGACCCTCATCCTTCTGGCTCCACCTTGGCTCCTCCCTCCATCAACTACACCTTGTCTACGCCCTGGCTCCTCGCCCCCTCGGCTCCACCTGGGACCATCGTCCTTCTGGCTCCACCTTGGCTCCTCCCTCAATCAACTACACCTTGGCTATGCCCTGGCTCCTCGCCCCCTCGGCTCCACCTGGGACCATCGTCCTTCCGGCTCCACCATGGCTCCTCCCTCCATCGGCTGTCGTCACTCTGCCATCGCCATGGACATCTGAGTCTTCGGCTGCGCGTCATTCCTCCACCGCTATGGCTCCGTGTGGCTCCTCCTTCCCTTTGGCTCTGCCTCTGTCCTAACTAACACCGTTGAGTCAGGTCCTCAGTCTGAGTATCCTGAGTACTGCACATTCCTTTGCACATGGAATGCTGATGGTGCACAATGGTATCCAAGTAACAGGCGATGGAACCAGCATGATGTATGTGATCTATGCCAAGATTTTCACCTTCATTTAAATAATGGCTCCAGGGTTCCAAATGGAATCTTTGTTTCATTTCATTCACCACATACGCTGCCTACAATTACAGAATGTAGCATAGAATAATCAGTCTAGAATATTAATACAGAATACTCAGTCCTCAGGCACCCAGGCTCCACCTCAGCCACTCATCACCACATCTCCGCCTTGGTCTCCTGGTTTATGTCGCCTGGTCTCTTGATCCATCAGACTCCACCTGGGCCTCCACATCTCCCGGCATCACCGCTGTTGTTTAAGCTCAAGTTTCCACCTTGGCTCCTCCCTACATCAGATCTGCCGTGGGTCACCTTCCTCCTGGCTGTCTCCTGGGTTACTCTGAGTTCTTGTCAGCCGTCCGCTCCTCCATGGGCTCTTCCACCGTCAACTCCACCCTCGTCCACCTCCAGAGCCTCCACCCTCCCTCCCTCATAACATCAGTTATGGTGTGAGGACATGCCTTTGTGGGGGTGTTCTGAGATCCAGGTTAAAAAAATAAAGGTGACCGAGCGTTCCAAGTGGCTGCTCCTAATCTCTGGAATAGTCTACCTTTTCATATAAGAACAGATTGGACTGCTGAAATTTTCGAGTCGTTGCTTAAGACCCACCTGTATTGCTTGGCTTTCGTTTCGAGTTGTTTAGATACTGTGACATTTTCTACTGTGCTTGTTGTTTATTTGTTTGTATATCCTGATATTGTTAAGCACTTTAGTCAACTATGGTGGTTTTTAAATGTGCTATATAAATAAACTTGAAACTTAAAAATTGCGTGTGTGTGTGTGTGTGGGGGGGGGGGGGTTCTGTCAGTGTTAACTTTCGTTTTCATAGACTTTTAGTTTGTTTTCTTTGGTTACCTGTTTCTTTTTCAGCCTTAAGTTGTCATGATAATTTATTTAATCATCACACCTGTTCGTATTTGTGTTCATTATCATTTTGTATTTAAGTTCCTCACTGCCCTCGGTGTCCGGTATTGTTTGTGCCACTTTGTGCTCGATCCCTTTGGATGATCTGTGTTGCTTTATTCATTAAACTATTCTGTTATTTTAAACTACCTCACCTATCTTCATTATCTTTGGACTTTAAATGTTACACTGAAAACAAGCAACTATCGAAAAGGAATATTGTACACTGTGCATCTGCCTTTAATGACATTTTTGCTTGAACTATTACTTTAATATGAACGTTTTTCTTTACAGAACAGATACTTCAGACTTGAGACCATGTATACGCCAAACATCCTTGTGAACAAAGTTTTAGATTACGATGTCATTCAACAGGTGAAACTGATCTTGTATGCGCAGGTATGTGAAATAAATTTGAATTTGAATGCGTTAAAAGTTCTCTCCTGATCTCACGTTTAACACGAACAAGTCTTGACTCTACCAGGATACTCCGCTGCCATCGCAACATACTCCAATGCCATCACAACCGAGTGAACGATCCTTCACCGCTACAGCAACCATCACCGTCAATATTAAAGACATTGATAACCGTCCTCCGTGGTTTCAACCATGTACAAGAGTAACCGCTGGTAATGCCAAAATCTGCCTGAGCCTCGGCTACAGGGGCAGGGTGAACTTAACAGAGAAGCAGGTACATTATCATTCATCTTATGACCATGGTTAGTAAATGTATTGCTGTATTTCAAAATTATCCATAAAACATGTACATTTTCAGGACGGAGCCTTGCAATTGCAGCCAGGTCCAGTGTATGCCAGAGATGGAGATAAAAGCAGAAATGAAGAGATAAGCTATAAAATTGTTCGAGGTAGTAAAGCCTTTTTCCTAACATTACGGTTGCCCTTCAATTTTCAACATGAACTGCACAAGCTATCATTTCTGTAACTGCCTAGGAAATGAAGACAACATATTTCAGATTGATGAGAACTCCGGCAACATATCCATGCTGAAACCAGCAGATATAGCAGGCCCAATCTCCCTCTTAGTTTTGGTGAGTTTCTTGTACATATTATAAAGACTTTGAGAAGTCTAGTCTACATATGCATCCTCACAATATACTCGAGCCTGAGAGTAGATACATCTGAATCACTGCGTAATTTTGATAACTTCCTTTATTTGTCCTTCCTAGGCTTCCCAGGTATTAAACCGAGATCAGTTTGCAACCACTTTAGTCATCATTGATGTAATGAAAAAGAGCAGGAATCCTCCGAGGTTTGAGAAAGAACGATATGAAGGGTATGTTTACATTAGTTCAGGGCCTGAAAACATGGTCTTAAGAGACAGGACGACCAACAGACCCTTCAGAGTCAGAGCAAGGGATGAAGACTTTGCAAGTGTAAGTTTTAAGTTTAAAATGATGGTCACCCATAAACATGAAACCCATTTAATAAGAGATTGGCAGTTTCTCCCTTTATTTTTCAGGGAATCAATCCTGACATAAGATATGAAGTGCAATACAGCAGCTATGTCAATATCACAACAGATGGGTTTATACTTTTGAAGAAAGCAGTTCGGACCGATTCCTTTGCTTTGCAGGCAAGTAAATATGTTTAGTTGCATCTATTTTGAGGATATTTTAAGTACAAAAGCAGTTGAAATCAGTCTACTTTCACAGTTACATGGTCCTCCATATGATTCTACAGTTATCTGGTTTCTGCAAGTAATTTGTCAACCCTCACTGAAAGCACAGCACTTACCAAAGCTTTGACCACTTATGATTTTGTCATGTCTGGCTATTGAAAGACTGGCCCCTTTATATAGGCATCTTTAACAAACTACTATTGTGAAAAAAGTTTGGTGAAAGATTTACTTTGAAGCAAGTTTCGATCAGAAATTGCTGGTAAAAAACAACAACAAAGAAACAATTGAAGTGGACAGAATGAAATAGTGTTTTCTTGTAAAACAAACTTCAATAATGTTTTTCAAAAACTTCTAGGCTACTTAAATGTACTTACATGAAAAAATAAAAAATAATAAAATGTCTATGTTGTATTGCAAAACACAATCTTTTTTACAGTGTGTTTGCATGAAAAAATAAATTAATAAAATAAAATAATCAGGTTAGACTTTATTTCATGGTGACATAGTTACATTTTACTTACTCAAATAAGTACTGAGTATTATTAATTAACTACATGTACTTACCATAAAGTTACGGTTAGGGTTTGATTTGGGTTAGTTGTAATTATGCACAACTTACAGTTATTACTATAGGAAGTACATGTAGTAGTGTGTAACTATGTCACCTTAAAATAAAGTGTTAACTAAAATATAATATATATATATATATATATAATAAAATAATGTCTATGTTGAATTGCAAAACACTTGCTGCTATTGAGGTCATAATCTTTTTACAGTACATGTACTCACGTAAAAATAAAATAAAATTTTAGTTAATTTTTTTTATTTTGTATTGGAAAACACTTGTTGCTATTGAGGTCATAATCTTTTGTTTACAGTGTATACTTACATTCATTAATTCAATAAATAAATAAATAATTTTTGTATTACATGGGTATGTACATAGTTTGCACATTGTTGTTAAAGACACTTTATATAAAGTAGGTCCAAAAGACGTCCTGTTACTTTGCTGCTGCAAACATCTGTCAATGTCAAGGCTAAAATCTTTCAAATAGAAGTCTGAATTTGATTCTTTTATCGCCAGCTTCGAGCGGTGGACGTGTCCACTGGTGAGTCAGGGACAGCTGCTCTCTCTGTCCTTGTCATACCATGTAAGTTTGCATCTAAAATGTTAATTAACCCAGTCAGTGTGGAAGTCCTACTGTTTATCCAGCATGCTGGCTGACTAACGTTTCTCCATATCAGCCGCGGGGGTCCAGTCGCCCGACGAGAGCTTCCGCGCAGGAGACATGGCTTTACTGGGCTTCGTAATGGCCGCTTTACTGGTGCTCTGCCTCATTGTGATCGGCTATCTGATATCCCGTGTCAAGAAGGGGAATCCTGACGCGTTCAAGTTGTCTGAGGTCAGCATCTTCTCATCAAAGCTCAGTGAGTCCAGCTCTGAGTGTCCACTTTGTAAAAGAACTGAGGCTTAAAGGGTGACATATTATGCCTCTTTTCACAAGAATGTGTCTGTGAAATTTCAGCCCCAGATCATTTTTTGCAGCTTGTCAAATTTGCCCCTTTTTGGGTGCTTAGCCTTTAAATGCAAATGAGCTTCTGCTCCGTTCAGAAGTGGCCGATCTTTTACACATGCTTCAGATACTCCGGCAATAACAAAACAGGCCAATCTCACTCATCCAAAATCTCAGAAATAACCAGTATAGTGAGAGACTTAGGAAGAGGTTAACTTTTAGACGCATCTGGACATTTCTGAATGGTTAGTGGATACATTTATGTAGTTGTTGTGGAGTTTCATTGATTAATCTTATCGACTTATGTACCATCATGTTTAACTTTTACACGAGTTGACAGTTCCCTGAGGTCTTTATAAGACAGCTGTGACATGTTTTGGTCAATAGTGTTCAGTGCTCGTCTGTACGACAGAACAATTTACATGCTTTGCTCAAACTTTTGCCATTACGTTAGAACTGGTCACTGTTGTCACTTGCGAAAACCAAATGACGTCGCCGTGGGTATAAACATGCAGATTAAGGGCCGGTAATATTATAAAAAGATCCTCTTCCTACGTCAGAAGGGGTGCGAAATCTGATCGTCTTATTTTTTGACATGCTTGCAGAGAAAGGCTAACCAAAACAAAGTTAGGTTGTCACTTTTCAAGTTTTCTGGGTTAGTAGATGCACCGGGGACCCGATTATAGCACTTAAACATGGAAAAAGTCACATTTTCATGATATGTCCCCTTTAAGAGAAAGTTCCTTAAGAACGCCATAATCATGTAGTACAGCAGGTAATATTCAGCTCATGAAATTGTGAGAATAACCCTCTGCCCTCATTCAGTGTTTAGGGTCATGCTTGAAGTTTACTCAGCCCCCTAACAGGCCAAGACCGAGAGATAGCATGCAGTTCAACAATGATGGTTTCTTAAATGAAGGAGACACAGGGAGATCCAGAGCCAGGCGAGCTGAACTGAGAGAAGGGAGACTGGATGCGGTTCAAGCAGCAAGAGTGCGAGTGATTCCTCGTGAAAGACTGAGGCACTGCCGATCCTGTGGACTCCAGACGAGTTTCAACCACTCCCATCACAGTCCAGTCGTCCAAACCAAAGGCAAGGCCAATAAGCATAGAGTGAAGTCCATTCTGGCTAAAGAGAGGAGGAAGGACGACAGACACAAGAGCGTTTGGTTCAAGGAGAGCGAGGATTCTTCAGATATCGAGGTTGAGATCATCCCTGACACTATAGGGATTAAGCCTGAAGAGGACGTGGAGAGAGTCGAAGAGGATTTCGCTTCCCATGCACCGGAAGACAGTCAAATGGAACTGGGAGATTTGATCATGTCGAATATACAGGACTTGAGTAGCAGGGAAATTTCTGACGGCAGAGACGGACTGAATACAGACAGAAAAGATCCGTGAGGAACCGGCTTGAGCTCTTTTGCTCCTCAGAGACTTGGTTCCTGGAGTTTTTCAGTTCAGCTGTAATAATATGTCTTCGCAAAAATGAAACTTTGTTCAGTTGAGATGTGATTAATAGCAAAATACTGACACATTTAGTGACCAATATATGTGAATGATGATGCATTTTTTTTCCATTGTGTGATAATGGGTGCTAAACTAAAATGTTTTGACGTAATGTGTCTATAATTTAAGAAAAAAGACCTTAGGATTTGATGTAGGCTTGCTGCTCTATTTAACATCAGCTGTGTTTATAAATAATAAATTGTGGAATACATTGTTTTGTATTATTATGTAAATTATTATGGGGGGGGGGGGGGGGGGTTGCAAAATAAAGGAAATTTGAACCATTTAAGAAAGTATCCAAACTTGATGTGATGCCTGACAAAAGAATATTATTAAAATCAAAAACAAGTCTTGCATGTGTAACAAGGCTATATTTACCGCTACTTTTAATACAGATGCTTGTTTCTGTATTGTTACACAAAGGATTTGTTGATGTCTTTTTTTAAATTATTTTTTTAGGTTTTGTCCTTTTAAATGTGGTAAAACAAACATAAGGCTCTTCAGCAGTGTTGGGGAAAGTTACGCGTTACTCCCTCAAACTTAAGTCTTTTTCACACCTGGGCTGGGCTTGCTCTTTTTTAAAAATATATATAACAAAATACAAATGTAAAGACCCTTTCACACCAAAAGTGATATGAATAAGACTCAGGCTGAAGGAAATATAAATTCATGCCTATAAACACTCAAAAAAATAAATAATAATAACTAAGCCTTTTTTTAAGATTTAAGATTTTTGAATTAACAGGAAAAATCCATCAAATTGAATTAAATAACCCTTAATTTTATTGAATAATTGAACAATTCTTAATCAGTTGTCCAATTAAAATGGTTAAGGATTATTCAATTCCATTTGATGGAATTTTACTATTAATTCAAATGTGTAAACCTTAAAAGAAAACATAAAAAAAAAACATTTCAGCCATTCTGGATCGCAGAAGAACAGGACACCGGTGAAGATCAGCAATTAAAAATGAAAAATGAAACACAAATATGATGTTTATATAAAGTCGTTTTTTGCTTGATCATAAAAGGTCAGCAGCAAATAAATTGATTAATAAAGTGAGATGAAATTCATAAAATATGTCATTTAACATTTAATTATTGCAGGTTTGTATTTCACAATTTGTATTCATTTGAGGAATGTGTTTTTGTGCGATGAGACGAGTAAATGCTCAGACAGCATCATATTTACACAGCGTCACCTCTCAACATGGGGACAAAAGAGCTGTCAGTCAATTAATGGGAAACAAAGTAAATTGCTTTACTTTTTTGAAAAAATAAAATAAAAAATTCCAACCCTGACAAACCAAAACAACATGCATTTGCAGTTATGAATAATAAGCTCCTAAAGGAACGAGGTGAAGGAAAAAATATAAGATGGTAAGAAAAAAATATTTGTCAATCCCCCAAGAAACTTTCCGTTCGCTCACAAAGAACAAAAGTTTTGTGAGTGGACGCAAAATATTTTTTCATCCCATCTCATTTTTTTTTTTCCATCACCATGTCACATTCGTCGCCCTTTAGGGGTTACGAATGTGTAAATGGGACAAGAGTACAACATGGACATACATTGCAAATGCATTTCTTATATTTTCGGAACAACCCTCAATAAGCAGTTGTCATTCACTCATAAAAGTGTGAACCAAACTAATACATGCACCTTCCACTTGAGGGAGTCCTGAACATGTTGTGCCAACGCTTCTCTGAACATACGGCAGGCTGGGCTTTTCTGGTGTGAGGGGTGACGTCTTCTCCGTGTGCTCACTAGATATGTGCCGGTTGGCATTCTAAAGCCTGTAAGAGATATCAAACCACTTGTGCCATTAGGCTCATTAAAAAGGTATGCCTATTGTTGTGGAAATAATTCTATGCGAAAAGTCAGGAGGAAGGAGACAAGTGGAAACCTCTGGAAAGTCAAAGTATCAAAAGTTTATTTCTTTGCAAAGAAGTAAAGTTTGGCATTCACATACAGATAGCATCTACATGTGAAGGCGAAGGTCTGGTTCCCTTGACCCAGATTTTATACCCTTTCATATCCTGTGTAGAACGCTGCATCTGTTCCAATAACACCCTTAAAAGGAAACCAAGGTTTTGCAAACCCCTTGGTCTCACAGAAATTTGTTCAAGCTCTTGGTCTCACATAAATTCACCCAGACAGACCAATGACATCTAAGTTAAAGTTTCCTGTTAGTTTGACATCACACTCTTTGCCTATAGTTATTTCTGCTCTCTTCACCTATGGTTATTCCTGCTCGAAAACTGCCCACATACAGTTCACACTTGAGATATAACAGGTCACTTAGAGTACACAGTCCCTTTGCTACTTGGTCTTCTATAACCCAGAACATTTTGTTCCAGAAAGCTTATCTTAACTTATGCATTTCTAATAGCTTGGTTATATCTTTAATAATGTCCTTTAGCTTATATGAACATCTTCCTTTAAATGCTTATGAGTACATAAATCTTCAACGTTAATAAAAGTTGCACACATGCAAAAGATAAAAGAAGTAAAGAAAATAAAAGAACACATCTAAAGTAAAAGAAAACACCTAAATGTAAAATTTCCATTACATTCCACCCCATGTTCATTCAAAGAACATACACAAAATTTTGACATTTACTCATCCATAATCATGGTAATTTACAACTGGTAAATTTTTCCCATGGTTACTTCATTTCTTAGTCGAACTCATGTTCGCTCTCGTTCTCTATGTATGGTTGGTCTCAGGGCAGGTCTAGTAGATATTATTAGACAGTGAACTGCAATGCCACTCTGTCAAAACACCACAAAGTTCTTGACCTAGTACAGACTACTCCTAAAATTGCAGAATCGTCCTGTACTATAGATTCGTCCTATCTCAAATGACGATGGTCTTCCAGTGAGTAACCTACAGGCTGACAAGCAACTCTGGTTAGTCTGACACCTTTTTGGTACTCGTTAGCTGTGATGGGGATTCTTCTTCCGTTGCAGCTACCGCATGAGCTGGCACTTTTCGACAGTGCGTCCCATGGATCCACGGAGCCCTCTCCTCGACTTTCACCGCAGTGTGAGTTGTCAGCAAAACCTGAAATGGCCCCTGCCACCTCTTCGCTTTCCAGTGTTTCCGCCTCAGATCCTTTATCAGCACGAAATCACCTGGCCTGATGTTGTGTATGGCCGTCTCAGCTGGCTCAGGAGCTGCTGCTTTGACCTGTTTTGAAATATCAGCAAACACCTTATCCAGTTCAACACAATATTTCAACATGTCATGTTCACAAAGAGTGGTGTCAGGCAGTGGTCTAGGATTATGTGGTTCCCAGCCCATGTGAGGTGGACGAGCGAACAGAATCTCAAATGGAAAGAGCTGTGCGCGTCCCCTCTTTCTCATTCTCATATAAGTCAACGCAATGGGCAAGGGCTTTGGCCATGAAAGCCCTGTTTCATCACAAATTTTTACCAGTTTATTCTTAATGGTTTCGTTTTCACGTTTACAGCACCCCCTGCTTGTGGCCAATAGGAGCAGTGGTGCTTCCAGGAAGTACCCAGAAATGTTTCAACTGCAGAGATTGCGCTGTTTACAAAATGTCAACCATTGTCACTTGATAATTTTTCAGGAATACCCCATCGTGGGACAATTTCCTGTAGGAGTAGTTTTGCCACCCCTTTTGCATCTGCCTTTGCTGTTGGCATTGCTTCTACCCATTTTGAAAACATGTCTACTGCAACTATGCAGTATTCCTTTTTGTCAGATCGTGTCAATTCAATATAATCAAGCATTACATGTGAGAATGGTCTTTGCGGGATAGGATGCCCCACCTCATTGCCTGACCCCTGCCGACATTGTTAGTCCCCCAAATCAGACATCTGCTGCAAAAATTTGCTGCCACTGTGGAAAAACCTTTGGTAAACCAGTTATTTTGCATAACAGTGAACATTACGCTTTTTGACACGTGATCCAGTCCATGTATCAATTTAGCATAAGCCTGAAAGAAATGAGAAGGTAAACACGGTTTATTATTGGGGCCCCTCCATTGTCCATTCTCATACACACACCCTGCATTTCTCCATTTCTCCTTGTCAGAGGATGAAGCATGCTGCTGCATCACTTCTATGTCACCTAGTTCCTCATTCAGCCACGCTGCAGTAGTAATCTGAAAAGGAAGCAGAGCCGCAGCTTTCGCAGCTAAATCAGCCGCTCTGTTTCCTTTAGAAACATCATCACTACCCGTAGTATGAGCCTGGCACTTGCAAACTGCCACTTCCTTTGGCAACAGCAGAGCATCTAACAATTCACTCACCAACAAGTGGTTCAATATCGGCTTGCCATCTGCTTTCAGAAACTTTCGATGTTTCCATAATGAGCCAAAGTCGTGGACAACGCCAAAAGCATACCTTGAGTCAGTGTAAATTGTAACACGTTGGCCACTTGCCAATTTGCATGCTGCAGTCAGAGCAACTAGTTCAGCAGCTTGTGCAGAAAAATGTGACGGCAGTGGTTGTTGTTGCAGAACCTCAGTTGAGGAAACTACTGCATATCCAGCTCTGTTTTTGCCTAGGTCATCTCTGCTGGATGACCCATCCACATAAAGGATCATGTCACTGTTGGATAACGCCTCGTCTGTCAAGTCTGGTCTAGGACTACATATCTGTTCCCAGGCTGAAACACAACAGTGAGGTTCACCATCTTGCTCCGTCGGGAGCAGAGTTGCTGGATTCAAAACATTACTTGGAACATACACCTAGTGGGTGCATTCTTCAGTTACCTTGTGGGTAACTGTAGCCTTCCACCAGGAGCAGTTGTCATCAGGTGGTACACAACCTTCACTGGGTGTTTCGGCCCTCAACCACAACACCCTCCAGTTGGTGGGCCGGCAGTGATGGCCAGGTCACTGCCCGTCTGCTCCTGGCTTCCAGCTTTCCTCCTCCCGCCTATTCCATATCCAGCAGGAGGCACGTTCTGCCTCCTCCCCCATCCGACGAGCTGCTTGTTTTTTAGTCTTTTCATCCAGGCCCAGAGCTGATAGTAACCGCCAGATTGATTTGGCGGGGAAACCTCTACAGCCGACCTCCACAGGGAACAGCCATGCCTGCCATCCCTTGTCCTTGCAGTCCTGAAGAAGGGACTGGTACTTCAAGGCCTTCCTCTCATAAGCAACGTCACATCCCTCCTCCCAAGGCACCGTCAGCTCAACCAGAATTATTTTCTTGCACTCCGTTGACCACAAGACAATGTCTGGACGGAGGGCTGTGACCACCACCTCCGGGAATTGCAGCCTTTTCCCCACGTCCACCCTCATCTCCCAGGACCTGGCGTTTTGAAGGAGATTGGGCTTTGATGATTTGGTTGAACACGGCCTTGCTCCCTCCTTAACGAAGGTGATCACCCTTTTTAAGCCCGTACAGGCAGGCCTCTTCCAGGATCTCTCCCGCTCCAATATGTCAGCAAGGGACAGTAACACCTTGTCATGACGCCACTTATTACGACCTTGGGAGAGCGCTGTTTTACACCCTGACAATATATGTGCCAGTGTTCCCTTTTGCCCACACAGCTTGCAGTTAGGATCTTCCCTCAGCCCCCATACATGTAAATGTGCTGGTGAAGGAAGGGTGTCATAGGCAGATCGCAGGAGGAAGGAAATTCGGTACGGCTCCAGTCGCCACAGCTCTTGCCAGGAGATCTTGCGCTTGGGAAGATCCCATTTTGTCCATGCACCCTGACATCCTTGTTCCACTGCCCTTGCCATCCGCCTTTCCTCCTCACGGGCCCGCACCTCAGCCTGAACCATCTCCTGCCTGGTCTTTACACCTGCGCTTCTCCATTGCTGGAAATGTGCAGAACCGAGTCCTCTCCGTCCGACACATGGGCTTCCCAGGATGTCTCGCAGCCTCAGAGCACTCACGGCCTGCTCTACAGCTGTACTAGCAGCCCATTTGCCTCTAGATCTGGTTGTGACCCCTACCTGCCTCACCATGTCGTCTTTGGAGTCTCTGAGGCTAAGTAGGACTCTACACTTTGCCACCTTAAACTCCTCTACGACGGAGGACAGAGGAAGTTGCAGTTGCCCAGACCGAATGTAGAGGCCCACTGAGGAAAAACTTGGGGGAATCCCCTTCGCAGATGCTTGTTTGTCTTCCTCTCAATGCCCTCCACAGCCGTCATGGGGAACTCATAAATTGTGAAGAGCCAAAGGAGCCTGGGCAGGAGACCATACTGGTACAGCCAGGTCTTAAATTTACCAGGGAGACTGGACTTGTCGATCTTCTTTAGCCATTCCTCGGTCTGCTCCACCGTGTTATTGACGTTGGCCCGATCTGAGAGTGACGCGTCGAACCACTTCCCCAAACACTTTACTGGGTTCTCTTCAATTGATGGAATGGCCTCACCCTGAACATGAAGACTGAACCTCCCTGTGGGCTTGCCCTTCCTGACCACCAAACTCCTGGACTTACTGGCCTTGAAAGACATCCTTGCCCATGTAGCTACGGTGCCAAGGGTTTCCAAGACCCATCTTGCTTGGACGTGTGTACCAGTTGTTACTGTGATATCGTCCATGAATGCACGGAGCACTGGCTGGGTGATGCCTGACTCTAGCGTGGGGCCGCTGGTTAGTCCCTCTGCTGCTGCAATCAGAAGGTTCATGCCCATGACAAACAATATGGGCGAGAGGGTGCACCCAGTAGGAATCCCCTTTTGAAGGTCTTGCCAGTTGGTTTTAAACTGCCCTGCTGTAAATCTAAGCTTAATTCCTCCCAGGTAGCTGGAGATCATGTCACGGATAGCCATCGGGATATAATAGTGGTCCAGTCCTACTTGAATAAGATCATGTGGGACTG
Organism: Meda fulgida; assembly: GCA_030578275.1. Classification (NCBI taxonomy): domain Eukaryota; kingdom Metazoa; phylum Chordata; class Actinopteri; order Cypriniformes; family Leuciscidae; genus Meda; species Meda fulgida. Next base: position 2,347,664 of record CM060622.1, read on the forward strand.
ATCCGTAGGCATTTGCAAGGTCTAACCAAATGACTGTTAGGTCACTTTTCTTCTGCTTTGCCTCTCGGATCAATTGGCTGATTATTGAAGTGTGCTCCAGGCACCCTGAAAAGCCTGGAACACCTCCTTTCTGTATGGAAGTGTTAATGTATTGATTCTGAATCATGTAGGAGGTCAGTCTTTTTGCGAGCACAGAGAAGAATATCTTACATTCCACACTCAGTAAAGAGATTGTCCTAAATTGGGCGATTGAGGAGGAACCCTCTTCTTTAGGAACAAAACAGCCCTCTGCTAACTTCCAGCTTGGTGGAACTGAACCTTTTACCCAGATTTTCCCCAGGATCCTCCACAACCTTCTGAGAAGTTGTGGACATTGCTTGTAAACCTTGTATGGTATGCCACTTGGACCTGGGGCTGCTGAAGCCTTGGCTTTCTGGATAATTTTCTGCATTTCCTGCCAGGTTGGCTCCTTCGTATTCAACTCCACTGATGGTTCTTTAGGTTTTCGGAAGCTGTGATTTTGCCCAAGGCCCCTGCCCCTGAGGGGGTCACTGTGTGCATCTCGCAGAAACTCCTCTACCTCTGATTTTGAGCTGGATAGTGTGCCAGATTTTCGTTGACCGAGAAGAGATCTGGTGAAGCTGTATGGGTCTTTGAGAAACTGCATTCGCCTCTTCGCTTTCTTTTTCCTCTGTTGCCGTAGATATTCTGCCCTCCGGAGTTTGCACATCTGATCCCGCAGCTTGCTTGTTATGTCCTTAATTCCTTCTCTTTCAGCTGGTGGCCTGATTTTGAACTGCTTGTTAAGGATCTTTATTTCGCTTCTCAAGCGACGAATCTCTCTTTCCCTCCTGTTTGGTTGCCGTGGTGGCTGGGGCTGACTCCTCCGCTCTATTAGGCCAAATCTCTCCTTCGCTAGATTGTACGTTATGGCTGTGAGTGATTCGATCTTCCTGTGGGGAACTCGCTTGGTCTGTCCTCTGGCTCTGGGGCGGCTCAAGTGCGTAGAGATCTTCAGCACTGTGGGGTGCTACCTGGCTGGAGTTCTCCTCCATCTCATCGGACACTGCGTCCGCGCGCTGCACTTGGGTCACCGACCTTCCACAAGCAGACCTGCTCTGATGTATCTTGAGCCCTCTGGTGCCCTTACATACTTTCCCACAATGGCACTTTATCACGTATTCCTCTCCGGTCAGCGCTGTTTGCTTTAGCTTTCTCGTTGTCTTTGTTCCTGTCCTGGCCGTCATCAAAATATCCGTCCCGTTGAGTCTCTCATCCTCCCCCCCCTCTTGGGAGACTCTGGGGGTATTGCTCTTTTTGTTCATTCGTAGCGAGAGTGGTCCCCTCTTGCGAGTGCTGCAAACAAGGTTGCTAGCCTTGTGTGCCCGCGCCAGTCTTTCCTGGAGGTCAGCTGTCTCTCCAGCGTCACCGACCTTTCTCGGTTGTCATCCAGTCTTTCCTAGAAGCCACTGGTAAACCAGAGAATACTTGGAACATACACCTAGTGGGTGCATTCTTCAGCTACCTTGTGGGTAACTGTAGCCTTCCACCAGGAGCAGTTGTCATCAGGTGGTACACAACCTTCACTGGGTGTTTCGGCCCTCAACCACAACACCCTCCAGTTGGTGGGCCGGCAGTGATGGCCAGGTCACTGCCCATCTGCTCCTGGCTTCCAGCTTTCCTCCTCCCGCCTATACCATATCCAGCAGGAGGCACGTTCTGAATCCTCCCCCATCCGACGAGCTGCTTGTTTTTTAGTCTTTTCGTCCAGGCCCAGAGCTGATAGTAACCGCCAGATTGATTTGGCGGGGAAACCTCTACAGCCGACCTCCACAGGGAACAGCCATGCCTGCCATCCCTTGTCCTTGCAGTCCTGAAGAAGGGACTGGTACTTCAAGGCCTTCCTCTTATGAGCAACGTCACATCCCTCCTCCCAAGGCACCGTCAGCTCAACCAGAATTATTTTCTTGCACTCCGTTGACCACAAGACAATGTTTAATCGTAACATTAGGCATTTCCAACAAAACAAAGTTATATCTGAGCCATCGTGCTGCAGATAAATGAGAAGTCCTTTGTTCTAATAGTATCATTGACACAGCGTGTGGCACAAGCAGTGTCAAATCGCTGAAACCTACGAAATCTCTAGAGGCTACCGCAGCTCTCTCAGCAGTGGCCAGAGCCCTTAGACAAACAGGAAGTCCTCTCGGTACTGCGTCTAGGGAGGTGCGCTAAAGTCAAGCTGTCAAATCTCATTTCCGCCTCGACCACTGTGACTGCTCTTAAACCACGCAATGTTTTATGACACGGCTGTTTGAACCATCCGGTACTTTCACTTTGGTGGATCATTCTCTTTTGATCTATTATGACCCAGTCGGTCAATTCATGGCACTTGGCCATGAAGGGACCTGCGTCACGCCATTCAGCCTTCACTGGTTTGGCCAGTGATATATGAGGCTGTGCATTCTCCACGTCATAAAACATTGCCTGTTTGTCAGTCAGTTTCACATTCAAAATGCACCAGTCCAATAAAGATAATCTGTCTTTACATTTTTCACATCAACATTAAACCAACGCTGCGCATATTCATCATCAGGGTCAGTGCTGACATGTGAAGTACAGTGCAAATCTGTGTCCTTCATAAATTCAGAAGATGGCAACACTCTGTCGTGAGCCTTTGTGGTCAGACATGTGTTAGAAATTTGCCATTCATACACAAACACAGGGGTTTCCCCTGCAGTTTCATACAGCATTCTCATGTCAGCAGAAATCCCTTCAGCAGTACAGTGAACAGAAATACCCAGCTTACAAAGTAAATCTCGACCCATCAGATTAACTGGACATGTCTGAGTAATCAAAAAACAATGCTCAAATTTTTTCTCATCAATCAAACACTCAAGCGGTGTTGAGAATGATTCTACGACTACATGACCTGTTGCACTTCTCGAAAAAGTTGTCTTTCCAGAAAGTGAAACTGGCTGTATCAATTCTGTTTCTTTAATTAAAGAATATGTGGCACCGGTGTCAATTAAAAATAACAATGTCTTGTCAAGAATGTTTACTTCTATCAGAGGTAAAGATTTATGAGCCTTATAGAAAACATTAGCAAGCTCGTCTTCCTTTCAAAGAGCAAAGTCAGAAATTAAAGGAGAATGATACTTATCTGATGGAGAGACAGGAAACCCATTTCTCGCACCCTCCCCTCTCAATCCGCCTGATCTGCTTAGTAGGCTGCTTGCGGACAAGTGTCACGCCAATGTCCTTTCTGTCCACAAATGAAACAAGTGTCTCGATCTGGACGTTGTTGCTTTTGTGAAAAATGTCTACCTTTGCCACGACCACGTCCTCTGCCTCTTCCTCCACCACCTCTTTGGTTATTGTGGTAGTGGTTTAGTTTGGGGTTGTTGTCGCTCATGTGCAGTGAGATGTGCAGCAATAAAACTTATACAGTACATGCGAGCACAGAATCAGACCTCAGAGTATCTTTATATTTAAGTTTATTTTTATTTTTCAAATTTACACATACTTCAATCACACGAAAAGATCAAAACAGGAAAATAAATTAAATATGATAGCGGGTAAAATAGTTAGATGCAAGACAAAATGTATCGTACACTCAATGTTTGGGTCAAACCCATTGGGTTTAAAAATTACTAGTTAAAATTTTAAACCAATGGTTAGGTTTGTCTATTTGACCCAAACATGGGTTGAAACCACCAAGTAATTTTTAGAGTGTATTTTAAGCCATTAGGTTTCTCTCAGACATCCAGCATGTATGTGGGCAAACAAATGAAACATTTAAAACTGTTCAAGTCACATTCAATCATTGTTCTGTAAGTCATAACCTTCCCTCGAGCAGCCTTCGGTTCATCAGAAACAAAAGGAAATCAGTCCATGTTGCATTAGTTAACAGAACCTGTCCCACATGAAAAAATCCTGTAGTAAACTTTAGTATTTCCTATCGTAAACTGTAGTACATTGTAGCATATTTGAGTATTTACTACACTTTTTTTAATGAATACTACAGCATACCATAGGAGTAAACTGTAGTAAATACTGTAGTACACTTTAGTTCTTACTACAGTAATCTGAATTGTATTGTGGTATACTATAGGATTTTATAGCATTTACAATACTTTGTTAATTTATAATACAGGATACTGCGGTATTATCTATCGTCAATTGTTAAACTGTAGTAACTGTAGTGTTTTTACTATAATATGGTAAAAAACGTTATAGTATTTACAAGAGAAAGTTTATTACATTAAGTTATTCAATTATTCGTTTTTAAAATACAGTTTACTGTACCTTTACTATAGTATCGTTCAAAAACACTATAGCATATAATATAGAGTAATTTTACTATAGTATGTCCTGTGAATGCTGTCAGATGTAGTATATTATTGTCTGGATTGTTGGCAGAGTTGTGCCTCAATCACGTTTAAATGAATTCCAATATGTGCGTTATCGTGTGTTTGATTGCTTCCTCCACTGTATCCATGGAGTTTCCCATCGTTCGAAAGAACAGGTGACGAGACGCGCCAAAAGAAACTATGTAACATTTTCCTAAACTCCCGTCTCATTAAGCAATACAAAACTGGGTTTAAGCAGCTGTTAGTATGGGCAAGACAAACAGTCACGGGGAAAACGTAAGTATGCACCATGTAGTATGACTTGTCCCAGTGCACGGCGTTGAGCTTCACCAGAACTCCCCACAGAGTGATCGCATGGTTCGGCATCCAGCAGATGAAGAACGAGAGCACCACCACCGTTACAGACTTTGCTAATTTAGATCGTTTTCTCTGATGGGTATTAGAACCCCTCTTTCGGATAAACCTCAGAAGTAAAAGATAACACACTGAGAGAATGAACATGGGCATGATAAACGCAATGACTATTTTCTGAAGGTGATACAACGCGAGCCAATCGTGTCCTTCTGGAAACTTGAGGAGACAGAGTTTTTCACCGGCCACAACTGTCACTGTGGAGAAAATAGATGTTGGAGCTGTTGCTGCAGTCGCCAGGATCCACAACACGGCGCAGATCCACTTCACTGACACACACTTCGTTCGAGAAGGGACTTTTAAGGCGGACGCGACAGACCAGTAGCGCGTGATGCTCATCGCGGTGAGAAAGAACACGCTCGCGTACATGTTCATCACAGTGACTGATAAAATGATCTTGCACATTGCGTTACCAAACGGCCAGCTGAAATCCAACACCGTATCCACTGCCCAGAAGGGCAAGGTCAGAACGAACTGGAAGTCGGTGACAGCTAAATTGATGACAAAGAAATTAATGATGGATTTCTTTCGTCCTTGTCTGATCTTCATCAGGAAAAACACCAAGAGATTCCCGACCAAACCCACGGCGCACACCACGGAGTAAACCGCCGAGATGATGATCCTCAGGACGAGGCTTCCGTCAGCACTCACATCGATGTCCTCCAGACTGCTGAACTTGTGGAGACCCGTGAAACTCCTGTTCAAACTTCCCCATCCGCTGTGGTTGAGATTGAGAATGTCACCCATAGTTTCTGAAAGAGCTCTCCAACAGGTGCCTGGTTGACAATCGCATATCACTCAGTCTGATGTAGTATTATGTCACACAAAATAGAAACGGATTTATCTGCAACATCTGATTCCCATGCGTGTGAGCGACGTGATAGTGTACCTGTCAGCACGCGCTTAATGCTGAAGTGCGCGCCTGTGAAGCGCGCGCACTGGATACACCGCTGACCGCACTTGACGTCATGATAACGCATCTGGAACAAGAGTGAGAATGACTAAATAACACAAGACGGCACTGAAACAAACGTGGTTGTTATAATAATGCAATGCCGAATGGTTTCGAATTCTAAATTCATTCTAATTTTCCATTCGCGTATTTTATTGGGTTAAGGTTTACTTTCCAGTTCCTGTTGAAAGCTCATAGTACTCCTAGAGTCAATAAAGTCTGATCTTATCATATATCATCTTAACCCTTTTGCTATCTGCAATGCTAGATGGGAATGACTTTATAAATTGACATGGAATGTTTGCTTGCTAGTGTCCACTAGAGGGGGCACTTGATGGACACTCAGATACATACATGGATACATCTGCAGTTTGGTACTTTCTAAATCAGCTATAGCGTTTTCGGTGTTCAGCCTTTCAATTCATGAGCTAGAATGTTAAATGGAATGGTAGATGACTTGCATAATACATAAATGCATGTTCATCAGTGCAACACAATGGACAATAACTTAGTGTTAAAGGGATAATTCACCCAAAAATATAAATTCTGTCATTATAAATGTTGTTCCAAACATATAGACCTTATGTGCCAGAGAAACAAGCGTGCAGCCATTTTGTCTTTGAACTTTCGTTTTTGCGTAGCTCTGTATATTTCTATGGCATCGCTGTTGAAGAGTAAAGTTGATTTACTTATTGTAGATTCAAGGAAAGTTATCATTATATTGTAATGTTTGAAGTAGATGTCATGAATGATAGTAGACCTGGAAGGCTTTAAAACAAGCGGTTCATTCATAAATTTGTAAGATCTTACCTTCACATTACAAACCGGAAGACAGAACACATACGGGCTTCATACGGTCTATAAGACTATTACTTCTGTGGATGGAACATAAAATAAGTTATTTATTTCCCATGTCAAAGTGGAGATAAACAAATAGGCTAATAACAATAACAATAATAAGAGATTATGATGCACCTTTAAGATCAAGGATAGGCCTTGATATCATTGATGGATTGCATCAGAGGGACATGATGATTATTGCCATTATTATTAATGCTCATTGACGCATCAATGTAGATTCTAGCGTTCAAAAACAGCAATCCGTGAGTAAAAGGAACTGAACAGAATGCAGGTCGAGTATTAAAACTTCAATGATAAAACGCGTGACGTGTTCATAAACCAATAACTGAAACTGCACAGACGGAACGCTTCCGTTGTGAATGTTCCTTTACTCCTGCTCTATGCAATGATCAATGGAAAAGTACTGTTTAAACGATGAAACGAGAGTCCCTGAACACGAGCACCAAACAAAGACTAGAACGGGTTCAGTTCAGTCTGACACACTGAACACAAAGAAAGCCTCCTCCTCCTCCTCCTCGAGGGCGGAACTTTGACAAAGTTTTACTGAAACACACACAGTTCTCTGCTCGTCTGTGTGCGGCATCAGTAACTCCAGTCGTCCCAGATGATTTAACGGAGTCCAGAATCGCCCATGCACCGGATTCACAGACTTTATCATGCTTGGTTATTTGCTTCGGACTGATGATGATCATTGCAGATCTCTGGCGTAATAAATGCACCGTTCTTTTGTGTGATGGGTCCAAACCACCGCTGCATTAGGCTGAGGCAAAAGTTCCTATTCAAACTATCTCCATTTAAATGGACTGTAGATGTACCAGGAGTGATCTGTCTTCCCCTCTGTGCAGTTTGACATGATGGTTCAGCTGGACTGCGGGAGTCAAGTTTTGGGACCAGCAAGTTTTTCTCTCTTGTTTGTGATAACAGCTGGGCTTCTGTCCATTCTCGAGAGCACAAACACGAGCGGATATAATCAAGACACAGGTGAGTGGGTTGAGCTTGTGTCTCATTACAGTCCCACGCCGTGATTTGCAGCATTTTTTCTTTTTTTTGGTCTCATTATCAGTTGATGTGCGCGTGTGCGCACAATGGAGCTTGAACTACAGTGACCACAAAAGTATTTTGGACACGTATTTATTTAATAAGTGCCATTTAAATAGCAAAATCATTTTCATTAAAGTTTGCTTTGTTTATTGTTATAAAACAACATACAGGCCTAGGCTGTTCATTAAATATAGTAGTCTACATTATGTAACTTTTTGTTCAAAATTAACAACATTTAAAATAATCAATACATATTCAGTCCTTCTTCTAAAATGTGTTTTTCTTTGTCTTACCCTGATTCACTATGGTAAGCCATGGTAAGATATATAGGCTAATGATATATGGATATATTAATTCTCTCCCCACAACTTTGCTCAATATGGCCCCAATTTTGATGACCCAGAATTTTTTCGCAAAATATTTACTGCAATTCCAGATGAAAACTCTTCAAATGTAATATACTTAGATCCCTATATGGATACTTTCCTCAAAACCATCACCTACTATTGCCTCCAGACACTTCACAACTTCAAATCTAGATTGATATTTGGAGGCTTCAGCATCGTGTTCATAAATCATACACCAGAAATTATTACTTTTTGGTAACGTCTGAATTGGTTTCTAATATTATTAATCTACTACTAAACATACCTGGGACCCAGGAATAGACTTTCGTCCACTGTAGTGGACATTATATTTGAGTGAATTTCTCTGACACATTCATGTCACATGCAACTTGTGTGTCCTGTAAAGAGCACATTCAGGGCTTTTCAGAGATACCAAATGTTTTGAGGTTTCACCATGAAAACAACTTCTCTTTGGTCTTTAAAAATGTCGGATATTAATTCAGTGATCACTCTTATGGAAATATGATAATAATTAAATCGGACTACTGTGTTGTACTTTGTTGTATTTCATAAACCAACATCTCAGGAAAACGTTATGGGGTTTCAAATCAAAAAATGACTTTCTGTTACAGAACAGGGCATTAATTTCATACATGTCCACTATAGAGGACATCAGGACTTAAATCATGTTTATCGGGCATTTTGGGAGACACAACAAGTGAATATGGAAATAAATTATACATCAATGTTTCTATGAAATATTAGATATTATTATTAAAATGTTGCTAATTATTACTCCAATTATCACACTTCTTTTTTTCTTTAAATGTTGCAGCAAGAACCTTAATATGCAAATTAAATACAGTGTATACATGGCATTGAATGGGAATATTAATTGATGGCCATTTTACCCACATATTGCATAAATTAAAATGGTGTATCAATTCATTCCGTTATATCTTTCTTAAAAAATCATTCTTAAAAAAAATCCCGAAACCCCAACATTTATTGGTGATTGAAAAAAGAAATCCCATTGTTTTTTCCTATACATATAATTTCATGTCATTTTATTTTTTAAACAACTGAGTCCTGGTGTCCACTACAGAGGACATAACATAACATTTGAATACAATATCAATATCATTTTTTAACCATTTATTTCTTATGCTCTAAACAATGTGATGACGTGGAAAAACTTTTTCCTGGGTCTCAGGATCTGATCAGAGCCCAGTTATGTTTCAACTTTAAAGTGTTTTTAAGCAAAACAAAACAAAGTGCCAAAGCAAAAGTCCTGTGTTTCATTGATTACTAATCAGCGCCTCTGATTGGCCATTGCATTCGTAAGCTCAACAGAGTCGTGTGTGATTGGTTATAGTGGGCAACGTTATAAAGCGCGTAAAAATATGATGCAACAGCATGAGCAGATTTAAATTGAATGCACAATCGACACTTTTCATTTAATTATAATTGGCACATTTATTTTGGTTTTGCCCCATATTCTAATTCTGGTTTAACATTTTTTAATTGTTTTCAAGCGCATACAGTATTAACGTTCAACCTGACCACAATCTGGCTATTTTTGGCTATTCTGATGTAATGGATACCATCCCTCATACCCATCAGCTCGCTCTAATGGTAGGTTTGATTGCAGCCAAAAAAGTAATACTCCTCAATTGGAAAACATTTTGGAAAGAATCAGTACAGCTTTTATAAATCTGATAAAACTAAAGACTCTTCTGAGGTATGAAGGATGCAATTCTACTCGGTACTCAAGATTAACATGAGATTGGCAGAAACTGTGTGTGTTATGTACCCTTTAATAAGTATTTGGAACAGCCTGTAATACATTGTTTTTGTGATTTAGTGCTGGTGTGAATAACTATATTAAAGTGATAAAAAGGATACTTTAATGTGAATTGTTTCTAAATATCAATGTCACATACCACTGTTCTCTCAGAGGCGTGTGTGTGGTTTTGAGTTATTTTTGCCCTGATGAAGCAACTGCATATCCCATTTCGTGGAGGACACTGAGGGGTAATGCTGTTTCCCTCTGCTTCCACAATCCTGGAGGGCAAAGCAACAGGGCTGCCAATGAACTGAGTCAAGTCATTTAACAAAGACTGTTTTAACTTTTTTACACACTCTCCAGAGAATTGTAGCAGTCATGACAAGATATTTTAGTCTTTACTATGGTACAGACTTTCTATAAATTCTTCTGTAAGAATTCTTCTGGTCTATTATTTGAATAGAATGGCAGACATCTGCTTACTGCTTTATGGTAATTCATGGATTTGATTCATGAATTATTCAATGTACAATTCAATTGCTTTTCATGTCATAGGAATTGAAATGATAAGTCAGTTGCGATGCAGCCAGTTGTAATCAGTGGGTTTAGTCAAATCTTTGGGGAGTTTGAAGACTTTTATTTTAATGTCTGAACTCTGATCAAATATTGTTTATTGGTACTTTAGTGCATCGTAAGACAATAAGAAATTGTGAATAACATAAAACATTACTATTTAGTTGTTTGTAAAATGCCAAACACATCATTTTTACATTTTCTGAAGAAAAAAGTAAGTGGTGCTTATCCATGCAAAACTTGCCACAACAGTGCGGTTCTTTCCAGGGCACTATAATACAAATTTGAGTTTTGTACCATTGAACTTAGTTGAAGTATAAACTAAATATTTATGGAAGCCTCCAAACAGCAGTAATGGCTGGAAAAATGAGTTCATGTTTTGCATGTTAGTTGCAGCTCTTCAGCACAGTCAATTTAAATAGTGCACTTTCATTTGTGCATGCCAAAAAAATAAAAAAAAATCCTAGATTATAGTATTTGTATTAATTTACCGCCCATTATCATTTTTTATGTACTATTCCTGAAAATGTATTATTTACTAATTATTTTGATTCATTATTATTTCTTTCCATTGACTACTTTACAAAAAGCTAACTAACCTACTTGCAGTAACCAAATTGATAGTTATAATAGTTAAAGAAACCCCATTATTTCCAAGGCTGGGGGGCTTTTTGATGCTTCACACTCAAATCGATACGTTAACCGACGCCATCATGACTGTTTGCATCACTGTGTATTCAAGTGTTGAGGAAGATCTGGGGGTGAAAATCAGATATGGTAAGGGCCGCTTGGTTTCTGACGTGCTGTAAGAGGTCGACCAATTACAACAGACTGGGTCATTTGACTAACCAGAGCGGAGTAGATCAATCACCACAGACTAGGCCATCTGACCAATCAGAGCAGAGTAGAAATATCATAACAGACTGAGCCATCTGACCAATCAGAGCAGAGTAGAAATATCATAACAGACTGGGTCATCTGACCAATCAGAGCAGAGTAGACCAATCACAACAGACTAGGACCTCTGACCAATCAGAGCAGAGTAGACCAATCACTACACACTGAGCCATCTAACCAATCAGAGCAGAGTAGACCAATCACAGCAGACTGGGCAATCTGACCAATCAGAGCAGAGTAGACCAATCACTACACACTGAGCCATCTAACCAATCAGAGCAGAGTAGACCAATCACAACAGACTGGGCCCTCTGACCAATCAGAGCAGAGTAGATCAGTCACAACAGACTGGGCCATCTGACCAATCAGAGCAGAGTAGACCAATCACAACAGACTGGGCCATCTGACCAATCAGAGCAGAGTAGATCAATCACAACAGACTGGGCCATCTGACCAATCAGAGCAGAGTAGATCAATCACAACAGACTGGGCCATCTGACCAATCAGAGCAAAGTAGACCAATCACAACAGACTGGGCCATCTGACCAATCAGAGCAAAGCAGGCTCTTGAAAAGGAGGCGTTTAAAGAGACCGAAACCATTTCATAGAGCTGATGCTGCGATGTACAGTATATTATGAGAAAATGAAAGGTTTTTTTATACCTTGGATGCATGTAACCTATTGTAGGAGATCTCCAAAACAAAATGAGGACCCTTTAAAGTGGCATAACAAGGGCACTTTAAAAACTAACTGATATTTACCAAGCCGCTAGTGTGAACTTTACATCCCAATTTAAGTAAAACCTCAACAACTGTAGATGCAACCCTACACAAATTGAAAGATGTGGCTCAGATCGCAAATCTATGTTGTTGTTTTTTTCATCCGATTTGTCTTTTGGCACAAAGTATAACTATTTAACAATTCCACTTCTGGTATGTGACAGTTTTTATCTTAATAGTTACCCTGTTGTTTTTGTAGATAATTCTCTTGATGGATTTCCAAACTATGAAGTTGTTCATCCTATCCGAGTGGATTCATCAGGACATTTTTTGTCCAGTCGTGTGTCCCACCGCGTCAGTCGAATTCAGAGGAGAGAGACGGCAAAAAACAAAGAGAGCCTGGCCTGGGTTTTCTACCATCTGCAGTATGGTGGTCAGGACCTGCACTTTAACCTAACCCTAAACCCTCATCTACTAGCGCCTGGATTCCTCACAGAGCGGCGGTACGGTGGCCTGCAAGGGTCTACGTTACACGGTCATGGCCACTCTCTCTGCTTCTTCTTGGGAAAGGTCTGGAGCAGTAAACTGACCTGGGGTCAAGCAGCTGTGAGCACCTGCAATGGCCTGGTGAGTCCATAAGCATATTTGTATTTGGATGTTTCACAGTATGTTCCTATGTAGAATTGTAAAAATAGGGAATTATTTAATTCAATTCAATTCAATTCAATTTTATTTGTATAGTGCTTTTCACAATACACATTGTCTCAAAGCAGCTTTACAGAAAGTGCATTTCTGAAATGTACATTGAAAAATACAGTCAGTTAATCATGTATTAATTTAGGGCATAACATATCGCCGGCGTCGAGTCGTCTCTTCACAGGCGTCGAGTCGTCTCTTCACAGGCGTCGAGTCGTCTCTTCACAGGCGTTGAGTCGTCTCATCGCAGGTGTTGGGGGCATCTGAAGTCTCCGTGAGAGGCTGGATACAAACAAATTTAATTTACAAATTTAATCAAACATTGTTGATAATATTTGTAGGGGTTTAACCCTATTGTAATTGTTAGAATTTCCAAGAATCAGCATTCTCCCCTTTAAGTGATCGGGCAGACCAAACCGTAAGTCGTAGAGACTTGAAATTTTGAGGAATGTTAGTACCCACCCCGTCTACAATGTGCACCAATGCTTGACCCAGTCTGCTCGATGGTGGCGCTAAAGCAATTATTTTGTAATCCTTGGAATCCATTTATTTAGAAATTACGCAATTACGTTAGTGGTGGGAATCTTTTGGAATCGCAAGAAAAGCTTGACGTGTGCTCGACTAACTAAACTAAAAATAATTTTAGGCTATTTTCTATTTGTTAAGATATTGATATGAACTGCTGTTATCAAGTAAAAGCTTCATTCATAATGCTTCCTCCGTTGCAAGCCTGTGCATCTCTAAACTGTCTGGTTGGTGCTGCACAGTCACCTTCTTTGAAGTGACATCATCACATTATTAAACATTTAGAATATCGATTTATCGGCGGAAGATAGAATGCCCCCCCCCCCAAATTTCAGGTATTTCGGATTGTTCAAAAAAAAAAAATGCAAAGGAGTTCTAGGTTTTTCACCTGATTGGTACCAAACCAATGCAGAGAGATTCCCTGAAGTCTGATTGTCTTAATTATCAAAAACAGTCGAAATTTTGATTCACATCCGCAACGGGGCGCCAAACCATTGAAAGTGGGCATGGACACTTTCACTACATCCCTCTTGAATGGAATGAGATCGTTTTACCCAAATTGGTACACCTATGAATGGGCTTAGTCTGTGGTCACATGAAAATGACGTGCCGACTGGCCACTTGGTGATGCTATAAAATGGCGAAAACAACAAAAACGACAATAGCTATGCAACAGGAAGTCCGATTGACTGAAAAACTGGCATGCAGTGTCTTTGTCCAACGTGCCGCGATTGTCTACGAGGACATTTGAGTATCTTGAAAAACATCGGCCAAAGAATTTCGAGCAGCTGTAAGACAAGGTTAACGGAAGCCGATCGAAACAAAACTTGCTGGGCCTGTTTGACTCACGGACCTAGAGGTCTGTGAGAAATTCGAAAGAAATCTGCCACCAGGGGGTGCCTTCACGCTTTTCACGTGCGTAAAGGATTGTATATCTCACTTTTTTTTTACACACGACATTCATACAATATGGTAGAACTCCTCATTCTGAGCAACTTTGCCTCTAGGGGCGCTCTTTTAAATGGCTGTTATTTTAAATCTATTTGGTTGCGAGTGCAGTGCACTTGTCTCGTAGTCGACAAATTGCTTGTTGCTGGAATTGTACCGCATCACGTTTGGTTCTGGTTCACAGTGAAACATTCCCGTAATTCTCCCTGTGATTAGGATAGTGTTAGAGCAGGGGTGTCCAATCCTGCTCTTCGAGGGCCACTGTCTTGCGAACTTTAGCTTTAACCCCAAATAAACACATCTGAACCTTAAGGTCTAACTAGGCATACTAGAAACATCCAGGCAGGTGTGTAGAGGCAAGAAGGAGCTAAACTCTGCAAGACCTCCTGGAGCAGGTTTGGACACCCCTGGGTCAGAGGTTAGAGTTAAGGTTAAAGCTGTGACTGTTTGGAAGGAATGTTGTTTCAGGCTGAACAAAGCATGTTGATACAGGTGATCTAGGTAATCCAGACAAATGTCCTACTTGGGTAAATCGCATCATTCCACTTAGTCTATAGACAGAAAGATTACCCTGTTGTTACATGTTCCTTGGTTTTGTGTTTCGTGGGCTTTTGGACCTGGACTATCAGACTGACTATCCTGACCGTTCTATTATGCCGGACTTAATGATGAGGATTTGAACGATGGGAATTTGTCTTTTTTCATATAAATATATAGCAAACTGATTTAAGTTTAGTGACATGATACATGTAACTTTACTATCTATTGGAATGTTTGTATTAGAAAATACATCAAAAATGCAATTCATGTGCAATGCAATTTGCATACAATGTCTTGAATAATGTCTTCAATGTCTTGAGACAATGTCTTTAATCTCTTCAATGATAAGCACATAACTTCTGGATTGAATTCTTAAGTTGTGAGTTGCATTATGTAAAAAGTTTCAGGGTGATTCAACTTTCCTGATTTTGGAAAAGAAAAATATATTGAGAAGTTTAGCATAGTAATTCACAGCTTATATATATATATATATATATATATATATATATAGATATAGTTTTTTTTCAAAGATAAGGTTATTTCATACTGTAAAATGTCATGTAGTATGACACCCCAAAAAGCAAAAACTATATTTATGAATTAATAATAAATGTTACCATGAGAAATATAGTTTAAAAATAATTGTGAAATATTTTTCACTTCTTTTGCAGATTCTTGTGCAGTGTGTCACTGACAAATCTATGATAGACATAGACAAATCTATGACAAATAATACAACGTTTTTAGTTACTAACATTTTAGTTAAGTCTGTAGATCTGTTCCATTCTGTTTAAAAATATGGTTAATATTTAGGTGATAACAGTGTTATTTTAGGATTATTGAGATTCTATTATATGCTTTATTAATACTTCATTTTATTTAATATTTTTTTAAAGATTAATAATTTTGTTGTGTGTTTGTGTAATTTTTATTTTAGTTTTTAAAACATTTTTTTATTTTTTCAGTTTTAGTTCGTTATTTTAGTTAAGTTGTGAAACTGAGAAATGTTGCCTTGGCAAATAGCTGAAATAAGATTTTATATATTTTATTTTATTTCTGTTAATGCTTATTTTAATTGATTTAGTTTCAGTTGACAGCTGAGTGATATTAATAATGTAACAACAAGTGGGTGCGAAAAAATACAACTGCAGTGAATTAGTGAGACAGTGAATGTGTACTTTGGCTGTTTAATTATGTGTCATGTTGCTTTGACCTTCTGTTCTCTGTAGACAGGGCTGTTCAAGCTCTCAGAAGAGGAATTCTTCATTAGTCCACTGGAGACGGCACAAGAAGAGTCGAAACCACAGGCTCACGCCATCTATAAGCGACATTCTGTCCAATCAGAACGCCAGCTGGTGCAACCTCTGTTCGGGGAGAACACAGCCAACGCCACCTGTGGGGTCAGAGGTCAGACTTAGGGCCCTATTTTAAGGATCTAATCGCATGGTCTAAAGCACAAGACACAAGTGAATCCACTTTTACTAGTTTAACGATGGGAAAAATGGTCGGCGCTCCCGGCGCATGGTCTAAAAAGGTTGACTCTATACTCTTAATGAGTAATGGGGGTGTTTTGGGCATAAACCAATTAGAGTATCATCTCCCATTCCCTTTAAAAGCCAGTTGCGCTAGCGCCATGGCGGATTCCCTATGGAATTTGCAAGCGGAAAGACTAGCGAGCAAAGCGACTTCTAGCGAAGAAACGGATCTGCTCGAGCGCGATGTTAAAGCTCGTAAGCAGATCATCTACAGGACAAGCCGGATCTATCATATCTTTATAAACACAATAATAATATTTTACATTGTAATCCTTTTAATTTTAATTTTTGGCATGTTTGTGTGCTGCTACGTTTCCCTGTGTGTGACGTAGCAGAGTCTACGTGCGTTGTGGACCCGTCTATAGGCTCATATTACTAACGTGCTCTTTAAATAACCAAAAAAAATAATGCGCCATTGACTTCAGACCTGGTTTCAGTTACTCAATGGCTCAGTCAATTTCCGTTGCCTCAAAATAGCAACGCGCCAACAATGCGCCTTAACACACCTCTTTTTCAGACCAGCAGCCCATGGGCGCAAATGCATTTGCTATTTAAACAATGTGGCACAGGACGTGAAAATAATAATTGCGTCGGGCTGAAACTAGTAAAAGACATTTGTGTCGCTCCTGGCGCTGCATTGCACCAGATATGTGATAGGTCCCATAGGGATTCAATGAGGCTAAATAATTTTGCCCAGATGTCACATTATTCCCTTCATCCAGTGTGATTTCTGACTCTCTTGAGGTCCTTTTGGAGAGGCAGAGCAGGTGGAGAGGCAACGAGAGCGTTGGGAGAGACGGCAGCGGCGCAGGCGCATTAGACAGCGATCCATCAGCTCTGAGAAGTGGGTCGAGACTCTGGTAGTGGCCGATTCGAAAATGGTGGAGTACCATGGAAGCAAAGGAGTTGTGAACTATGTGCTCTCTGTCATGAATATTGTGAGTAACAGTCATATTTATGATTAAATTAATTCATGGCGAGAATCACTATTAGGCCTACTAGCCGTGTTTCTTTTACCCTTCAAATTGAAATTGTGAATTGAAAATACGCCCAATGGAAACACGTCAATTTTGCAAAAACTCCCATATATTACGGAAAAAAGTTTTTACGCTCGCATGAGGTGGTTTTTCAGGCAATTCAAAAAAGTAATACTTCGCAAGACTGCAATGGAAACGTTTTTTCCCCATTTACAGGTCACCTGACTTACATTAAAGTCGATCATTCTTTAAAGATGACTCGGTGTGTTTGGACTGAAGACGATACAGAGTTCTTTATTAAAATCATAAAAGACAAAAGTATTACGGGAATACTGGATTCTAAACAACAAAGAAATGCCACAATTTATCAAGACCTTGAAGCAGAAATTACAGCTAATAACTTTATTTGTTGTGCACTTTGATGTTTAAAACTCTGTAGACCTTTTACATTCTCAAACCGCTGCATGAAAGGTAATTGCATAATAGGGGCACTTTAAGCAACAACTTAAACCATCCTAGCATTGTTCTGGCATCTTTTACTTCCCACATTTTCTTATATATATATATATATATATATATATATATATATATATATATATATATATATATATATATATATACATACATACACTATCTTTTCAAATACTGTTGTTTGTACTGTTCATCCAGCTTATGTTAGTTGCAAAATAGTGCCTAGTTATAATCATATGATCCTATGGTTAGACTTGTCAGGAACACCCACAAAAAAATCGGAAAAGTTTCCAAATCCACACTTTTCGTTTTTCTTCTTAACTCTGATGTGCTGTTTTAAACTATCCTCATTTCCTCCCTTTAGCTTTCCGACTGTCTTCTCCTCAAATAGCAACAATGTCCTTTAGGCAGCAGCACTTTAATTGCTCCTGAGCTGGATCCAAGTCAGCTGACCTTGTTACAGATCCAGTCTGTTAGAGACATTTTCCAAAATATATTCTGTATGCTTTGTCTGGCTACTATTTTTGAGGAGGGAAAAGCCCCTCAGGGGAAAAAAAAAGTTTTCCATTCCAGACACTTGGTTGGTATTGAAGAACAAGAACCTTCTATAAAGGGGAAATATTCCATTATCCGCGTTGGCAGGGGTTTCGTTCTGGCATTATAAACTCATTGCTGCTGTATTTGAGTTATTTTTATGCATTGTTGAAGAAGGTAATGATTCAGAACCTAATTTTCAAAGCGAGGAATGCAAGTTAAAGATGACTGCACCTTATGAAGTTTCGGTTACACTTTATTTTAAGGTGTCATTGTTACAGTGTAATTATATATTTAAGCACTGAGTAATATTAAGCGACTACATGTACGTACTATAGAGTAAGGATTTGGTTGGGGGTTAGTTGCATGTAATTATGCATAATTTACTGCTATTACTACGATAAGTATGTAACATTTGTAACAAGGACACTGTAAAATAAAGTGTTACCGAAGTTACTTAGCGGATCCTCGTGAGTTACTGATTTTGAACACAGTTTGTGCTTCACAAGGTTATTTTCAGTAGCTTTTGATTTTAGCATGATCTATGCTGAATAATAATAATAAAAAAATGCATAGCACACAAATTTTAGGTAAAATACTTTGGCTCTCAGCCATTCTTTACTGTGCTGTGTGGAAGCACTGAATCTTTGATCCGTTAATTTGAGATTCTCTCTGGAAAAATTGGACGAATGTGTTCATTTGAAGTGATTTTTCATCAACTGCAAAAAGAGGCAATCAAAAGAGCCCACCCCCGAGTCTCTGTGATATTATGGTCTGTAGATATGGCTCGGGTCTCTCATTAAATAAGTCCTAAAGAAGATGATGTGTTTTTTCATCCGTCAGGCAAAAATTGAGAGCCTAATTGCTAGGGCTGGTCGGTATATCGAGTTTTTAAAGATCTATCGATAGCTATGTTTTATAAATGAAATAAGATTAGGCAATACCGTTTATATTGAGGTAACACTTTACAATAAGGTTCATTAGTTAACATTAGTTAATGCATTAACTAACATGAACTAACAATGAGCAATACATCTGTTCCAGTATTTATTAATCTTTGTTAATGTTAGTTAATAAAAATACAGCTGTTCATGTTAGTTCATGTTAGTTCACAGTGCATTGACAAACAAACACAACATTTGATTTTAATTATGTATTAGTAAATGTTGAAATTAATATCAACTAAGATTAATAAATGCTGCAGAAGTATTGTTCATTCTTAGTTCATGTTAACTAATGTTAACTAATGAGCCTTATTGTAAAGTGTTACCTATATCGATATACAGTTTGATATTACAAACGCATCTGAGAAATAGCAAGCAGCTGCAGGGAAAGTGCAAAATCCAATATGTCCTAAACGTGAGACTTTATAATAAAGCCTTCAAAATATATAGTTAATGTGTATAGTTTAAAGCGGCTTACGTTTGCCTTCTTGTGCTGTTTAATGTGTTTGAGATGTGGTGCATAACTTACATTTCACAGGTATATTCTTCATCTGTATTCTTCATCTTTGAAAGTCATGAAAATATTTCCGCACTACTGTAAAGTGCTTTTGTTTTTATTTTCATTTTTACTTCTGCTTTAAAAAGCATATTTTTTTTATTTTAGATATAAAAGAATGTGATATCTATTTAAAAAAGGTCCCTTTATTTGTTTTATATCCCTAACCTAAATATATCTGCCAGTATATTCCATGCAAACTTTATCTCTAACTGTAACGTTTGCCCCTGAAACCTGTAAAATGTAAAGTTAAGCAGCCTGGGGTGAACGTGATTTCATCAAGTACAACATGTTCCTGGATCAACTTTCCAATCAACCAATCAGATTTGAGGGACAAGTTTACAGTTTATGTCAAGTTTAGGCTTCGAAACAGGGTGAAGTACTTAAACATCAGTGTTATTCACCTATCATTACCCTCTGATTTTAGGGAAAAGTTATGGGTAGGGTTATGTTTAGGGGTAGGGATTGGGTAAGGAATACATTTTGGGACAGGAATGTTGATCCAGGAACATGTCTTGGCAAAATCACGATGACCTTTCAGGGTGTCACTCACATGTTTGCAGAAGTTGCTTCACCTCAAAAGGACAGAACAGCATCAAAGATGCCTCATTGATTCACTGGAACATTTTGTAATGAGCACCACAGAAGCATAGAAAATGCCTCTCACATATCAGACCTCATTTACCTCAAGGAGAGCTTTGATGCGAGAGCAGAACTTCACCAAAAGAAGCTGTTTTTCTGCGAAACGCCTTAGTTCAGTATCCTTCCTAGACCCTATTTAGGGGTCTTCAGCTCCCCGACTTTCATCTAAACACCTGTAAAATCTGTGGTGAGTCAGCTGTCAGGGCCCTTAAAAATGTGATTATGTGATTTCTTGGATTTCTCTACCCTTTCCATTCATTAAAAATTGTAAAACGTTATTCCCTATAGTCAGTGGCCAGATCATAGGCACACGTTTGTCACATACACTATACGTTTCTCTAGCTTTTCTCTAGAGTTTTTGAACCAGAATGTAAACAACATTTACAGGAAAAAAACGGCAGCTGTCGTTGCCAGAAGTTTACCGTAAAAAAATACGGTAGCAACATTTTAGGTTTTACAGACTTAACTTAAAATTACAGTAAAAAAAAAAAAAGTTCATTATCTGATATAATGGTAATTTACCGACCTATTGAAGTACTAATATATGTTTGGTACAATTGTAATACACTGACAACCACCAATCACAGTGGTGATGAGAGTCACATGATGCATTAAAGCTCATCACAAGCAGCCTTTCCACAAGAAAGTTGATATAGAAGTTGCACAGTGCCATTCACACAAACACTAAACATCATATTGGTAACACGCATGGAATTTTAAAAATGCATTAAACATTAATCTAACAAGAATAAATGTAACATAAAAACCTAATGTACATAACTGATTAGAAAAAAATAAGAAAAACTATGAAGACAGTTATTTCAACAAAAATACATCATATGTGAAGTGTCATGCAGGGAATTTGTGGGAATGTCAATTTAGTTTTTTTAATGTAAATTATACGACTTGTTCTTTTTCACTTCCAAAAACTGTAAATTTTACTGTAAAATTACATTAAATGTAGGGTTAGATCTATCACAGTTATTCACCGTATATATAGTACGGACACGTTCTGTTAACCAATTAACACTTTTTCACCATAGCATTTTTACAGTATTTTTACTGTTAAAATCACGGTGACAGTGTAGATAGTAGATAGTAGAAGGGTTGCTTTTCATATGTGAGAATGCTGTGTTTTATAGGTGGCAGGGTTGTTTCAGGATGCCAGCATCGGAAATGCCATCAACATTGCAGTCGTGCGTCTCATTCTGCTGGAAAAGGACGAGGTAAGTGAGATGAAAGCAGACATGCAAACCCTTGCTCTATGCACTCCAATGCCATGTGCTCAAAAATGCCTTTTTCAAATTTGCACACCTGAATCAATGTATACATTGTGTTAGGCTGAATAAACATAGAAAGCATTTCCTTAAAATTAAGCTTTTTTTCATTAAGGTTTCCATTGAATTTTATTTATATGCATTGTGTTTACTATGCAAACCCCCCCATTTTCACCGTATAAAGTCAATAAATATTATAGTTGTATAAAACTCTCATGATATCTTTAATAAAATCTTCAATAAAACATATTTTCTAATTGCCTTTCACACAAATCCACGCAAGTTTAATTATTAAACCGTATTTCTTCTTTAAACTCAATCCTATTTCATACTTACATACTGTACATAGATGTAAATACAATTTTCCTTTATGTATTTAATACTCCCATTTATTATCAGGAGGATTTGAAAATCACCCATCATGCAGACAACAGCCTGAACAGCTTCTGTAAGTGGCAGAAAGGCATTAACATGAAGGATGACGATCATCCAGTCCATCATGATGTGGCTGTCCTGATCACTAGGTACATCTGGCCTAACTCCAACCAGTTTTACATTGCTTTACATATACAGTATAATGCATCTTTTCTGTGACGCAGGAAAGACATTTGTGCCGCCATCAATAAGCCGTGTGAGACATTGGGACTGTCTCATGTGGCTGGAATGTGTCAACCTCATCGCAGCTGCAGTATTAATGAAGACACAGGCCTTCCTCTGGCGTTCACAGTAGCGCATGAGCTCGGACACAAGTAAGTGCTGGAACACATTATATAGAACTAGTGCTGTTAACCGGTAAAAAAAATATATAAAAAAAATGAATTAATGTGAGTAATCTCGATTAATCGCACCTAACATTAAAGGTGACATATGAAAATCTTGTTTAAGTGCTATAATCGGGTCCCCGGTGCATCTACCAACCCAGAAAACATGAAAAGTGACAACCTATCTTTGTTTTGGTTAGCCTTTCTCTGCAAGCATGTCAAAAAATAAGACGATCAGATTTCGCTCCCCTTCTGACGTACGAAGAGGATCTTATTATAATACTTGCGCCCCTTAATCACGAGTAATCTCGACTAATCACACTTAACATTAAAGGGGACATATCATGAAAATCTGACTTTTTCAGAGAGCAGTGGATTGATTTAATTATGTTTATATTGTAACAATTTCATATTTAATATCCAAATTAATGTAGAAATAACATAACATTAAATATTTGTTTAATGGCTTTTTTATGAAAGAAGGCTACTGATGTCTCTATGTATAATTGATTTTTTCCCCTCAATTTTAACCATTGATTATAGCCTTTGAAAGCTATCAATTTTAACATTTATTAGGCTTTAAAAAATATAACAACTTTTAATTTAAGTTAACTTAAAACAATCTTTACATAACCCCAATATAATAAGTCACATTTACCTACCCTTCAAAATACAATTTTTTTTCTATTGGCCCCGTCAGACTGGTTCATATTTTTCCCTGTCAAAATGCACAAAAAGTTTTTTTTGTTGTATGTTGTTTCTGACCCATGTAACCTGGTAAACAGTGCTTTCATATTTTCAGGTAGGTCTAACATATACAGAAAATATGCAGAAATTGAAAAAAGTTATCAAACACCTCACAGTCTTATAAATAAACTGTTTTGTATTTTAATTATGTTAAAATGGAATTTATTATTGTGAATTTTCAGCATAATTTCTCCAGTCTTCAATGTCACATGATCCTTCCGAAATCATTCTAATAAGCTCATTTGCTTAATATCTGATTATTATCAACGTTGTAAATATGGTCAAGATTTTGTGGAAACCGTGTTCAGAATTCTTTGAATGGAAAGCTCAAAAGAACAGCACTTATTTGAAATTAAAAGTCTTTACTGTCCCTTTTGATCAGTTTAATGCATCCTTTCTGAATAAAAGTAAAAAACGGTAATGATGTAACAATCAAATCTCTTCTTATTGAGCCTGATCAATGTATGGTCTACTTCTTTATAATTACATGGTTTACACAGAACTATCAACTGTTTTGTAACTAATTCAAGTGTAACCATAACCAAATACTGTTATTAATAGTTTTGATTCATATTAACATCGAAGTGCTACCTATCGCATTACAATATTGTCCCACTATAGCAATGCTCTCACAGATATTTTGCTATTGTACTTGTGTTTGTTTCCGTCGCTGCTAGAAGTTGCAGATGGTGATAATAGACAAGAAATGTATTTGGATGGTGTTTCTTAAGCCATTTAAAAACCCTGCAGCCTGAACTACTGTAGTGAAACTAGTCAACAAACACACACAAGCAACACACAACCTGACACCTGTTTAAAAACCAATACAGATTCCATTCTCATCTAAAACTAGACAGTGTTGCATATGTAAATTGCTCATTTTGTGCGTCTCCCAAAGCCAAGGTGTCCTTGATGCATTAGTTCTGTGGCTTTAATAGTCCAGTAACACACACCTTACTGCAGGCGGCACAAGGCCGTCACACACTGAATATTCACTCGCAATATTATTCAGTATAGAAAGTTAAACCGCTAGCAATTACAGTTGCTGGAGTTTGAGCCAGCATCTTTCCAGCTATATTTCATTCAGATCTGTTTGATTCACTGTGTATAGTTCTTCTTCAAGATAACATGAAATCGTTTTTTTTTTAAGACGTCAGTGTTTGATCCCGACCATTAGGTAAATGAAGGCGGTCTGAAAATGACTTCTGAAGCCTAATAGATGTAGGTGCAGAAACTGGGATTTTTTTTCTCTCTTACTATTAAAGACAGCCTGTGTCTTCTTGTGCTTTGACTTAGAGTTTATTTGATCTCGTGCCATTTGTTCTGCGCACATGCCTTTTGAAAATGTTTGTGGTCACACCACATAGAAATATAAACAATGATTTCATGATAAACAGTCCAGCACAGCGGGACTCAGTACGAGTTATAACTGTGTTTCTAGACTGCCATTGCTGAGACAGTAGTCTTTGTAAAATATAGGAAAATGTGAATTTCCCCAATGTACAGTTTAAGAATCAACATCTGTAACATGTCGTGAAAAATAACAGAATATTATTTTGACTCGCCCAGCCCCTCCATTTGTTTGAGTAGGTGGATATTAATGCATTTATAATGCAAGTCTATGGGGCAAGCTAGTGTATAACCCAGAGATGTGAGCCTCGTGTTTTTATTTTGTTAAGCATTTGTCCAAAAGTGATGTCCGGAGGGGGTATTTGTTTTTAATCACCCTACAAGTTTGATTAAACCATCACAATAAAAAAAAAAAAAAAAAAAACTTTTAATATGAGGGAAGAACAAAAATCTAAGCTTAGCATAGAAACAAAAAAAGCTCACAGGAACTTCGACTACAGCATAAACAGTTTTAATATTTCGTTAGATCTCTCTTGTTTTTGTATGTGTTCATAATTTTATTTGTGTGTCAGCCTGGCCAAACATTATAACACAATTTGGCATGTTTTATTTGCATTATTATCACAAATAAAACAGTTGACTCCAAGCATACTCAATATGCTTAAAAAATCTTTAACAAATTTGAATAATATTTAAATAAAGAGTGAACTTGTTCATTTTCCAAGGCCAGGCATCACTTTTGGCCTCTACTGTACATGAATTCTTTTGAACAGAAATGTGCATTTTTCTATATGAATAAACTGTATTTTAATGTAATTTCTGTGGGTGAAACGTAATGCTCCATGTAATGTTAACAGTACAGATAGATAGTAGATAGTAGATGATAGATAGATAGATAGATAGATAGATAGATAGATAGATAGATAGATAGATAGATAGATAGATAGTAGACAGACAGATAGATAGATAGATAGATAGATAGATAGATAGATAGATAGATAGATAGATAGATAGATAGATAGATAGATAGATAGATAGATAGATAGATAGATAGATAGATAGATAGATAGATAGATAGACAGAAAGACAGATAGACAGATAGATAGATAGACAGACAGAAAGAAAGATAGATAGATAGATAGATAGATAGATAGATAGATAGATAGATAGATAGATAGATAGATAGATAGTAGACAGACAGACAGACAGACAGATAGATAGATAGATAGATAGATAGATAGATAGATAGATAGATAGATAGATAGATAGATAGATAGATAGATAGATAGATAGATAGATAGATAGATAGATAGATAGATAGATAAATAGATAGATAGATAGTAGACAGACAGACAGATAGATAGATAGATAGATAGATAGATAATATTAGGTTAAACATGAAGATATTCCCTCTGTCCACCGCGTCTCCTGCACTCATTAGTTTGAGCCGATGTGAAGTATGTCCTGAAGCCAGTCTAGCTGTTCTCTCAGCCTCTTCTGTCCGATCTGCTCTTACGCACAGCTTTGGGATTCAGCATGACGGGAACGGCAATGACTGTGAGCCCATTGGGAAAAGGCCTTTCGTCATGTCTCCACAGCTCCTGTACGGCACCTCTCCCCCAAACTGGTCTCGCTGCAGCCGCCAGTACATCACACGCTTCCTCGAGTGAGTTCACAGCGATCACTTTCTCTCTCTCTCTTATGTGCCTTTTTTAATTCATAGGCATAGTATAGAGATGGTATTTATAGTAAATGGCGAGACAGTCATGAAGTTCTACAGTCAATAACTTCAGTTAAAATTGTGATTTCCAAGCCTGAAAAAGTCATGGAAATAAAAAAAACCCGCAAAGTTGTGGATTTATTTGGAAGTCCTACAGTCAATATGTATTTCTAGTTATGTTAGATTAGAGCTAGAAACTGGTCTTTGTGAGTGCCATCATTATAATGTTTTTAAAACCCTCATTTACTGTAAAAACTATGTTTGCAGAAAAATATTGTAAAAAGGTTACAGTAAAAACATGTTACCATATATGGTGAAAACCTGTAAATGGTTTAAAATCACATTATATGTCATTTTACTGTCAAATTCTGTCAAATGATGGTATTTGAAAGTATAAACTATGAATTACTACTTAATTTACTGTAAAAACATAGAAAAAGCATGTTTTATAAAAAAAAATCGGTAATGTACATTAGTGTGTTTTATGTTACATTTTATGTTATTTAGTTATCGTTTATTGCATTATTTTGTCATGTGTGTTACCCTGATGGTGTTTTGTCTTTGTGCAACATCTATTTATGAGTATAGACTGTGTTTATGAACAGGTCACTTGCGATGTATTATTGTGGTGGTTTTCGTATATTTTAAAAATTGATTTGGTAGTTAAAGTAGGTATTTTAACATTACATCACTTAATGAAATATGTGACCCTGGATCACAAAACCAGTCACACGGGTATATTTGTGGCAATGGCCAACAATACATTGCATGGGTCAAAATATCTATTTTTCTTTTATGCCAAAAATTATTAGGATATTAAGTAAAGATCATGTTCCATGAAGATATTTTGTAAATTTCCTACCGTAAATATGTAAAACATATATTTTTGTGAGTGAATGCAGCACAATCGTGAACATAAATGCACAACTTTAAAGGAGATTTTCTCAATGTTTCGATTTTTTTGCAGCCTCAGATTCCAGATTTTCAATAGTCATATCTCGGCCAAATATTGCCCTATCCTAACAAACCATACATCAATGGAAAGCTTATATATTCAGCTTTCAGATGATGTATACATCTCTAAAAATAATTACCCATGTGACTGCTTTTGTGGTCCAGTGTCGCATACATGGTAATAAGTTGCAAAATATACAGACATCCTGTAAAAAATAGAAATATTGTCACAGTATTTTTTTTTTTTTATCATGGAAGGTTGTAAAAACCCAGTAGAGAAGAAGGGACATGAAAGCATTCCTCCAAGTCGTGGAATGAATAACTATTGGATAAAATGGACTGATGGCTAATTTTGTCTGATGGCACAAATTGGAGTAATCGTTGAACCCTTTGATGACTTTTACACTTAAGGAAAGTTAAAAGTGAACAGCTTTATCAGTCTTTTACCCTCTCAACAAGCTGGCTCTGTCCTTCTTGACCTTTGCATGTGTATGAATGGCTGAGATTTCCCGAGAAGAAGGAGCACGGCTGTGTTGATTCTTCTGTCTTAGTTACACTCGTTTTGTGTCCTGCCATATGGAGCACATTAGACAAGGCTTGCTTACTGCAGCCTGAAATGAGGGGAAATGTTTCACACAACTGCCAGTGCCCAAAGACAGGATATGTTACAATATCTAGGGAGCGGATACATCAGGAAATGAGAAATTAGTTTATCTTAATGCTTTAAGTTTGGATTGCGTTGGTCTACTTGTACCATTAGTCTATCTGTGTTTTACACTCTTGTGCAGAGGAGAGCCGTTTGATAAATGTTTGGATATCTGCAGTGGCACAAGATGTAAAAAGACTGAATGCACATTGAAGAAGCTTTTATTTTATCTTACTAAGACATATTTTACCAGATATAGAATAACAACTGATGTTTTATGTACCTTAAGTACCGTAGTCTACTATACTCTTATAAAGATCTCATTGATTTACATTGCAAGCTATCACAACACAACCATCATAATTTCTGGACATATACTGTGTAAATAACAATAACTATGCCAAATTGTGTAATTTTTCTCAGTTTGGGCCTCTGAATAAAATTGAGGTGTTTTTTCCTCCTTAAGTGTGAGCTCCATATTCTCAATATTTCATATGCGACTGAACAAAATAGTTTATGAACACTTCATTTCCCATAATAATACTGTGTTAGATTCAGTAAATTCTTCCTCTTGTCATTCCAGTTCAAATTGTCCTTCTGTAAGTCTCTTTCTGTTAATGTCTTTTTTGTGTGCGTATTGGAAGGCCCTGTAAATGTTATTGACTTGTAGATGTATTATACACACTTATGCCGCTTGTTTTTTTTTTACAAATATGGAATGTGTTACAGGGAATTTGAGGGACGGACCATGTGGTTTTGGGAGACAGATGCATGTGTCCCGAAGGAACCTTGTTGTCTGAACAGTTTAGTCTTTAATCAATTATGGGCTTTTAAAAGTATATTGGCATGTATTCATTTACCCTATGTGTCAGTTCTAGATGTTGTGTGTTTCCCCCCTGTATTATTTGAGGTTTAGTACAAAAACTAAATTAAAGGCTGACACGCTGTCCTCTTTGACTTGAAGAGTTTTGTTTCTAAATATTGTATGACAATAGCATTTTTTTATGGCTGGAAGGTTTTCTATAGTTGAGCTGGTTTTTCTTGTACATTGTAGAATAGCATCTGGCAAAAAATAAACTAGAGTGTATTTAGTATAATCACCAATGGAAATATATATTTTTAGCAATCTGTACTGCAAGTTTTGAGGGTTTATGTAATATTTGCAGATTTCTCAAATGGTCTTATTCACTGTGAGTGAATTTTCTGTCATCTTTGCAGGACTGTGATTTGAAGAGTGTGCAAAGAAACTGTGTGAAAGTGAATAGCACATAACAGGCACAATACCAGTATAAACATGAATATCTGAGGGTTCAACATGCTTCACATGACTAAACTTACATCATCGGTTTCAAATGCCTCAGTTTTCACGGTCCACACTACAACAGAGGTTTCTAATGTATTTGGAGAGCGTTTTCCAAAAGCTTAATTTCCGTTGCTAAAAACACCGTCTCAGTGTGGATGCAAGGCCAAAACAGAGAGGAAAATGTGTGTTTTCAAACAAAAATGTATTAGTGTGGACAAGTCAAGTCACCTTTATTTATATAGCGCTTTTACAATACAGATTGTTTAAAATCAGCTTTACAGTGATAACAGGAAAATAATGTGACTTAAGTTTATTTCTAGAAGAAAATAGCATCATAGTCCAGCTTAAGTAAGTTCAGTGATGGTTAATTTTTGTTGTAAAAAAGATATTAATTTAGTTCATTTATATATATATAGCCGCTCTGGAGAAAACAGTGATGTCATCGTCCAGCTCAGTTCAGTTCTCATATAATGATGTCAATGCAGATCAATACAATGGTTGAATATTAAATGTCCCCAACTAAGCAAGCCAAAAGCCAAAGGCGACAAGGCCCCAAAAAAGCTTTTTCTGAGTTTTCTCAACTTCTGTTTTTTTTTTTTAGATCGAAGCGGTTGTTCAGGAAAGATGATGTAATATTGGAAAGTACTGAGAATGAGTTTCTGAGTATTTCCTGCGGTGTGTTTGTGTGTTGTTCTCCACAGTCGAGGTTGGGGCTGGTGTCTGGATGATCCTCCCGTCAGAAACGAGCTGTCGAAGCGTCCGTCTCCCGCTGGTGTCCTGTACAGCGCCGCTCACCAGTGCAAGCTCCAGTACGGGTCCAACTCGCTGCCCTGTGACGACGTAGACGTAAGATTTTCCCCTTGAAACCCACAAATTCCTCCCATTCCCCCTGCAGACACATGTATGATGCCAAACTACTGAGGAAAAGGGGTCAGAGGAGTACACGTGCAAACACCGTCTTAAATCATCTGTTTATGAAGTGCAGATGGAGCGAGGGAGGTTTTCTGCTGGTAACTGTAAAAAAAGTAGGCTATAATGTAACCTAATAA
Organism: Meda fulgida; assembly: GCA_030578275.1. NCBI lineage: Eukaryota > Metazoa > Chordata > Actinopteri > Cypriniformes > Leuciscidae > Meda > Meda fulgida. The sequence goes on from CM060622.1 coordinate 2,377,796, forward strand.
AAATATATTAGCGCGTCTTCTTAAGGCCCTTTCGTTATTTGCTCAGAGATTAGAAATACATGACCAGTGGTTTACTGTTAGCGAACATCCCGACACTGATGAGAGTGAGGTTTAGATGAATATGTAAATATGTGCTAACAAAATAAACACAACAAAAATGACAGCGGTGAGAAAACAGCAGTTAAGAAAGCATCTGATCATAGCAATATGAATGCAATTCAGCACTCCAGTAAAGTCACGTTTATTTATAAAAAAGCACTTTATACAATAGATTGTTTAAAAGCAAGCAGCTTTACAGTAATTACACATGAGAAAACTTTCAATTAGAATTAAAATCTAGTATCGAGCGTCTGTCCAGTGTTCATGTTTTTACTCGCGTCTGACCACAACGAACTGAACAGAAGAAATGAACCAGAGAAGATTTACACGTAAAAGAAGGCGGGGCCTCAGAGCCACACCCACCTATTACATCATCACCACAGAAAAATGGGAGTTCAGAGGCGTTTACCAGCCGGTTTAGTTATAAATAACTTTTCGGGAGTGTTTGCTTTGGCAAGCTGTTTTGAACTACTAAATGAACTTTGGTTTGGCCTGATTTTGTTCGAAATTACGTCACACCAAATTCATTCAATTTCACTTTATTGTGAAATATACTTTACTGTGAAGCCTGAGTTCAGGTCACGTAATTCCTGTGCATGACTTTCCTTCGTCCGTGTAACAGAAAATAAGCAAAATTGCTGGTCTATTCAACATAGACGTCTGTTGGGATGCTGTTCTGAATTTGATCTCATTAGGAGACTTTCTCAGTAAGCAACTCGTGTACCTCCAGGCCCATGGGCTTCTTAAATGTTCTCACTGTTATATTGTGAAGGATACAACAAAAACCTCTATTAGTTCAAGTGTTTGGTAAGGCATAGACCACACACACACTTTTCCATCACAGAGGAAGTCTCAGTTACTTACATCAGTACCATCTGATTCCCAGCTGTTTAAGTGGGAAAACAAAAGCACATCATTATAGCAGACCTTATGTTCCAACTTCCAACTAGAAGAACTACATTGTAAACTGTTTAACATAAAGAGCTCTTCACCTTGAATATTTAATACTATAGTAAGCTAGCTAAACAAAGAGGGGAAAAACAGCATATCTTGTTTGAATGGCATCCTGCAGAACTAAAATCGGGAAAAGGGCATCAGATTGCAGGTTTGTATGTCGGTCATGTATGTCAAGTCGCATCAGTGATGTTTTCTGCTTTCTGCTGTTGACAGATACTAGCCATCGTTCCAATTACTGTCCAAATGTCACAGACACACGGAAGAGTTGCCACTCGCTCCTTCGGACATAGATAAAGCCAGACTTCAGTTTCCTTATCAGGGCTGTTACAGTTCAAGAAATGACACAGAGGAAATTGCAGAGGTTTAGAAATGCAATTAATATTTGTGTTTGGTACACAAGATTTCCATTTCGTAAAAGTGTTGAGAACATTAATGCTCTTATAGGTATTTACAGCACACAACTCCACGATCTCAGATTTACTGTATGCCCAGAAAAAAAAAAAAAAAGGAAAAAAAAAGTAGCGGTTTGGATTTAAATAGGAACATTCTTAAGGGTCTATGATTGGATCATTATTGCAGGGATTATTATGTTTCTATCATGTTATATGTTTGGCAACAGTTCTTCTAACCCTAATTGGTGGAGTGTGTTGCTTTAACCCTTGTGCGTCAATTAAATAAATGTACTCATAGGTCAAAAATAAATGAGTCAAGAGTGTCATAAAGCTTTGCATAAAGCATGTAAGCTTGGGATCACAGGCGGTCTTATTTTAAAGATGACCCTTGGCAGATTATTGTTGAAATAAAAAAAAAGTTTCAAAAAGTGAAACAAAAAAAAGTTATAGAGGTTTAATTTTATGAAAATGATTTATGAACAATATTTTATATATACAAGTTGTTTTCAAATTTGAGGTTGATATCTCAAAAAATGAGCTTCCAATAAGATTTTGTTTGGGTTGTAGTACCAATTTCCCCCCCATTAGATGCTATAATAAAAAAATTTTTTTTTTTAAACTGAAAAAGACAAAAATGTCCATAAGGTTTATTTCTTAAACAACTATGTATGAAGACACATCATGGCCATATTCCAGGATGATAATGTCAAGATTCATCAGGCTCAAACTGTGAAAGAATGGTTGTGAGGAGCATGAAGAGTCATTTTCACACATGAATCGGCTCCTTGAACTCATTGAAAGTCTTTGGGATGTTCTGGAGGAGACTTTACAGAGTGCTGGACTGATGTACCTCTTGATGGAGAAAACATCACAACATTTATTTCCATCAAGAGATGCATACATTTTTGGTCAAGATCTTGTACTGACAATGCAAGAGTCCAGCACTCTGTAATTATACGGTTCCATAATATAACAGACATATTAAAAAGCACATTAAAAATATAATCTATACAGTATGACATCTTCAGTATTTTATTTTTTTGGACAGAATATAATTAAAAAAGTTTAAAAGTCTTTTTTGCATTTATTGTAAGTTGTTTTGTCTTTAAATAACTAATATTTGGGGAAAAAAATGTCTATCAAATACATTTCCTCAAACGCCAATGTGCCTCATTCATACTTTATTTGTTTTTTATAAATGTGTGAGTAAATTTTGAGTAATTTTAATGTAAAATGAACTTTCCCGAAAGCTTTGATGAACACATTGCAAACCTCAGATTTGATAGTTAACACTTTAAAAATATTGGATAATTTGCACTTTTAACCATCTCTGATATTTTGCATTTGGGCTGCAGTACCTATTTCAACCACTAGCTCTCATTCTTACAGACTGCACCTTTAAAGGTCACACTGCTTGACATTAAAACATACAAAGGTTGATCACAACAAGAATACAGAGAAGGAATAAAGACACTTCTAAAGCATCTCTAATTTCTTGTATATTTTCATTTACATTTAATTATTTAGCAGATGCTTTTATCCAAAGCGACTAACAAATGAGGAGAACAAGAGCAATCAGACCAACAAGAGTGCGACAGTGTACAAGTGCTGTAACAAGTCTCAGTTTGTCTACAGTACAAGTATGTTTTAATCTATGGATAGGGGCTTTCGCACCGGATAGTTTTAGGAACTTTAGTTGTAGGATCTAGCTACCAGGATGGTTCCCCGAGAACTAATGAACGTTTTCCTGGTTGCATTCGTACCGTCATTAGGAACACGTAAGCCGTGTTTGTTGTCGGGACTTTTATTTTGACGGCGATGAGAACGCCAGAGCCTTAAAACACAGCGCTCGTATTCTCCATGTTCACCAGTGTACGATCTGTCGAACAGTCCTGTCTACATTGTTTGATTGAACTTTTATACATAGAAAGTAGACAGTAATAAAAAGTTATTAGCATATGCTGTGTGGTTGATGTCCAGTGTTGCTAGCGGAGCAGAAACACATAATCATGTTTCTCTTGGTCCCCTCAAAGTTGCGTTGGATTTTCTCTTTAGCGTAAAGGTTGAGAGGCCCATCTATCACTGTTTTCCATGTTCGTAGAGTGAGTTTGTGGAGTAAATATATGCTATAATCTGTATGTGTACACAGTCTTTTTTATAAATGGTGGGTGCTGGTGTTTTGCATGCGTTCGGCCAATCAGCGCACACTAACGTCACGGATAGCTCCTAAAGTGGTGATTTATGGTGCGTTCAAGTCATCTCGTACTTGACCACCACAACAATGTCTTAAAACCAGTGGGGAGCTCGGGATTTTCTCTAAGCCCCGATCTTTACGAGTTGTGGGCGTGTCACTGAGAAACATGGCGGAATACCACAATACTTAAATATTTAGCAGTGATATTGTCAGGCTTTTCTATTTAAAGCGCAGTCAAGATAATTGCCTGCACAGAATATGATGGCGTTATAATATAACAATGCAACATGTAACGATAAAGTTGGCAGTGGCTTCATAAATTAATTAAAAACATAAAAAGCAAAGTACATCTGATGCACATTTCTTTGTTCTTCATTTTCTAGAACAAGAGTATAAGAACCTTACTGTATTTTTGTGTAATTAATTAAGAGAAAGTACTCTTACCCCGACGAAAGTGACTTGAACGCACCTGCCGTCCTAACCACGACTTACCACCTCTTACGTACGAACTTCCCAGGACGACTTGAACGCACCATTAGACCCGAGTCTGAAGTAGGAGCTAAACTAGTTCCTCCACAAGGATTTCCTAGAGCTAAAATCGTTCCTAGTTCTTGCGGTGCGAACGCGCCGACATCCGTGTACTTCCGCCAATAGTTCTAGGAACTGTGAAAAGGTTCCTCCGGTGCGAAAGCCCCTATAATAATCTAATATTGTAAATGATTGAAACCCTTGAAATGACTGCCCCTTCAGAATATGTGCAGCACCCTGTGGTGTACAGTAGGCTCGACCTGCCACTCCAGGCTGGACGGTGCCGTGGACGGGACCAAGTGTGGAGAGGACAAGGCAAGCCGGGATTTCTCTGGGATTTTCATGTCCCTGCATGCAGTTCACCTGCTAGTTCTCATTCCCAGCTCCTTGTACTCTGACTAACTGAAGTTGTTTTTGTCAGTGGTGTTTTGACGGCGAGTGTGTGGTGATGGGCTCCCAGCCTGAAAGCGTGAATGGAGGCTGGGATTCATGGAGCGACTGGTCCGAGTGCACCAGGACCTGCAGCGCGGGCGTTCAAAATGCCCAGAGGGACTGTGTCAACCCAGTGTGAGTTTCCTGGTTTCCTCTGTTTCCAGTTTCAGAAAAAGAAAAAAACACACACACACACACACACACGCATACACATAGACACACATACACACACACACGTTTGTTTTGCTATACTTGTGAGGACATCCCATAGACATAATGGTTTTATACTGTCCAAACTGTATATTCTATCCCCCTACACTAACCCTACCCCTAAACCTACCCATTACACACACACACACACACTCTAACCCGACCCCTAAACCTACCCATTACACACACACACACACACACACACACACACACACACACACACTAACCCGACCCCTAAACCTACCCATTACACACACACACACACACACACACTAACCCAACCCTTAAACCTACCCATCACACACACACACACACACTAGCCCGACCCCTAAACCAACCCATCACACACACACACACACTAGCCCGACCCCTAAACCTACCCATCACAAACACACACACACACAAACACACACACAAACCCGACCCCTAAAACCTACCCATCACAATTAGTGAGTTTCCTGGTTCCTCTGTTCCCAGAAAAAAAAATGAGGACACACACTCACACACACACGCATGCACACACACACACAAAGACACACACACACACACACACACACACACACACACACACACACACACACACACACACACACACACACACACACACACACATACATACACATAATTTGTTCTCTCTCACTTTACTGTGATAAACCACAAACCATGGGAGTAGCTATTTTTATCATAGATTGTTTGGGAAAAGGCCAGCATGTTTATGGTCGACAGGAAAATGATTGCACTTATTTCTCACCAGCATGTCAGCAGGATGTTTGAGTGTGTGTTTATTTTGTAGACATCAATTTTGCAAGCCTTTATAAATAATGCATTATAAACCTATTTTGCATTAATGCACTTTTTTACATTGTCCTTCTTACATGTAGTTACAATAGTACTTTAAATTACACATAATTATATGCAACTAACCCTAAACCACACCATTATCCTAACACTAACCCTGTAGTAAGTACATGTAGTTAATTACTATTATAAATGTTTAATTACATTGTAACAAGGCCACCATAAAATAAAGGGTTACAGTCTAATTATACATTTAAGTACTGAGTAATAATAGCTACTATAGGGTTAGGATTAGGTTTAGTTGCATGTATTTATGCATAATTTATAGTTATTACTAACTACACTGTAACGTGTAACAAGGACACTAAAATAAAGTGTTGCCAAATAAAGTGTAACTATTTACATTTTATTTTAAGGTATCTTTGTTACTGTAATTATACATTTAAGAACTGAGTAATATTAATTAACTACATGTACTGTACTTACTATAGGGTTAGGTTTTGGGTTTGGTTTGGTTGCATGTAATTATGCACAAGTTATAGTTATTATTACTATAGTAATTACATGTAACGTGTAACAATGACACTGTAAAAATAAAGTGTTACCGTGTAACCTAAGCCTTATAATGCATTGTATTGTCTCATGAGTAATGAGGAACCACAGTTATAATACATTACAACACTTATATTATGCCTAAAAGATAATGCATTAAAACATGACAAACAACCAAATTCAGATGTAACAAGGAATCTGCAAATAATATAACGCATTTTAGTGTTCGTTACAAACATATAATGCATTATATTGTGCATTATGAATATCTTTATAATGCATTATACATAAAGGCTTTCAGTGTTACCATCATTTTATACATTCATATTTATCATGTATAACCTCAGTCATCCTCATGGCCTTTATGTGTCTCTGTGGTTCTGATAAATTGTTAAATGATGAGAAATTGTGAATACATACAATATTGGAGAGCATCGATAGACCAATAAAAAAAGTCACTGTCTCTGGTCCACATGTTTGTGAAGTATAATCATTTCATTGTATTTGGCTTGGCTTGCAATTCTCTATTCTGGCACCCGAAGCAAGTTTTTAAAGATGGAGATGGTTTTAGAAACAGGTTGTGGCCCAGTTGTGAATGCATCTCTAAGATGTTGTAATTGATGGAAAGCATGTGCAACATCTGCATCATATTTCAGAAGAACTTTTCAAGGATGTGGGAAAAATATATGCTACTTCCCCGTACTTCTTATAACAATAATTATCCTCCATTAAAGAGAAAAAACTTAACAGTGTGATTTGATGCTAAAATAATTTCTCCTATTCCCATGTAATGTTCAGGGACAACTATGAGTCAAACTTTAAGATGTTTGTTTGAGTCGCCAACCATTATGTGACTTGACACAAGCACCAATGATTGTCTTGCATTGTATGCACAAAAATAGCTAAAATACTCTCCAAATATCTTCTGTTTCATAGAAAAATAAAATATTTAGTTCTACTATTCCTTTAAAACCCACTTTGAACATCCTTGCAACCACCCAGAACACACATGCAATCATGCCAGCGAGTTTTGCACAGGCGACACTCATATTTTAGTCAGAAAAATATGTTTTTAATTGCGTTTAGAGCCAATGGCTGCTTTGACAAGGAGATCTAGACATTTTATACCAATTTTAAGCTTTTTGACAAGCCTATATGTGTCTTTTTTGTGAATATTTCTACAGATAAAAAGTGATTTTGAATGTTTCATATATATATATATATTTTTTTTTTTAGACCCAAGTATGGCGGTAAATACTGTCTCGGAGAACGCCGCAGATATCGAACCTGTAACCGTGACCCCTGCCCTGTGGACCAGCCCAGCTTCAGATACATCCAGTGCACCCGCTTTAACACAGTCCCTTATAAAGGGAAGTTTTATAAATGGACGCATGTGAATAACAGAGGTAAGCATTATGCCACTTCATATGTAGTGTGCTGGGGTGATAATGAGAGATTTGGTTGCAGCTCTCTTTAAATAGATGTTATGGAAAGGCCACGTTTGTGTAATTTCAGTTAATCCGTGCGAGCTGCACTGCAGACCCGTGAACGAGCACTTCTCGGAGCGGATGCTAGACACGGTCGTGGACGGGACGCAGTGTTATGAAGATAGTCAGAGCCGCGACATATGCGTGAATGGCATTTGCAAGGTTGGTAATGGCTTTGACCTCTTTGCTCAGTCTCAGACTGTCCCCTATAAATTTCTACTTGTCATTTTCATTGCAAGCCATTGACAGTCTGTCAGCTTGAGCATCAGTCAACTGTGAAATACAAGAGCCACAAATACAATATTTGAAGTTCATGCATGGTATTGCTGAATACAGAAGAGGAAGCTTGTTTTTGTTACAGTTTTGCTTCTACAGAGCTCTTTCTCACAATATACATTTAAATATTTAGCAGACTACAAACATATGTTTCACTGAATCAACCATAGCCTTATTAAACTGCTATAGACAGTACAATTGTGGAGATTTTTTTTTAAGAGAATCTCTTCAGAAGAGAGCTATTTCACTTACGTTTGTCATCTAGCAGAAGATAAAACATGGGAAAACCTGAACACTGGAAACTTGGTAATTACGTCAAGGCAAGAAACGCACCTATAATAATCCTTTCAGTTATAATTTGATGATGTGATTTATTCATATCAGATACACATTGTGTAGAAAACTAAAACGTTTACTCTATTCTTCTCCCAGTCCACCGGATAGTGTGTATCCGATTGGAATCTGATGTAGATTATTTACTATCCACACTGTGTATCTCAACGGTTCAGATCTGATTTGTGTGTCCCGTTCTTTACGTGTCACCACTGTATTGTAATTTTCTGCTTGACCAGCTCAACAACACAACCTTGTTTTTGCAGCAATATTCAGCAAATTTTCTATAACAACGTCTGCCATGTTAACATTTTACGTGGCGTGAGAAAGTGACATGAACCACACGAAATCCAATTAGAGCGGTCAGACTGAAATAGGATTTCAAACCATATATGAATGTAGCTCAAAATGGATTAGTAAAAATTGCATTTCTTGTGATTTTTTTTTTGTGCCGTTCACATTTTCTAAATATGATCGGATTCAAATTGGATTTGTACAAAAATTGGTTCCCTTTCAAAAGGGAACTCGCACTGCGTTGATGACACTTTGGGGAACGCCTCCGCATAAACGGTGTCTGAAACACTTATCTAATCATGGCAATCCTATTGGCCGGCGACAGCCTATGACATCACTTCTAGTGTGACCCGGAAGTATATAAGGGGAGCCTGGAAAACGTGTCATCATCTTTTCGTCTTCAGGGACTGTTTTGTTTGTACGTTTCAATCTGAAACTTCAAAAAGGTAACTTGAAACTTGTGAAAAACGCTTCAGGAAGTGTGTGCAAGTTATTTGATACTTGATGACACACAACTTGTGTGTTTATTGTTTGGACTCAGAGCATGCACGATCAGTTCCTGAGGGTTCTGCTTGTGCCACTATGAGTATTTCCCTTGTGAAACTACACTCTCGTCTGCCCTCTTCTCGAGTTTAGGTTAGACATCTGTACCAGGCGGTTTGGGTCCTGCTCCAGTGGATACTGCAATCGTGGGTTTTTTTCAGTGGGAGATCGCTGAGGAGTTTGAGAGAATTGTTCATCTCTCACGCCCCTCGGAGACTCGCGAGAGTGAGCTGCAGGATGAGGATGTCTAACATCCTCTGATCCAGCGGCGAGTGCTCTGCTGTGTATAAAAAAAACATCCAGCCCAAGAGAGCAGGAAATGGCTGATGAGGGTGAAGAGTATTTACAGCACGAACCCTCACAGCCACCCTGCCCGGCGTATGTTAAGCTGTTGAGTGTCACGCGCTTCAGCGAGGCTTCAGCTGTCATTGGAGCACGTGAGGGAAGAGATCACTCGTGGCAAACTTGATGGACGCTTTCTTTCTAGCCATAAAGCTCCAGCTCTTCTAAGCCTGCCCGATCTACACAATGAGATCGAAAAGGCATGGAAGAACCCGTATTCAGCGCGCATTATTCGCCATCAGCGAACTAGGCTGATGTTGAGGGAATGCGCAAACACGGGTATGTGTGTAACACGACACTAAGTGCTTCGGCCCTGCCTTTTAAGCCACCAAAATATGGCAGCATGTAAATGGAAGGGCATACTCGGCGATGGGTCTGGCTGGTGATGCCTTGCACACAGTGGCGGTGTTGCAAGCATACCAGGCTGATCTGCTGACAGATTTGAAGCATTTAAATCTCTCACCCCAAGCGCTTCTTGCATCAGCCCTGAGGCTGAACCTATTGTGAGTTATTCCTTCAATTTGGAACCCTTTTCTATGTCTGACGGCGCGTTTTGTAGTAAGTGCGCTCTTTCGTGCTCTTATGGTGATAGGCCTCCATTTTGTGAATGTCATTTAGGCCATCACTTTATGGGCAGCAGGTTGAGCTCTGTAGGTCTTCTCCCTTTACTAGAGTTTTTTAGTTAGTTTGAATAATAGACCACGGTTCCCTGTTAGAAAGTATTAAGAGGGTGTTAAATAGATGGATGGTGAATTAGGGCCCTGGGTTATGCATACCTTTCCCATAGGCCTCCTCTAATGTTAGTGTCGTCAGGCTTATATAGCGGGTAGTGCCAATCTGTAGTGGTGAACAGGTTAGCTTTATTATATGGAAAATTCTCTAGTGAGGCCACCGTTCATCTGTGCATCGAACACACATTCTTTGTGAGATGGCTTCCTCCCTAGCACCACCGCTCTGTCAAGCTCCAGATAGAACTACAGAGACAAGCATTTGTCCAGGCTACCTTGATAGCCACCTTATACTAGAGCAGCAGGTCTCCTCTCACTTTGAGAGTCGTTTTGAGATTATGGGCCCTATTTTAACGATCTGAAACACAAGTATCAAACTCGAAACACAAGTAACTTTGTGGGCGGATCTCTTGCGCCCGACGCAAATCTAAAATGTGTTAGTCTGAAGTTGCTTCATTACTCATAGGTGTGGTTTGGGCGTAACGTGCAATAAACCAATCAGAGCATCATCTCACATTCCCTTTAAAAGCAGGTGCTCTTGTTCCATGGCGGATTGCTATGAAAATGGCGGATTTGCCGGCGCACGCCAGGAGCGGTTCACAGCCGAGGAGGCCGACGTTCTCGTAAGGGCCGTAAAGAAGAAGAGAAGTGACATTGTATGGGGATGGGAGAAACCCACCCAAATTAGCTTCGGTTAAACAGGTGTATAATAATTTGGGTAAATGTGTAAAGTAGATTTATGCCTATTTTTTCACTTCTTCATGGACACCGCAATGATTTCCCTCGTGTGGTAATATTTTTCCTTGTAATTATGTATGGTTTGCAAAAATGGGAACTGCTGCATTTGTGTAAATGAGAGAAGTATTCACCCTTTAAATAGCATCTGAATAATCCAGCAGCCATATCACCCTGTAGCCCAAGACTGGCTGCCCACTGAAGCTAAGCAGGGCTGAGCCAGGTTAGTACCTGGATGGGAGACCTTCTGAGAAAACCAGGTTGCTGCTGAAAGAGGTGTTTGTTAGGCCAGCAGGGGGCGCTCACCCTGTGGTCTGTGTGGGTCCTGACGCCCCAGTATAGTGACGGGTACACTATACTGTCAAAGAGCACCGTCCTTCAGATGAGACGTTAAACCGAGGTCCTGACTCTCTGTGGTCATTAAAAATCCCAGGATGTCCTTCGAAAAAGAGTAGGGGTGTAACCCCGGCATCCTGGCCTAAATTTGCCCCTTAGCCTCTGTCCAGCATGGCCTTCTCATCATCCCCACATAATGATTGGCTTCATCACTGTCTCCTCTCCACCAGTAAGCTGGTGTGTGGTGGGCGTACTGGCGCAATATGGCTGCCGTCGCATCATCCAGGTGGATGCTGCACATTGGTGGTGGTTGAGGAGATTCCCCCCCCCCCCCTTCCATGTAAAGCGCTTTAAGGTCCTAGAAAAAGCGCTATATCAATGTAACAAATTATTAATTATTATTATAATAACGCGCCACTGACTTTAAACTAGGTTTTTCCTGGTCTGTGGCAGAATTGTTTTCTGAAACTGCAAAATAGCACCAGGGAGTGCAAATTCATTCCCTAATTTACTGACGTGCATCTGTGGAGGGAAAAGTCTGCTGTGCGTCGGGTGCAAAACAGGAATTATATATGCGTCGGTGTACAAAGTAAATTGCACTGGGTGCAAGATAGGGCCCTATAGCTCTGAACTTTAGTTATAATATTTGTGTGTCGGCCCTCACGGGGCCATCTCGAAATCTGGCTTAGGCTTAGTAACTAGGACAATGGTGACGGTGTGCTGAGCATTCTCGCTTTGAGCCTCTCAGTATCGGAGTTTAGGTTCCTTAGCTAGAGCCCATCAGGATATTTTATTCCTGTAAATCTAGTTTTTCCTAGTACTGGCCTCCTCTTACTACAAAAGTCGTCTAGCCAAGGCCCGCCTTTTGCACTAGGTGTAAAAATGCTAGTGGTGGTACAAGGTCGATAGCAGCATAGGTATCTTCAAAAAGCCTCCCATGAAGATATCTCATTGGCCTTTGTCAGGCATTTCAATCTAGAAAGTAAGAAGCAGTATGCTCAGGCCTCCACCCTTTAGAGCTGAGTATTGTAGCTAGTTTACCAGCTAGGCCTTAAAACTGAAAAGGTTTTTTTTCCGCTGAGCCCCTTGAATAAAAGAATTCAAGTCATAAAGTTGAATGTCGTTGGGCACTTACTGTGGCCTCCATTTCCTTGGGTTTAGTAGAGAATGTAAAATCTGTCTTGTAAAATTACAAGATAATAGGCCTCAACCCTGATACATTCCTCAGGGTCATGCTGATAGTACTCGCCTTGTTGGAGTCATTGTTTGTGAGTGCTTTGCTACCCATAGCTCGTATGATATCACCCTTCACCAACCAGGCTCAGGTAGAGACAGATTAGTTACTCCCACCCATTTGGGATGGTTGAGTACGCTTCTTTAAAGCCGAAGCACTGCCTCGGCTGACGCCTGCGACATTCGAAGCTGTAGGCTTTATAGTAGGCCTCCTCGATAATCTGGTAGCGTAAGACTGTACTCCTCTTGCTTTAAAGGGTTGATAGCACTTCTGCTGAGTACACTGCCTGTTGGCAATGTAAACTTTAGAGCTGGAGGCGCTCCCCTTATTAGGGTCCCTTTCAGAGTGCCCAGCCTCCACAGGGACCTGGAGCACTGTGTAGATTCAGTATCGGGTAGAGTCACTCCCCTCGTTTGCAAGGGTTAGAAAGCGCTATGCTGAGTTCTACTATCCAGGATGCCCGTCTCTATGATTCGGTCTGTGAGTGATTACTGCCACTATCTGCAGGCCTCCCTATTGGATCCCTCCACAAGTAAGGCCAGTAAGGTTAGAGACTCTGTTTAGAAAGCCTTAGCACTGCCCGTGAAAGTCTGTGAAAGTCGAAGCTGTAGGGCTTACAGTAGGCCTCCTCAATAATCCGGTAATGTAAGATTGTACCCCCCTTGCTTTAAAGGATCGATAGTGCTCCTGCTGAGTACACTGCCTGTGCTAAATAAGTATAACCAGGCCTACAGAGATGTCTGTGAGAGCACCTGGCTTCTGTGGCTAGCTCTGCTAACAGTCCCTCTATCAAGGAGTTAGGCCACAGATCTGTGTCGGCGCTGCTGACCTTACGACACTGATGTCTATAGTAGTGTTCAAAATAGAGAAAATCACTTTTTCAATGTAATTGCGCTTCAAATAAATATTGTATCAATTACATCGTTTCACCAGTAGGTGGCGACAAGTGACTGTTAAAACAATTTAAGTTGTTCAGATTAATTAATAAACATTTTAAATAGACTGCAGCAATCAACATTTTGTCAGAACCTCTAGTAAATTACATGTTATTTTGTTTCGTTGCCTGTTTAGAATCGTGATCTCTATTTTAATCAAAGAAATCGTGATTCTTAATTTTTCCAGAATCATACCATCCAGAATAACCTAACAACCGCCTAGCAACACCCTGGCAACCACTCAGAACACCCAAGCATTATAACCAACAGCATGGAGCATGCACTTGTTAAAATTTAATGTATATTTTATCTGTTATATGATCGTGTCACAGTACATAGGCTGTGATTATGAAATCGACTCGGATGCCGTTGAGGATCAATGTGGGGTTTGCCATGGAAATGGATCAACATGCGAGACAGTGAGAAAGACCTTTGAGGACAGCGAAGGGCTCGGTTTGTAAAATGATTTTCTGTTTATATTTTACTGAAAGTAGCATTCATGCCATAACATTACACATTTGTTTTCTTTCTGCTTAATTTGTTTAAATAAGCTGAGTTTTTTTTTTCGTCTCCCAGGCTATGTAGACATAGGCCTAATTCCGGAAGGAGCACGGGACATCCGTATTGAGGAAGTCGCAGAGGCTGAGAACTACTTGGCATTACGCAGTAATGACCCCAATAAATATTTCCTGAACGGTGGCTGGACGATCCAGTGGAATGGCGAGTATAAGGCAGCAGGAACAGTATTCACTTACGAAAGGACCGGGCAGCTGGAAAACATATCTTCCCCTGGACCGACCATGGAGCCGGTGTGGATTCAGGTACTAACTTCTATGCATTTGAGCAGAATCTAGTATGTCATGTTTGGGGGTTTTGGTTTCAGAAGCACCTGCTAAAGTGTTCTGCTAAACTAGGTCACTGTGTAGTAAATTGATACCTGAAATGTGGTTTAGAGTTTAAATAGAGGCCTAAAATGGTAAACATAATGTAACATCTCACATTTGTTGCATGTCATGGAAAGGTATACAAACAACTACTTATACGATAAAGAGAACAGACTGTATTATCCAGGGAAACATTTACAGCTTCATAACAGACAACTGCAAATTTCTCCTAACACAGAGCCTTATCTGTTTATGAAAAGACTTCTAGAAAAAAAGACTTTATCTGACTGGCAAAGTAAAAACAATGGATTTGCATCAAATTCTACTCAGCGGGTAGTAGCTTTGTGATATTTTTCAATAACAAAATATTAATATATGATTTTATCACAGTCCTTTTAAAAAGCAAAATATATTTGAAAATTTAGTGGACTGATGATTGAACTTATTGCATAAAAGGCTCATTCCCATATTAATCATTATCAGGTAGTTTGATTATTAATAGAAAATGTGCATGCTTTTTTAATGTTGTAGTGCCATTAAAGTGAGGACACCGTTTATTAGGGATTTAGGCTAGTATGTCTGGCAGAGAAGGGGCAATCTAGATAAAGGACTTCCTCCCACTGAGAGATTTGAGGCCTTTGGCTCGAAGCCTTTGCGCGGGTGGGAAAGAGGGATTTCTACAGCAGCAGGAGGCAGACAAATGAAGTCTGGATCCATAGTAGTCCTCTTATCACTATCCATATTTTTAAATCCCATGTGGCTTAGAGTGGAATGCTCAGTGGAAACGTCAATTTAAAAAAAATCCCATATATCGCAAAAAAAGTCTTTACGCTCGCATAAGGTGGTTTTTTAGGCAATTCGGAAAAGGAATATTTCACACAACTGCAATGGAAACAGTTTTTTTACAGGTCACCTGACGTACGTAAAAGTCGATCATTCTTTAAAGATGACGCTGTATGTTTAGACAGAAGACGAGACAGAGTTCTTTATTCAACTCCTAAAAGACTCAAATCAAAATTACCACATTAACAGAGCAATCGCACCAACCAAACATGCCAAGTGTGAACACCCTAAATTATATGTCTGTTCATATGTTGAGAAAGAATCTTGAACCGCTTAAATTAATAAGATTTCACATCAAAATTTAAAACAACTGTCTCTAGTCTCAACACCAAAATATGTAAAAATTTACATTAGGACTGGCAACTGCCTTACAGTAAATTCATACAATCATGATTCAGTAAGCTGCAATGTGTCACGATATTGCAGTTGGACCGATTTAAATACCAAAGATGCTATATCTGATATTGCATATTTTCAAAAAGTGTATTATATTCGGATGGAGGGACAAACAATACATTATGTTAGAATCGTAATATATACTGTATATATATATATATATAAAAATATGTATTATATATATATATATATATTTTTTTTTTTTTTTTTATGGCCATTGTCCTAGATTCTAGGTCTGAGATTTGTGTTTTTCACATGATTTGTGTTTTCACATGATTTGTGTGTTTGATTTCTCTTTAATCTGCATCAATGTTCTCCAGCTGCTCTTTCAGGAGTCGAATCCTGGGGTGAGGTACGAGTACACCATAAGCAGAGACACTCTAGTTGATTCCAACAACGGCACTGCTGTCTCTTATTTCCAGTGGATTTATGGGAGTTGGACGGAGTGCAGCACCACATGTGGAACTGGTAAGGAGTCGTCTTGTTGTACACTTTTAACTTGCGCCCATGCACAAGTTGAGCCAATCCTTATGGATCTGCTTCACCACTCTATGTGTATTTACTTACCCTGTTACAGTTTCATTTTATACTAAAAAGTGCAGAAAATAGCTGAGTTGATCTGTTGCTCAGTCTGTACTCTATTGCTCGTTTTCAGCTATAAATTTGCTTTCTGGCACATATTGCGTTCTCAATAATTGCAGACAGACAGCGAACAGTCCCGAATTAAACTGTATAGAAAACAGATTTTGGACAAGCTGGTGCTGAAATATAATGTTGTGAAAACATCCCAGCTCAAGCAAGCTTCAATTTATTAGAAATAAGACTTCAAAAATGGTATAATATGGTCTAGTAAGGAGTGGTCACATTTACTGTAGTGAAATCCAGTTATTTCAATCTACACAATAGGAAGTTTTGTGTATGTCAAAATGTTCTTGAGTTGAAAACACAGACGGTCATGTCTTAAGTGAACAGTTGAGAAAGAAGTCTGATGTGTACCATTATATTGGATCCGTGCATTTGGACTTAAAGTGACAGAAGCCAAATAAACCTGATGCTATCTGTGTCATTAATGTTGGTCAAACAACTTTACATTTCTGTACCTGAACACTACAGTTAACTGTTATATTGTATTATCTATGCTTGTAATTAGTGCATTTGTTCTTATTTTTTTACTGACTAATTATTCATTTGTTTTTTTCTTGCTGATCCGAAAAATTATCCGTGATTCAAAAACCATAATAACTTCTGATCTGATCCGTTGAACCACTAGCAGATTTCTATTGTCTTCAAGTTGGTCACACAAATTTGCAGCGATGCTTGCTTGCTTGGTTTGAAAGTGACTTTTGCGTGAGCCGTGCTTTCTTCATCGCTGTGGTATTGACAATGGACTTTTTTTGCCCCGCACCAAATTCCACCAAAAATACACTAATGTGACAGTCTCAGTGCTTAAGTCATTCCTAAGTTTAGGGTGTTTTCGGTCACCGTGATTTTGCCAAGTAAGACATGTTCCTGGATCAACATATTTTGTTGATCCTGGATCAATATTCCTGTCCCAAAATGTATTCCTTACCCAATCCCTACCCCTAAACCTATCCCTACCCATAACTTTTCCATTAAATCAGAGGGTAATGATAGGTGAATAACACTGATATATGAATATGAATAACCTGAATAACCTCATCCTGCCTCAAAGCCTAAACTTGACATAAACTGTAAACTTGTCCCTCAAATCTGATTGGTTGATTGGAAAGTTGATCCAGAATCAACAAAGATGTTGATCAGAAATGAGACATACATTGAGACATACGCAGAAATGAGACATACATTCTCTCTGCTTGCAGGAAAGTAAGCGAGATTTAGCACACAAACAGTTTAATCAAATAATATGTCATCAATAGCGATTCACTTAGTCTAATTGAGTTCATATCAGCAGAGAACCGTATACCCCAAAACACTTTTTTAATGCAGGAACGGTACGTGTGAACGCACTGAAGTTCGGAAAACAGCGTTCACATCATCCAAACGAACCAAACTCTGACGTCAGTCGAACTCGGGTGCGCACCAAAAGTGCTAGTGTGAAAGCAACCTTAAAGTCGCACTGTAGTCAATCATTTTATCCCTTAAAACTCATCTTTGATCACCAAAATGACATATTTAAACGTTTTTTCCCTGAAAAAGAATTCTTCATGCCTTAAAACAGCTTGAATGTAACTCGACACCCTTGCCTCATTTAGTATACGTGGTTCTATAAATATGCAAATGAGCCCCGCCTCCACTCACTCACTCACTCAGCTCAGAGATCCACTGGTTGACGATCACAGGTTGATCTGATTGTTACAAGGTAGTTTGTGACGTCAGAAACACCAGCGATTTTAAACCGTGAGACTGTCTTTGGTTCACTGCAGTTTTAAGGAGAAAATACTCAGCAATGCTGTCGACTTATGAATTTGCACATGGTTTGTCTTAAAGCATATTAAAAACGCCACACAGACATAAACAACATTAAAAGCTGGATTTTCACCTCAGGAGGACTTTAATGCTTGCCCTCTATTTCATGAATACTGTGTATGTATATATATATTATTGATTTGAAGTAATGTTTTTTGTATAGAATTTTTTTTTTTTTTTAAAGAGTAGCCTGGGAAAACCCTGACGAACTTCCGGCAAATTGAGATTTGCTCTGCAAGTTAGTCTGGCGAAGAGCCCATTCAAGTCCATTTCCAATCTTTCCAAATCGAGGCACCAATCACAAACATTGAGGCGGGCTTTACATGATGACGATCTGATTGGCTTTAGGTCTATCTAATTGCGCCAAGAGGCATTTGAGTGACGTCCCTTTGGAAATGGGCTGTGAATGATCCTTCCCCAGACCCAGTTACGACTGAGAAGGGTCTGGTGTCAACCAGGCTTGGGAAAGAGGGTTTTTGTCGTAAGTTTAGGTTCCAATTGGATTCCAATGACGGTTAAACATCATTGGTTCAAAATCCTGCTCAACACAGCTCTATGATAAACATTGGGATGACGCTGTTCCTGGAAACACCAGGACACGTGTGAATGTTGGCAGTGCTAAATATGTATTGCTGGTTATAACACTTCGTTTCTTTGTTGTTGGGAATGAACATT
Source organism: Meda fulgida (assembly GCA_030578275.1). NCBI lineage: Eukaryota > Metazoa > Chordata > Actinopteri > Cypriniformes > Leuciscidae > Meda > Meda fulgida. The sequence goes on from CM060622.1 coordinate 2,396,447, forward strand.
TTCTTTTTATTGTCTATGGGCCAATAAAACCAGATCAATGGGACATATAGTCAAGAAGAGCGTATAAAAAAAGTAATAAAAAAGCACATTTAAATAAAAATCACTGAATGTTCCCATTTTTGAAGACAAATGATGGCCTTTCATAATTTTCAGCAACAAATGGGGTCTTTAGACCTGTTGTTCTCTAATCAAGAATTTAGAGAGTGTTTAATGGTTTTTAAAGTGTCTAATTTGACCCAGGGATCACAGCTGGGTATTTTTTTGGTCAGCTGGCGGGTTAATCTGCGAAGCATTTCCAGTTAATGATGTTGAAAGCCTTTTCGAATCTGCCGCTGTTGTTATGAATGTAATTAGAAGCCATGCAGGAAGAAATACTGTCTTCATTGTTTAAGAAAGTACATTTAAAGTTATTACAGTGTCGTTCAAACTCCGTTAAACATATTGCTTTATGATAATAAAAGTGTAATAAGGATAAACATCCAGAGAGTTTTTACAAGATCTTTTTACTAAAATCTTTTCCTCATTCATTCCTCATATGTGACCCTCACTGCTTATGTAAGGATGACTAAAAACAACAACTACTACTTCTCATTTTGCTGCATATTTTTGTTTCTTTGTATCTCAGAGACCAATATTTAATCTGAAAAAATTTCACATTTTTGTATTTGACAAAGCAGCTACATTCACAGGCTTAAGGATTTGCTTGCAATTGCACTTTGCAATTGGACGCAGAGCTTTTTTGGTGAATGTATCGTTTAAATGATGTATTCATTAGGATCAAAACTGGGATTAAAGTTTGATGTACAACTCTTTTCATTTAGAGATAGAGAGGTACAAGCAAGTGGAGGGGTTTTGTTGTCAACCGGCTGTGATAATGACAAGAGTTGGTCGAAATTATTTAGAGAAGCTGGTAGTTATGAACCTGAACCAATCGCATATAACGTATTTATTTGGTAATCATTTCATTTAGTTTTGCTAATAGAAAGATGTTCGTATACTGAGGTGTTTTGGTGGAAACTTAGGAAGGAAAATGTATACAGAGACAAGAGTTCGAATTATTAGACTGAATATCTCATCCTTTGTACTTTGTACTTTTTTTGTATTATTTTAATATATTCCTTGAGGTTCACTTCTAATGCGCTGTATCTATTTACTGTATCAGTGTAGACAGCGTCAGTCATTATAATGTCTTCTATTAATTTTTGACGCGACGTTTACATTCAGTGTAGGAAAAAGTCACCTGTTAAGCAACGTAATACCAGGGGGCGGGGCTTATAGTGTGATGATGTAAAACTATTGGTTGATGTCTTGCTCTGGAGGCGGGCATATGCAAATATATTTGCCTGTGTGATGTCACAGATCCCGTAATATCAACGAGCCATTTTCGGAGCTTGAATAAATAAATGCTTTTTAAAATGAGGAGAACGTTTTAAGCTATGAAACTTGCAGGATGTTTTTAATGGTGCAAATACCTCTTATATGTCAAAAGATCAAGGCAAATTTGATTTCTTCTGTCATGACCCCAAGTCAGTACAATGCTGCTGTATATTTGAATACTTTAGTGACTCAAGGTACTCCTCTTGAAATTAAAGTTAACTTTAAGAAACTGTATTAATTCTCCTTGATTATGATTTCATCAGTGGATAGTTTCCCATGATATGCCTATTGTTTGTCTTTAGGTCTTTTTTTTTTTTTAAATGTATTTATTTAATATTTTGCTTTTGGCCATCCACAGATCTGTTAAATGTGTTTACACAGCACAAATAGTTTTTTTTTTAAATTAACATTAATTGGATGAATATGAAAACTAACTTGAATATTTCAAAAAAGTGTCCATATCTACCCCAAGAGCACCATTCTTGATAGTTCTGAAGAGTTAGAGTGAATATGATTATTTTTAGATACAATTAACCGCTGCTCATCTTTAATTTGACTGAAGTGCTCAAACAAATGACATTATTTAATTGGTCTGGCACAGCAGGTAAATCAATTATTCTATATCATAACAGCAGAATTAAAGCGTTGTCGGTCCAAATTCGAATGAAGGGTTCTCAATACATCAAATAATGTTTTAAAATGAGCTGAACTATGCATTTATGTTCAAATTTAAAAAATCTATATTATGAACTGTAGTGACTTCAGAGTTAGTCTCAGCCTCAGACGTCACACACACGGACCGTTGTCAGTCTGAAGGTCTGTACGTGAGACTACTTCGGAGTATAAGCGAATTAACTATTAAATATGTGTGTGTGGGCAAAGTCATCCTGTGTATTGCTTCCATTGTGCAACTAAAAGAAATGCAAGATAACAATCCTTTTAATCTAATCAATTACATGATGTGCCGTTATTAACTGAATAATCGCACATCAATTTTGGCTGAGAAATTACTCCCAAACGATTTAAAGCCTATTTAAAGATCTTTTTAAAGATTTAGGGCCTAGTGTATGAAATGGTTTCAGTCGCCAGTTGGCCAGTGACTTTTTTTAATTCTAATAATGCAATGTTGTGACCACATGAACGTGAACGACGCTCTGTACAGTTGACAGGTCAGTGCTTAATCATCACGAAAGTTTCAACCTTACCGATGTAAATATATTGCTATATCATTTGATATATGTATACATGATTTTAGTGGAATTTTAACTGCATTCTAATAGGCTTCATCATGCAGTCAGTCATGTTTGTAACTAAACTGCATGCAGTGTAAAAGGCCTTTCAAACTGAACGTGACAAAGGATTATCAGGATTTTTTTTCATTATTAATCCTCCAAATTAACATGTTAAATCAACAGCCCTAATGTGGGATTCTGATGACAATAACACATAAGTATCTTGAAGTATAGTTAAACATGTATCTGTAATTGAACATATGACATTGACATATGACATGGAGATCATCTGTGTCTTTTGGGGGGGGGGTCACACCAATTAGTGCAGACTGACACATGGGCCCCCGGGCCCTTTAGCCCATCTGTTCAAGATCTGACAACATTCTTCAAACACCTGTGAAGTTCTGTGTGTCCCTTGATCTCTCAATTGGAAACTCTGCTTCTCACAGCGATCAAATAAAGGTCGAGACCAGCCCGAGGATGAGGAGAGTACACAAGAAGAGCTAGCCCTCCTCCTTGTGGAGTCAATTCAATTCCTAAGGTAGAATAGCAATAGAGAAGTGAAGGTGGTAAATATCAGAGGCCATGAATTTGCTGCCATGTCTGGTTTTGAACTACAGTATGTCTGAGCTCAAGATTTTTCTTATATATAAATAGTTCAAATTCATTCCCAGAGGAAAATATGATGATCAGAAAATGTTCTAGAGAAAGATTATAGGCTGGTGCTCGTGAACGTAGAGGCAAACTGAATTATTATTAAACGCCTCTCTCTAAATGCCAGCCAAACTAAAATATTAAGATACTTGTCATGCAGGCAAATTTTCAGTTTAGTGTTGGTGGCATTTCACAAAAAGATAAGCAGAAGAGAGAGTGAAATGCCACTAACATTACATTTTATTGGCATTTTCCCCCAAATTTGATCCTATTTTTATAATAATATTATGATAATATTGTTTTTACCCCCATGGCTAATTGATCACGGAAAGTAAATATATGAAATTAACAAACTTTTGACTAAATTAAATGAAAATTGGGAATCAGTAGTTAGTTAACATGAAATAACAATGAACAATACTTTCAGTATTTATAAATCTTAGTTCATGTGAATCTCAACATTTACTAATAAAATTTTAGGATCGAAATTTGTATCTGTTAAGATACAAAATAAAAAAAAAGTTAAAAAAATCAAGTTTTACCGAATATATTGCTCATTGCAAGTTTGTGTTAGTTAATGCATTAACTAACAAGACCTTAATAAGTGATCCAATGAATAAACTGTTTTTACATTTTTGTCATTAATTTTTTGTTTAAATTTAATGTCTTTTATTTTGGGCAGTGTGCTTATTTATTCACTCGATCTGTTTTTTCCTATGAAGAAGGACAGGCTGTGGTACAGTTATCAGCTTTCTCTCTGTTAAAATGCCAGAAAATTCTGTAATTTGCCTATTTCTGTGATTGCCACATGTCGAGTGCATACTTGTGTACATTAGCAAACATACCTTTTTCTAAACAACTGCACCTCTTTTTTTCAGGTGTGCAAAGGCAAGTTGTACACTGTGTGGAGAGAACATCCGGGATCGTTGAGGAGCATTACTGTGATCAGTCTACTAGGCCTGATGACAAGCAAACTACCTGTAATAAGGGCTCATGTCCAGCCATGTGAGTTTTACAGCTGAACAGCCCTGCGCTTTACGCACCCATCAGCAGCAGCCCACTTGATGGCTTTTAAGTGCAGTAAGATTGCAGTAAATTCCTGTGATGTTTCTTTGTCATCAGATGGTGGGTTGGAGAGTGGCAGAAGTGCTCATCTAGCTGTGGGGACATGGGGCTCAGGAAGAGAACAGTGTTGTGTATTTGGAGCCTAGGGCTGGATGAGCAACAAGCGCTTCAGCCTACTGAATGTCAACACTTGCCTAAGCCTGAGTCAATTGTCCCGTGTAACACACGCGTGTCCTGTCCTGCTGACTGGACTTCTGGAAGCTGGTCAGAGGTGAGCCGGCTTTACACGTACGCAGTTCTGTCGTGAAACTCTAGATGGCGCAGGCTGACCGGTCCTTAACTCAACCTGCTTGCAATCACATCATTCTCTATAGGGCACAGCTGATTGGTCCTGCTGTTTCAGTAGCCAATGAGCTCGATGCTCAACCTTCAAATATTGGTCAGCATTTGCTGTAGCAGTTGCAGCGCTTTCAGAAACCCTCCACCTTCCCCAGCTCCACCTGTATAGATCTGCTATGGGTAATTCATGTACACTATATTGTACAGCAGCAGCATGTCTTACTTGCTCACAGCAGCGTGTCGTGTGTGTATTTGTATGAGACTTGCTCTGCAGCAGCAATAACAGCAAAAGCATAGCAGATCTATTCCGCCAGGACCAAACATATCAACATTATCATATCCTTTACCATGCTAAACACTCTGAGAGTTGTCATGATTGAAATGTGATGATGACATTCTTAAAGATTATATAATAATCTTTTATTATTAAAGCAACAATTATGTATATATTTAAGAAATATTTGCATGTATATACTTTTATACATAATGAATATTATATATAAATATTAATATTTGATATATAAAAAACACATTTCTCTTAAATATATACATGCATATGTGTGTATTTATATACAAAATAATTATACACAGTACACACATATATTATGTAAACACAAACTTTTATTTTGGATTAATCGTTGCCCATTACTAATATATATATATATATATATATATATATATATATATATATATATATATATATGATATGATATGATTGCATTTATCATGCATTTGTATGCATTAATCAGAAAAAAATAAATTAAGGTTTGAACCAAACTATAAATATAATTTGAGAAAAGCGAGTAGATTTGACTGTAACAAGTATCATTTTTTTCACATGCTATTGGAACTATCTCTATACCACAGTACTACTTCATCACATTATTTGAACTGAGGGGAACATTAATCTTCACAATAATGCTATCAATACTACAAACACTATACATGCTTTATGACCACTCCCGACTTTCTCATAAGACGAGCTTCAGATTTTGCTTCATGGGATAAAACTGCAGAAAGCCGACTCTTTTATACTCTTTTGACTCATTGGTATACAGAACGGTCTCAATTGCTATTTCATTTTTATTTTTAAATCGATGTGAGACAGTGTTCTGACCTTGACAACTCTTACTGTCTGTTTCTTCCTCAGTGCTCAGTGAGCTGTGCAGCTGGTTTCCGCATACGTGACGTGACCTGCAGCTGGAATACTGGTGTAGACTGTGATCTGAAAGCCAAGCCTAATTCAACCATGCCATGCTATGCTAAGGACTGCCCCATAAACTCAGACAACTTTGGCAACGACTGGTCAGGAAGTGGAGCGTCCAGCAAAGACTTTTTCAATGAGATAAAAGCTATACCTCATGACAGTCTTACTCTAAATCAGCCCAGGGGCAATGTTGACCTCAATGACATTATAGAAGATGATTTCTCACATTACAATCAAAAGTCCTCTGAAAATTCTATTGTGAAAAATCTTCAAGTTGATGATTTTTACTATGACTATAATTTTATAAAATTCCATGAGGATCTGTCGTATGATCTTAATAAAGATGAAAATGATATGTTTGTTAACTCAGGAATAAAACATGGAGACGTTTATCTGGCAGGGACAGATGTCCCCGTAACTACCTCTTCACCATCCACCACTGCAAACCAATACAGTCCCACCACTATTCGCTTTGACAGCATTACAAGCAAGGTTACAGAAGGTCGTGGGCCTCAAAAGAAAGATGTACTGGATGAAAATAATGATGAGCTATTTGCTGAGGACTATTTTCTGCCTGTCATTACAACAACTGAACCATCATCTGTAGGTACCAGGTTATTTAACAAATTGAAGGCATCAGACTTTGATATTGGCTTGAGTCAGGACATCAGCATTACAAGGAAACCTCCATCCACTGCAGATGTGTCCCCTCAGGACAAGCACACATTATCATATGAAACTGTGCCAAACATCTTTTTAACTCATAAAACACATGTAAGTTTGAACGGAAATTCAAATAACCATGACGAATACAAAGGCAATCAAAAAGATAAAACCACAATGCATGAAACTGAAGATGAGAATGAAGAGGAGTTTGGTGAAGATGTTCCTGTGGGTGAAAGTGACTGGGAAAGCTTTCAACCTCAGCATGGCACTCACAAATATGAACCAAAAATTATGTTTCAGTTTGAGAGCAGACATGTTTATAATCCCACTACTCAATTACAACGGATTACGACCTCACCGACAGTCTCACCGAGTGCAACTTCTCACCCAATGGATCTTCTAAGCATTGCTCCCAGTAATGACTTTGCAAAATATGAAGTTTTCACTGACCCAACAACTAAAACCAAGGCTAGTGAACCATGGCCCGCTTTAAGAGAGTTTACTACGACCTCAGATAGCCTTTCTCAAGAGTCTGTTCCTTCTCTAACTTCCTCTATCCCAGCCAAACATTACAGTAGCATGACCTCATCAGCTGGAACAACAGCTCTACCTCCTACAGAAACAGAAAGTGACTTTGAGCCCCCACTCTTCACTCCAACTGAGATTCCTGACACTACAATTGCAGCAGAACCTCACAGTTGGTATTTAGGAACCATTGCAACAACTAAGACAAACGGGCCTAGAATAGAGCCTTGGGGAACTCCGATCCCCTTACCTCGCTGGACAGAGATTGATAACAATGAGATTATTTCTCGAATGCTTAGACCTACTGAGCTGAACCCGACTCTCTCTACTCCTACTGAGCAGCCATCTCAGGGCATTAGCATTGAGCATTCAGTGCATTCTTCTAGCCCTATGATGCCCACTGGGCTGGTCATGTCTTCCCTTTCCCCATCGGCCTCCAATGCACACTGGAAAAAAGGCAACTGGAGTGCTGTGAGTAGCTAATTATACATTCCTCACATTCTCTAGATATGAAACCAGCATGGGCTGAGAAACAGCAGTCTGCCAGCATGATAAAAGTTCTTGAATAATGCTGACACCACAGCTTTCGGTTTCAAAACAAACAAACATAACTTTGTCTTTCATTAATGCGATTTTTCATCCATTTCAAAAATGGATATAAAGGATCAAGTGGTACAGCTATCCATCCTTAAAATCAGACAGTAGCCATGTTTCCATCCACCCATTTTTATGTGAATTTTAGGATATTGCATTAAAAAAACCGCTGGATGGAAATGCCAAGATGTGCATAAATTCTAAAAATGTGTATAAAAAAAAAATTTTATCCGATGAGAAGACATGCGCATAAACTATAGTGGAAACACATTTACCGAATAAATTCCTTGATGCGCATAAAAAAAAAATGTCATGTGACTTTGCACAATGAGATGGTGTAACTGGACTAACCAGTGGACCGATCTTGTTACACAGCATCTGAAATGTTGCTTTGGTCATTTTGAAATGCCTGAGCCGAAATCTGTTGTCAAAATGTTCAGTATAATTCCCTCCCAGAACTTTCTCACACAACTGCATTCTCAAACAACAGACATCTTCCTCCGGAAGCAAGATAACATGACCGCATTTATTGTGCTTCATCTGCATGTTCTGTGGCACAAGTAATTTGTTGTATTTTCTTAGTGATAGTTGGCGGCAGTTTATCAGGGAGTTATGATTTTGTCCTCTTCAAGTCACTGGATGGAAACTATGCTTTTTTTGCAAATGTGTTATGTGATCGTCCAATTTTGTGCGCAAGTTAATTCATAACTTTGGATGGAAACATAGCTAGTGTGTATGTGTACGCCAGGTTTCATAACCTGAAAATCAAATGGATGATATATTAATAAGAATTTTGTTGAAGCCCATAACCTCTAATGTTTAAAATAACTCTAAAATTTGATTAGGTAGTTAATAAAAATGTTGATCCAGGAATGGGTCTTGGATAAATGACTTTAAGCAGGGTTGCATGCCTGTTTCAGTGTCAACCGATACTTCAATACTACAAATGATTTTGTATGGTAGTGCTCCACAAGTTGTGGGCTTGGTGCCATCTGGAGATCAGTGTCCTGCAGCACTGGTGAAGAATCAGACTGTGATTTAGCTACTAGGCCAGTGCCAGCGCGCCGCTGCTACCTACGACCCTGCTCTGCATGGCAAATTGGAGAGTGGAGTAAAGTAAGTCCACATGCATGCAGCCAAACATAATAAAATCAATGAATTTCCAGTGACTGATAAAACAATGGAAGATTCTACCCTTTATTACTATTTTGGCAGTGCTCGAAAAACTGTGGTGTAGGAGTGAAGGTTCGAGAGATTCAGTGTTACGACACACGAGACCAAAGGTTGCTGAGGCCGTTTCATTGCCAGGCCACCTCCCCTAGACCTCCTGTTCGAATTCCCTGTAACATCCACAACTGTTTAGATTGGTACACCTCCTCTTGGGGACAGGTAAAGAGGTTTCACGTTCTGTACACTGTTAAAAGTGATCAGTTGTCTTACAACTTAAAACAAATGAGGAAACCCATTGCCTTAAAATTAAAGTAAATAAACTTAATGCTTAATCGAAAAATTTAAGTAATGTGGAATTGTTAAGTTCACATAACTTATTTTTTTTCAATTAAGCATTACTTTTATTTACTTAATAATTTAAAGGGAACAGGTTTACAAATTTTACAAAGACTTTTCCCCCTCCATAGCTCTTCACTCTACTCTCTTCATCTCTATCTATGTCCACAGTGTTCAGAGCTGTGTGGAGTTGGGGAGCAACAGAGGCTGGTCACTTGCCCTGAAACTGGGAAATGTGATGACGACGGCCAGCCCAGCTCTATCCAGATTTGCAACATCCATCCATGCAACCAGTGGATTACTGGATCCTGGGGTCGGGTGAGTGTCATACATCTCTTGAGGAAGCGTTTCATTTTCAGTCATCCGGTTTAACACTGTGTCTCTAGATAACAACTGATACATTTAAAGGTGTGAAACAAATAGCCCACATAATCAGAATTAGAGCACCATTTGCTGGGTTCTGTTCAGAATTGTTCTGTGTTTTTATTGAAAAACGTTCAAAATCTCGCCCTGCCCCATTAAAATCAAGAACATCTGTTTGGTTACATAAGCGCAGAACAGTGAGCAAACAATACACCAAAAAACTAGAAGACAGCAAAGAAGACGAAAGTGAAAACAAACCTTGTTACATCTCATGACTGGTTTGAATGTAAAAGTGAAGATTTGAGAACAAGAACAAGAATACTACCCTTAAAATACTACCCCACAACCACTTGTAAATCCCCAACCACCGAGAACTTTGGCCAGAATATGTATTATGTATTAGAAGGAATAAGAAAAACAGCAACAAAAGATTGACAAGCAAACAATTCTTCGAAAGTTACCGATTAATGTAATTTTTTTCTGTTGTGGCAATTTCTGAAAATAGCAAAAACCTAAATAGTGGAAGAAAATTACAGATTGATTCATTTGTAATTTTCTCTCATTCGGTTTTTCTTTTCAGATATTCAAAGATAAAGATGTCACAGTGTGTGCAGAATGTCAAACTTAAATGCAGGAAGTAACAAAATTGGACAATCAGTGAAGTCAAATGCACCCACATTAACTCAAGTGTGGTTATCGGCAAGTTAGAGTGATAGGCGTAAACAGAGGCAGGGATGTGCCGAAAGGCCTTTACAATGCTTGTGAAAGCTGTCTGATAGGATGTGTGGTAGGGGTTGAGTGACTTCAGTTTTTTTAAAGTCGACATTTATGTGATGAAAGTCGAGTCTGATGACGTCATTAATGAACAAATAAGCCTGAACCTCGAGCTGAGAAGTGAATGCAGGTTGCCATGTGCACAGCTATGGCATATTAGGGGCGGTAGTGGCTAGGTGGTTCATGTAGGTTGACTACAAACCGAAAGGTTGATGGTTCAATCCCCGGTTCCACCTGACCAAGTGTCGAGGTGTCCATGAGCAAGACACCTAACCCCAGCTGCTCCCGACGAGCTGGATGGCGCCTTGTATGGCTGACACTGCCGTCGGTGTATGAATGTGTGTATGAATGGGTGAATGAGAGGCAGATATGTAAAGCGCTTTGGTGGCCATTGGGTCTGTGAAAGCGCTATATAAATGCAGTCCATTTACCATATTGACACAGCTATACTTAACAGATTATTTTGATCAGTTCTTGTGTCTTTGGCTCGTTCTATTTCTCACAGATTTCTGCTCGTTCTAAATCAGATACAGATAAAGTAGCACAGTAAACATGTATATGAATAAATTAGTGACAGAGCGATTGCGTGTGAATTAATTCTAATGGCAGCGTCTCTATAATAATATTGACATGTAAGCTAGAGCTTTTCAGTTTCTAAGATATTTTATTGATAAATCACAGAACATTGTTGACAATACATTTCTGGGTAACGTTTTAGATTACAGCCTGGAAAGTACTACGTAATTAAGACGAATTTACATCGTAACGTTCGGTAATTATAGTGTACCAATGATGTACTTACATGTAATTATAAGGGAACAATATATAAAGTTTGGGGAATAAAGGGGTAACAATCAGGAGAATTAAAAAAATATTTAGGGGTACTTAATCTACTATTATGATGCAACAATCACATTTGAGAGCAATTTAGCAAGAACATACACTGTGTACCTTTTTGTAATAATTGTGTATAAATACAAACTGTATAGGCTTTTTAAAAATTGCACGGTACATATCCATGCATTTACACAGTTTTCTTTTTTTGTATATAGCAAAAGTGCAGGTGTTTAAGTTGTTTTTCAAATAAAGGTTTCCGAGTCAGTGATATTAGATTGTGTATTTTTATTGTACTATCCTGTAACTACATGGAACAAGAGGGTAACAAGCACCACTACATGAAACTAGAGTCTCTTTCCCCAATATTTAAGCAAAAGTTGCAATTGTTTTAGTTTTCAGTGCACTTTTGTTAAAAAGATTACTGTATAAATGCATAGATATGTGCCCTGTAATTTTTAAAAAGCCTATACAGTATGTATTGGTACACCATTATTACAAAAAGGTGTATGTTCTTGGTCCCAAATGTGAATGTTGTATCATAATAGTAGAATTAGTACCCCTTAGTTCTATAATACTTACAGTATACATATTTTTTTAATTCTCCTGGTTGTTACCCATTTATTCCACAAACTTTACATGTTGTTCCCTTATGCTTACATGTAAGTACTTTATAGGTACACTATAATTACAGAAAGTTACACTGTAAAATCGCTGTACTTTCCGTTACCCATTTCTGCGCTAGTGAAGGATTCTCTGTGTGCGCGATCTGCGCATGATGTGCAAGCTTCTGTATGTGTGTGCATTACAATGCAGAACGGCGATAAACTTTTGTGTACAATGAGTTGTTTAAAACGTCCGGCCCACATCTGGTATACGTGGATTCTACACGGCCCAGATGTGGGCTGGATCTGGGCCGACACTATGTTCATTTCTGGAAGTGTTCGTATGATAAAATATTGAAGTCCTTCAAACCTTGTGCACTGCCTTTTTAATTCTACGGGTCAGAGAGACAGATGGCACTGGTCATGTAACACTGTTTTCATGCACTCAAATAATCCATGTATAATTGGATTGGTGGCTCAATCGGACTGAAAAGCCTTCATGTAAACACTGAACCGAATTAAGCTCAATCTGAATGATATTTAAATTGGATTGAAAGGTGCGACGTAGACCTGAATTAAAAAAAAGCATGTAAACGCTTTCATCCGACTGTTTTCTTCACTGTCGGATCTTTCACATGCACACTGCCGTGATGATTATGCTTGCATATGTTTTACGCTGTACAAACGTGCATATGTTTATTCGCATCTCGTGTCTTACCAACTCGTCAGTAGATTGCTAAAAAAAATTCTGACATAATTGTCAGCTTTTTTTTTTAGATGTGTCATAAGGCAAAAATGACTATTATGCTCATGGGATCTCTGGCGACATTATAGCGATATATATTGTATGTGATTCGGACTGCAACATTTAGAGTTTATATAAAGAGAGCTTTAAGAAAGTTTGGATTGGATTCATTCTGATTGATAAAATTAGTCACATAAACACGTCTACTGAAAATGGAAAAAAAAACTGAATGAAAATTATAGGATATGAATCCTTTAAAGACAGTCCTAGGTTGTCAAACCTTTGCATTAGGTTGTTGATCAGAGCCATCTGATGGAAGATTATTAAAGGCCAGTTGGCCCAGAATGGGTGGATTGTAGAAACAGTACAGGGTGTTTAACAGGCTTGTCTATTGTGTGTTGGCAGTGCTCTGTGTCCTGCGGAGGAGGCGTTCAGCGGCGTTTGGTCAAATGTGTCAACACTAAGGCCGAGCTTGAGGATGAAAATGAGCATGTGGATTGTGATCATGAACCTCGACCAAAGAACACAAAGAAGTGTAACATTCATGACTGTGACAGCGCCCCCTCTGGTGAGTAGAGCTTTGTGTGCTAGAGACAATGTATACATATACATACTGAGAAATTCAGGGTGCATTTTATTTTTTAAAGTGCCCCTATTAAGCTTCTTTGGATATTACCTCTCATTCAGTGTGAAATACAGATGTTTGAGAACGTAAAAGGTCTGCAAAGTTTCAAAGATCAAACGCACGATAAATGGAGTTATTGTGTCCCAAAAGAAAGAAGTGATTCTGAACTGCCTGTAGGTTTGTAACAAATGTGCTTAATGCCAGCTTATAGTCTTTATTGGCTGCCTATGAACAACATATTCTTTGTCCTGCCCTAAAAAACACTAGTTGAAGCTGAGACTGGAAGAGTTTGGATCGTGTTGTCGACATGATGATGTTTTTTGCGCTGCGAAAGCAAATCCACTTTACATACAATTCCAAAGGACTTGTGCTGAAATTGATACAAACCGAAACATTTTGTTCAATGGCTTGGACAAACCTTTACACTCAGTATGCACTGATAAATATGCTGTGTGTTATTGTAAACTGCAGTTACCTGGTAGCATGAATACTAATGACATTGGTAGGTTTAAAGAAATTGCCGTGCATTTATCAGCAATCATATTGAGAGAGAGCGAGAGAGAGACACACAACACTTTTATCCCCTGAGTTTCAAAGTTAAATGTTGCACCTCTAGATTGGATTGGCTTGATTATTGCCGGTTGCTGATGACCTGGACAGAATGCCTGTGCCATTTACGGACCTCTGAATCCGCCTTCGTTGCTGCTCTTTTGTCATGGGTCATTGGGGATTGAAGAGAGCTGTGTCCACAGTCCAACACACCGGACAATGATTATTCTGATATATGAAAAGAACGACACACAGGTCTTTTACATGAACAAGAGTTGTAGTCTCAGAAAACAAGACAAAATATTTTAGCTTATATAGCTTAAAGAATCTTAGCTTAAATAACTTTTTTTTTTCATTGTATGATCTTAGCATAGAATTGAGATGAAATGGCATTCACAACCTGTTGTTGAGGTTTTAGCTGATTTTACTGGAATAATATATTATTCAAATATTGTCCTTAATTTGAGGTTCACCGATAGCAGTTATCACCAAATTGGAAAGTTACAAGCATGAAAATGCTCACTTCCTTAACCTTTGCGTATCCCTGTGAGGAATTCCAGTCACTTATTTCTTCTTCAAGTAATAACGCTCACCTGTCTCAAATCCTTTAATTACCATCGTCATTACTGTGAATAGTACCGCCAGGTCTGTCATATTAGTGCTGAGAAAATTGCTTTGGCTCAGTGTGCTAATTAAAATGTGATTCGTGATGAGCTGTTTGGTGGTATATGTGTTTAAATCCTTACCTTTTAAAATAAATTATCTCGGAAATACACCCACGTTTGATTAGGTTTTGGAAAAGCAATGTTTGCTCATAATTATTTCACCTGATTGCAGGTCACTAGAACTTCATAATTATTTTTAAAATAATTTTGCCACCATGTTGTGCGCAAACGTTTTTTAGATGAAACACCTAAGGTTTTCCCTCCTCAGTAATCATTAAGACTTGATGTATTATGTATTTTAATTCATACAGACCTTTCAGGCCTCAAGATGTTCTATTTAAGACCTTGAGTTTTACCTTTCATAGTGTGGAGAATTTCATAATTTGTTTCTTTGCAATAACCTTTTTTAATATGTGTTTTTAGTATTCAGGTACAAACTGTATTACTCAGGGGAAGACTAGGGCCTGGTTTCCACCTGGTATCAAAATGCTTTTTAAATGCATCTCCTGTGACCACTTTTGCTCTGATTTCCTCAAGAGATTCCCACTGGATGGTTGGTTGCTTGGATGGACTGTTGGATGGATGGATGAATGGATGGACTGATGGATGGATGGATGGATGGATGGATGGATGGATGGATGGATGGATGGATGGATGGTTGGTTGGTTGGTTGATTGGTTGGATGGTTGATTGGATGGATGGACTGTTGGATGGATGGATGAATGGATGGACTGATGGATGGATGGATGGATGGATGGATGGATGGATGGATGGATGGATGGATGGTTGGTTGGTTGATTGGTTGGATGGATGGATGGATGGATGGATGGATGGATGGGTGGATGGATGGATGGATGGATGGATGGATGGATGGATGGATGGATGGATGGATGGATGGATGGATGGATGGATGGTTGGTTGGTTGGTTGATTAGTTGGATGGTTGATTGGATGGATGGATGGATGGATGGATGGATGGACTGTTGGAGGGATGGATGAATGGATGGACTGATGGATGGATGGATGGATGGATGGATGGATGGATGGATGGATGGATGGATGGTTGGTTGGTTGATTGGTTGGATGGATGGTTGGATGGATGGATGGGTGGATGGATGGATGGATGGATGGATGGATGGATGGTTGGTTGGTTGATTAGTTGGATGGTTGATTGGATGGATGGATGGATGGATGGTTGGACTGATGGATGGATGGATGGATGGGTGAATGGATGGATGGATGGTCACCCTACCACCCACAGTCTCTTCATGGTCTGAGGCATAATACACACAAAAAGTGGCAAAAACTGGCTTAAATTTGCTATGTGAGACTACCTTAATTTCTATTTGTACCCATTATTTAATGATTTAGTTGGTTGATACTTTACACTAGATCCAGACTCCCAGGCCTGGGATACTTGACTTCAACAGCCTTCTGAATAGGATCTCCTTTCTTTGTTTCAGTTTGTTTGTTGGTGTTGGATTGTAAAATAATCGGCTTCTTGACCAGCTACCTAAAACCTGGTCCAGATGGCTCAAATTGTCATAGAGTCAGCTAGAGGATCTAACAGCCTTTTGTATTACTGAGGGGTTTTTGCTTCACTGATTTTCCTTTCTGGGTGCCTTCTGTGGACTCCCCCACTCTAGATTTGTAAATGATGGTGTCCCAAAGGGCTATTAATAGTTTTGTTTTTTTCCTTTGCCTCAGATAATAACCTCTTTTGGCAAGGCAGATGAGATCACCTCACTGACAGTGTTTTGGATGTTGAGAGAGGTCTTGCATAAGTGTTTGGATTGAATTCTTTTGACGCTGTCCAAATAGATCATAAGTGGATTTTCATGGCATTTTCATGGCTAAGGTCAGCTGTTACTTTCTTACACCGTTTAATGAAGGCTAACCCTGTGGTACAGTACATCTTTAAACTATTGTGTTAACAAACCATATTCAATGCAGTCTGTTAAGTCAATGAATGTAATAGCATTGCTTAGAGGTCTAAAAATGTAAATTTTAGGATATGTTTCCCCAGATTCCCCCTCCCAAAACCCCAGCTAACAAAATGACGTGCTAAGAATATTGCGCTAACGTTTCCATTAAGTCATAAAAAAAATATTTTTTTTATGTTCTCTGAAAGGTCAAAACACTCTTGAAACGTTTTTTCTTGGTTGTATGAACATTAAGGGAACATTCCATTTGACAATTTTGCAAGCATTATGGAAACGTTTCAGAATGTTCAGAGAACATTCAAGAGCAACAAGTATAACTTTTAAAAGTCCAACTAAACGTTTCAGGTAAAAAAAATTCTATGACCAATGTTTAAATAATTGTTTTGCCTTGAGCACATTATTAAAGACCAGATAACTTCGGCCAAAGTTCTGGCAAGGTTCTCTCTGTCACAGTGTCTGGTTGTGTTCCCTTATCTTTCACTAGAGGTCCTCGTTCTCACGGTGTCCTTCACGTTTCACTTCAATTCCCAGCATTCTGTCTGTCACTGTCACTCATCAGTTCATTGCACTCAGCTGTTCCCCGTAATCATTGTTCCCAGCTGTTCTGTGTTAGTCTTGTTAGAGTTGTGTATATATTCCCTGTCTTTGTTAGTGTCTGTTACGGAGTCCTTGTTTAATGTCCTAACACTTCTGTGCCTTGCGTTTTCCTGTTTGTGTTCTATGTTTTGGAGGATTGCCCTTATTGGATTTGGACCCACTGCCTGAATGACTACGAGTTTTGGATTACCCTATTAAACAACATACGCTATTGGATCTTCTGTCCCCTGTGTGTTTACGTGACAGAAGGACTCCGTCACACAAAGATCCAGCGGTATGTTTGGCGACATCTCTTCCCCAGCAACTGAGCGGGAGAGAAGGGAGTTGCTTAAGGGGACCCGGTTGGTAAAGTTCCGCGGGACCCGTCGAGGTCGCAGCAGAAGAGGTGAAAGGGAGATGTATCACGTCCCGGCGGCACAGTCAGAGACTGTTCACGTTCAGTCTGCCCAGCCAGGGACTGTTCACGTCACGTTTGCCCAGCGAGAGACTGTTCACGTCACGTCTGCCCAGCGAGAGACTGTTCACGTCACGTCTGCCCAGCGAGAGACTGTTCACGTTCCGTCCGCCTTCCTGGACCTGGACTATCTGGAGCGTCTGGCTCGGATCCTGGACATGCCCGTGTCTGCTGTTCCGGATCCGGAACCAGTGTCTGTTATTCCAGAGCCGGAGGTAGAGCCAATGGCCGTTCCAGAGCCGGAGGCAGAGCCAGTGCCCGTTCCTGAGCCGGAGGCAGAACCATTGCCGGTTCCTGAGCCGGAAGCAGAGCCATTGCCGGTTCCTGAGCCGGAGGCAGAGCCATTGCCGGTTCCAGAGCCGGAGGCAGAGCCGGTACTCGTTCCAGAGCCAGAGCCAGAGGCAGAGCCAGTGCCGTCTGCCTTCTTGGATCTGGACTATCTGGAGCATCTGGTTCGGATCCTGGACATGCCCATGTCTGCTGTTCCAGAGCTGGAGCTAGTGTCTGCTGTTCCAGAGCCGGAGCCTGAGCCAGTGCCTGTTCCAGAGCCAGTGCCTGTTCCAGAGCCAGTGCCTGTTCCAGAGCCAGTGCCTGTTCCAGAGCCAGTGCCTGTTCCAGAGCCAGTGCCTGTTCCAGAGCCAGTGCCTGTTCCAGAGCCAGTGCCTGTTCCAGAGCCAGAGCCAGTGTTTGTTCCTGTGTTTGTGTCTGTCCTAGTGGCCGTTGCTGTTCTGGTGGCTGTTCCTGAACCGGGGTCGGTGTCTGTTCCTGAGCCGATGTCTGTTCCTGAGCCGGAGCCGGGGTCCTCACCACCGCCCTGGCCGCCCGAGGGGTCTGCTCCGCCCTGGCCGCCCGGTGGGTCGTCTGCTCCGCCCTGGCCGCCCGGTGGGTCGTCTGCTCCGCCCTGGCCGCCCGGTGGGTCGTCTGCTCCGCCCTGGCCGCCCGGCGGGTCGTCTGCTCCGCCCTGGCCGCCCGGCGGGTCGTCTGCTCCGCCCTGGCCGCCCGGCGGGTCGTCTGCTCCGCCCTGGCCGCCCGGCGGGTCGTCTGCTCCGCGCTGGCCGCCCGGCGGGTCGTCTGCTCCGCCCTGGCCGCCCGATAGACTTTCTGTTTTGCCCTGGTTCCCGGTTAAGCCCTCACCCCTTGTTCCTGTCTCCCTTCACGGACCTGGCCCACCATCCCTCCCCCTGATCCTCCAACGTTCCACCTCCCTCCTGAACTCTTGTGTCGTGTCTTAGTGTTGTCGTAGAGCGTCTGGTAGCCGCTCCGTAGAGGGGGGGTTATGTCACAGTGTCTAGTTGTGTTCCCTTATCTTTCACTAGAGGTCCTCGTTCTCACGGTGTCCTTCACGTTTCACTTCAATTCCCAGCATTCTGTCTGTCACTGTCACTCATCAGTTCATTGCACTCAGCTGTTCCCCGTAATCATTGTTCCCAGCTGTTCTGTGTTAGTCTTGTTAGAGTTGTGTATATATTCCCTGTCTTTGTTAGTGTCTGTTACGGAGTCCTTGTTTAATGTCCTAACACTTCTGTGCCTTGCGTTTTCCTGTTTGTGTTCTATGTTTTGGATTGCCCTTATTGGATTTGGACCCCTGCCTGAATGACTACGAGTTTTGGATTAACCTATTAAATAACATACGCTATTGGATCTTCTGTCCCCTGTGTGTTTAAGTGACACTCTCAAAGTTATGAACAAAAATTCAGTAACGTTAACGTAATTATTATTTTTTTTCATTTTATTAAAAATTATTTTTTAGTATTTATTTTATTATTATTTTATTTATTTATTTTTTATCTGGGAGTCTTTAGAAAAAGTAAATGTTGACATACAGATTTGTTCCTGGAAGAATTTGAAGAGTAAGTTTGAGTTGAAGAGAAATAGTTTGCTTTCTGTTTACTATCAATGCTGTCTACAGTAGGAGACATTAATGAGATTTGCAATTCTTATTTGCAATGTTTTTATGGGTGGTTCTGTCCAAAACAACAAAAAAACAATGCTGTTCCGAAAAAGCATTTTAATGTCCAAAAAAAAAAAAACATTAACTTAAACTTAGGTAACATTAACTTAGGTAAAAGGAGCGTCAGTTCAAAAGAAAATCAGTTTCAGATGTGATTTTGTTGGAAATTATTGATGCAAGATTAAAAATACATATTTTCATGACTACATAATTATATGAGAAACTTGCATCAAAGAAGTATATAAACCAAATTCTGATTTAATGTTCAAGGTTGGGGGAAATCCCTGATTGGAAAACTGTGATTTACAGTAGTTTCCATGAGAATTGCCAACTGTCTGCTCATTTGGTTTGAATATGAGTGACCAAAAATAAACACAAACTACATTTCCTGTATCACTCCGACTCCTCAGCATTGTTTAAAGCAGCTCCTACAGGATGTTGGGAGGTGGGGTGAGTTCAGACCGGACTAATGAGCCCTCTCCCAGCTGAAGGCCACTGTGTGTCACGGGATTCAGCCTGCTTCTCTGTGTGGAATAAATCATGTAAATACAGGAAGTGTGCGTGCGTGCGTGCGTGCGTGCGTGTGTGTGTGTGTGTGTGTGTGTGTGTGTGTGTGTTGGAAAGTGCAAGTCTTTCATTATCTAACACACTGTGCTTTTCAGTGATTGAGTTAGAGGTAATTAGAGGTTAATGTTCATTCATGATTATGAATGCTTAACAATACTGAATATATCTGAAAAAATATATAATTGAAAGCCATGATTAAAATATTGGATAGTTTGATTATACAATTTTGGATAATTATGATTGAATGGTACAGTTAATCTCTCATCTAAGCAGACACGGTTTAAGCACATTTTTGCTCATCCATCCATCCATCCATCCATCCATCCAACCAACCAACAATCCACCCATCCATCCACCCAAACATCCATCCATACATCTACCCATCCATCCATCCACCCAAACATCCATCTACCCATCCATCCATCCACCCAAACATCCATCCATCCATCCATCCATCCATCCATCTGAGTGGATTACCATCTCACACTGTTATGTTGATGAGATCAGGGCTGGGGAAATTCTGGTAACGGGCTGACTCCTGTACTTCATTTACATGCTTTGTTTAGATTGTCTCCACCTCTATGTAACTCCTCCCCCTTTAACGGTATATGAACTCTACTGTATATTGCCTTGGTTAGATTTCGATGAAATACACTACAGCGATGCAACAGCGACTTCACAATAAAGAATCCTGTTGAAAGATATTCCAATGTCTCCTGGTCTGCGCTTCTGACTTTTCTACACTTTAGAAGAAAAAAGTTCACAACAATCCATCATAAAATTAAATGTAATTAGACCCTAATTCATCCTATTTTTGTAATAAAACATTATAGTGTTATTTTTTCAGTTAATGGTCAGTCCATTCATTCACTGCTTTTAGTAGCTGCTGCTACTTTGTTTGTATTTGTTCTGCAGCCTCACTTGGCACTGACACTCCTACACTCTTTGATATGTAATAGCAATATGGTTAGTGTGCTGTGAATCATTCATAACCTTTGACTGAATGAACTCTGAATGACACGTAGATGAGCAGACTATGCACCATGTGAAGTGTGGGCTTTAACTTTCTGTGAGCTGACAGAACATGACAGGCTGGTAATGAGGTGTTTGTGAGCAGAGACAAGTAAAAACTAGGAAGCTTTGCAGGTATATGTTAGAAGCTAAGCTTTACAATAAACTATTTATGAACTTTTTTGTGCGAAGCAAAATATGAACTGAATTACATACTGAAGACAACAAATTATGCATGCTTGTTATAAATGTTCTGAAAATTGTATCGTACTTTGTTTAAACAGCAACATGGTAAAAATGGAAACCTATGGCAACAGCTTTCTTACCTGTATGCAACAGTGTTTCAGTTTTTTCCCCTCCTTTTGTCCTAAAACACTTTTCATTGTCATTGAGTTTGAAATGTTGACTACACACATGGACGTTTTCAGATTTTCCGCTGCGGTGTTCTAGCCGTATTTCAGATTTTTTTTTAAGCCTTTAGCCACTTAACCACTGCCTTCAATGCGAAATTGAATTCTTGCACTGACTGGGAACAATACAAGTCAACACCATCAGGACTAAAAGTTTGCTAAAAGGTATTTCCTACTAGCCTGGATGCCCGCTGAGCTTAGCCCCGCCCAAAACATTTGAGGATGGGAAGTTCGGTCTGGACTTGATCCGTTGTGAAGCAAGTATTCCCGAACCAAGGCTGTTCGGACCAATCCAATTGTCAGGGCGGGCTTTATACGATGATGGACAGATGATCAACAGTAACGTAATTATCACCAAAGAGCGCTTGGGTTTACTTAGTTTACAACAAAGAATGGCTGCCGCTGGAGAATTGAGATGTGTAGATTCAGCCATCGCGTCTGTTATAGAAGATGTAGACAGCGCATTCATTTTAAAAGAGGAACAGAGAACCGCGATCAAGGCATTTGACGATCGGAAAGATGTTTTTCCGTCCTTCCTATGGGATTCGGCAAAAGTTTAATTTATCAGCTGGCCCCGATGGTCGCTAAGAAGATGGGGTGCAATGAAAACCCTGTGCTCATTGTTGTTTCTCCTTTAGACACACTCATGGAGGACCAAGTGAAAGAAGCAACCGAGATGGGCAACTCGTTGTGCACGATGAGGTGGACTTACTTAACCAGCGGTCGTTGCTAGCTCCTTTTCGGAAGCCCGGAATGTTGTCCGTTGCTCTGATTCGTTGTAGGTCTATCCAATTGAGTGGAGAGGCATTTTCTTTCCTGGTTCGGTTGAAACACGCCCAATAATCACAGCCCAATGGAGCATCAGACTCACATTCTGACTAGAATCTGAGTATGACAACATCAGGCTAATTTCCTACTAAAATAAGGCGATGTTTGACTCTGGTAAGCGTATCCATAGCACACTGGTGGGAGTGGCCTTGGACAGCAACATGCCCAGTGCATTATGCCTTTTTTAGCCTTTCTACTACATTTGCAGCCAAGTTTTAATGAAAGCCCATTTTGCCAGCAGTGAAGTACACATTTAGGTAGAGATCATAAAAATTCATACGGAATAGCCACCAATTTGCCAAAACGTAAAATATTTACAAATTGCCATGAGATTGCGTTGGATGATACAACTAATTATATGGGAATCTACAATAATGCTGTCCCCCAGAGCCGGCCCACATTTGGTACGTGGACAGACACTATGTTGCTGTCTGGGGTGTCCCTAAATGTCAATGAAACATTCAAGAAGAAAAAAATATTGGTGACCCAGAGGGTTTCAATCCCGTTATAAGTTGAAACTGAAGTTAGATTTTTTCCTACTGTGATGTGAAACGGCTGTACAGTAGATCAATGAAGGATGCGATTTTACATACACTGCACACCACAATAAAAACTGCTACATGAGGCTATTATTTGTGGATTGAAGCCCTGTGTTTAATACTGTCATCCCAACCAAGCTGGGGTGTGTTTCCGGTACAATGACGTAACTCGCTGCTTTACTACCATAGTACACTGCATCGTTGAAGAAATCAACTAGCTAGTCACGACTGTTTCCCGAAACCATATTGTCGCAAATTGGTCGTTCAACCATGTTGGTTAATGATGTCACGCAGGTGGTGGAGTAATAACTTCTTTTAATGAATCTGTTGAGATCTAATTGCTAGATGTTTTGCTATAAATTACGGACATGTCATCTCAGGACTATTTCTAATTTTTCTCTGTTATTTTGCTCTATTTCCAGATTCAATCATAGGCTCGTTCTTACGTGGTAGAGCACATTCGTTTCGCTCATGCGCACTCTTCAAAAGCAAAAACTCTTCTTCTTTCGGGAAACACAGACTCGTTGAATTTTACAAGAAAATACAATTTCAGTCTTTTTGCCTCAGAATTTCAAATTTAATTCATTATGTTGCAACACATTGTAATGCCATTACTTTGTAATTAATTGTAAATATTACTAGCAGCTTCTGAGTGAAAATTGTATTTCTAAATGTATTTCTACACCAATGTTTTATTGGCCTTTCGTGTATGCCACAAACAATTTTATTGTATATGGGCATACGTCCTTGCTTTCATTCAATATACCACCAGACTCCAGTGCTATCATGCTCTTGTATGGTTAAAACGTGCGACATATGCATATTCCCATTTTTTTTTTTCAAAATTACAACCAACCAACCATCCATTGTGTGCATATAGGCACAGGCTTTCAGTGTGTGTTTTGTGAGAAGTCTATGTTTATACATGAGGCTCTTGGACACTTTGAGCGAGCAGAAAAGTGATTGGGACACCGGTCACAGACGTCACTTCTCCCAGTCCAGTGTGGGAAGGCGAGGATGCAGTGTGTGACCCCACTGATGTCAACACACCATGATCTAGCAGCGCGAGGAGATGCTGTCGTGCTGAGACGTCAAGGACTCCTTCTGTTGGTGGAATCACCCAGTGGAAATGCACAGAAAATCCATTCAGTATGCCTGTCTGCAACTGTTTGCGTTGTGAACCCTTCTGTGTTTTTGGTCTCTCCTCTAAGTGTTTTTGTTCTTATCACCATTTCAAACCAGGCTGAATATGAGGCATTTAAAGTATGCTTATACTCAGCTTTTACAGGCACATGATGTCTTCTAACTGGTATTTAGAAAGAAAATATTTCTTGTCTTGCGGAATGCACTCAAAAACATGCCCAACAAAGGTAAAAAAATGTCCACCAGAGATTTTTTATGGGAATAAATGGCATTTTGTGATATGAAGGCTCCAAGTGGCATCTTGTTTGGCTTCATGCTTTCAGAAGGTATTATGCGGCTTGCGTCTGGTGATGTCTGAAGTAGATTCATCATCAGCTTTACATTGACCTGACACTGGAGTCCTTTGACAAACTTGTCTATGCTTAGTGCAGAACCATGCGTCATTAATTCATATTTTTACACTGTTCCCTGCAATACTCAATTCTGATTCTTTAAACTATAATTCCACAACAACAACCACTACAACTGATAACAGGCCGCACAAGCGGGTACTGCGAGTCATCTTGAGGTAATAAAACGCGCCAAATTAATATTTTGTGTTCAATTATTTTCTCATGTGGCAAGTTGCTGCATAACAAGCAGGATCATTTTGCAGTGTCGCCCTGAAGAGGTTTGTTTTACATACCAATCTGCTGACTGTACTCTATCCCTTAGTCTTGCCCCGTCCACGCTTTATTACTCCTGAACCCCAGTGTGATAGAATAGCAGGAGTGAATATTATTTATTGAGATTTATTGAGATTTATTTGACCAACCCCCATCTTTGTATTACATTTAGAACACATTTCTTAGGTACAATACTAGAACAATTTCGTTTGAAAATGGATCTTTTTGTCTCCGTTATGGTCTTCTGTTCTGAGACGGCATTTTTCGCAACGAAAACTACGCTTTTTGAAAACGCTCTCCAATGTGGATACCCTTGAAAATGGAGGTATTTAAAACCGAGGACATAAGTTTAGTCATGTGACGCATATTGAACCCATAGATATTCATGTTTATACCGGTATTGTGCCTGTTATGTGCTATTCACTTTCACACAGTTGCTAAAATATGTTACTTTGCGCACTCTTCATATTACAGTCCTGCAAAGATGACAGAAAATTCACGCACATTTGCTGTCCTGCGGTGAAACATGAGCCGTTTTAGACCAAACATGGCGAGTGAGAGCGACCTGGACGCATCAGACAGATATTTAGCTAAATAAAATGATCCTGCCAGAAGAATTGCATGATAACTTGATTTTGTCTCTTCTGTCTGTATCATCTCAGTGAGGCTTTTATGCGTGCACTGTAAGATGAATTTAGTGTTTGAAAACTTGATTGAACTTGTTTGAAAGCTTGAAAACGCTAGTGTTGACGGAGAGTGTTGAAATAATAACTCAGTTTTCAAATCTATCCGGATGAATGTAGACGTATAGCCTAAGAAAGTCACTTAACAGAGTGTGTTTTACAGCCTGACGTCAGGAATGATATTACGAATTCTCTCGTCTTTAGAAAATAAAATAAAAAATCTAGTGGTGCTTTAAAGGGCCCAGAAACAAAAACGCTGGTCAAAAGAATCTAGATAATGCACAATCCTGTTGGTTGTAGTTTCCATTCACCACTATAGAAGTTTACCCATGTAAATGTTTTAACAGTTGATTAGGATTGTTTTTCAGATATGGGTACTTTCGTTTGTTTATTATGTTGTGTTATGTTATGTTCTACTTTGTACTTTTTGTTTGTGCTGCATATCTTGACCAGGACTCCCTGGTAGAAGAAATATTGCATCTCAATGGGACCTTCCTGGTAAAAAAAAAAAAAAAAAAAAAGGTTTACCCAACCAATACGACATCTACTAATGTAAAAAAAGGGTACATTTCTGAAATTATCCTTAATTATGTTTTGCTGTGCAGCCATTATATTTTTATGTAATGAAATACTTGCTTTTCTTCCAGGTATTCCCAGCATCATAGATGAGTGGATTGTTTTCCGCCACTGTCGAGGTGTTGGTGTTGCTGTAATGCCTGGCTTGTGCCCTGATGTGTGAACGCACTAGTGCATGTATGCGGTGTCTCTCATGTTCGTTTTCTGTCTGTGTCTTTCAGGTCAGTTGTGTTTACGGGACCATTTGACATTGCGCTTCTGTCAGACCCTCCGGTGGCTCGGCCGGTGTCAGGTGCCTTCGGTCCAGGTAAAGTGTTGCAAGACCTGCGGGCTCCCGCCACGGGGTGGCGAACGTACAAGCCGCTGACATTCAAAGGGATTGCAGAATGACACAGGATTATGACGCAAATACTCAAAGCAGCTTCCCAGACAGCAACATAGTGCACTCTAAAAATGCTGGGTTGTTTTAACCCAATTTTGGGTCAAATATGGACAAACCCAGCCCAGATCTGTACATCAACACACATCTGATATATGTGGATTCCACACGGCCCAGATGTGGGCCGGATCTGGGCCGACACTATGTTGCTGTCTGGGTATAGACCAATCCATACGCTGATTTCACGCTGCCGTTATTTTGAAATCGAAAGCGAGGCTCCAGTGGGAAGAAAACCGTAAGTTTCGCCTTTAATCACACGAGAGTCGCGAATGCGATGGCGTTGGGGGTTGTGTTTAATTTAGAAATTAGTTATTCTAAAACTGTACGTACATTTCGTTCATACTTTAGACTATATACAGTGAAATTCATTTAGAAATAAAATATTTTTTTACATATATAATTCAGAAAGTAAAAAAAGAAGCAGGAACAAACTATATACATATCCTTTATTGGATATTAACATCCAATAGTGTAAATCGCGGCAGCAGCTTCAGCTTGGTAGTCCAAGGCATTGTTGTTTATCTTTACTTCCGGAGTTCTTCCCACCGGAGCCTCACTTTCGATTTCAAAATGGCGTCTGCGTGAAATCAGCGTATTGTTGGACACATTGTTGGTGATCCCAGACAGCAACATTGTCTCGGCCCAGATCCGGCCCACATCTGGGCTGTGTGGAATCCACGTGTACCGGATGTGGGCCAGATCTGGGCCGACACTATGTTGCTGTCTGGGATCGACTAACAGTTTATCAGGGAGCCACTTTGTCCCTACATTCTTAAACAGAATAAGTGGTGCTTATTTCCATCCATCATCTCAGATAAGTGGTAGAGTGGATCTTGCCATCTCACTATAGTGCCGACAGTAATTAAGCTTCCTTGCTGAGGACATTTTTAATTTTCTTTACTAGCTGGCAAATGATGGAACAAATATATTCATAATGTGGCTATTTTAATCATATCTTTTAACCCTGCCAAGACTGCAGTTCAGTTCCCAGACAGCAACATAGTGTCGGCCCAGATCCGGCCCACATCTGGTACAAGTGGATTCCACACGGCTCAGATGCGGACCGGATCTGGGCCGACAGTTTGTTGCTGTCTGTTTTTTTATTAATTGTATTCATGTTTTGTGCTGTTTATTATACTTTTTTCCCCTTTGAACCACACATAACCATCCGGCTAGCGAGCAATTCCGTGTAATTGCAAGTTGAGCTTGCCAATGTTTCTATTTATTGCAGCTGATTGCAAATCACATATAAAATCAGTAATGAAGTACCTGGTGCTAAAGGTAGCGAGCGTTAAGCTCCTCACTCAGTCTAGTGTTGGCTTGTACTTGAAATCTAAAGACAATATTTATAGTATCTTACTTTTATGTCTGTAATAATAATTACAAATGCATACATAAGATTTAATTATCACAGAAGTAGTAGGATAAAAGTTTATAGTTCGGATATAGTACACTGATGTAGCGAACAAAATAGAGTAAATCATCTTTTGAAAGTGACTTGGCACTTCATATAACAATTTGATCAATTACTTCGTTACACCAGTAGATGGAGACAAATGACTGTTAAAAACTGTATTTTTCATTGAATCATTCGTTCAAGAGATTCGTGCAAAAATGTTGGTTCATCCAGTAAATGGAACAAGTGAAGACTTTGAGGGAGTCGTTGAATCAATCACTTAACTCAGTTTTTAAAAAATACTTAATTCAAGTTGATTTAATATTCTTGTTCTTAAATAGACTGCAGCAATTCACAGTTTGTCAGCACATCTGGTAAAGGACATGTTAAATTGTGATAGAATCACAATCTCTGCTTTAAACAAAAATAATCGTAATTCTCAATTTATCCAGAATCGTGCAGCTCTAACATACACCATAGAATAGCTTAATATCTGCTTTCTTAAATTATAACGATTTCTTTTTAATGCAGTCATTTTCCTTACAGTATTCGTACAGACAAAACTGTCAATATTTCTAGTCAGGTACATGTAATATTACATGAAGTAAATGTTTAGTAGGCCTTGTTTTTATTAATACATGACCACTAACTGTGCATTCAGTCTTAAGTTGCGTGTTGTATAAACTGTGCTGCATATTGCTGCGAGATGACAGGATGCTTTTAATATTTCCCTTGCATGTATGTATATGACTCCTGCTTAACTATAGTCTAATTATACATGTCACGTCTCTTAAAACAGGTTATAATCTAACTAGACCAAAACTAAATCCGGAGGTTTTTGCTTTATCACCTTTCAGGTGTCATTTGTTGGATTTATGTAAAAAAAAAAAAAAATAAATAATAGAAGAAAGCAGCTGCACTCCGGTTACACATTTGCATGTCATGTGCCATCTCTGTAGTTCACTTTAGCACGCGTTGATCCAGGGACCTTTGGATGTAGCTGCAGTCGAAATGATTTGTTCTTGTTGTTTTGCTGGAATGATTCAGGCGACTACATCACTATCAACTGATCAACATCAAAACGACAAATGCAACATATTATGTATGTCAAGTTGCACTGAGAAATTTGAATTGATTTGTAATGATGTTCTTTTTTTATGAAGTGTTTGTTTAGGCTTGTAATTCTGTGCTTAGCTTACTGATGTTTCAGGACTGTCCAGCATAACGTTTTCTGGTTTACATATAGGATATTTTTTCAACATAATATTGTCATTTTTTTTAAACATTATTTTATTGTGGGGAAAGTGCCCTTGTTTAAATAAATATTATCCATATTGCACTTCTGTAACACCTTTGATATTGTACGTTATTAAATAGTTTTTGTAAATGAAATGATGTGACAAACTTTTTTTTTCATGATTTTTTTTTTTTTTTAAACTTGGGTAACAGTTTACAATAAGGTTCATTAGTTAACGTGAACTAAGAATGAACAATACTTCTACAGCATTTATTAATCTTAGTCAATATTAATTTCAACATTTACTACGTTATTAAAATCAAAATTTGTATTTGTTAACATTACTTAACTGTGAACTAACATGAACAGCTGTATTTTATTAACTAACATTGACAAAGATTAATAAATACTGTCACATATTGCTCATTGTTAGTTCTTGTTAAATAACTAATGAACCTTATTGTACCTAAATGTTACCAAAACCTCTTTAACAGAACTCTTTAACTCTTTAAAAGAAAAGTTTGATGTAAATGGAGCACATTGTGTCCAAAAACCTAATTCTCATGGTTAGAAATTCTTTAAATTAGTCTAAAATGAACTCATATTAAGTGTCTGTAATGTGCTGTTGCAAACTACAGCATCTCATCTCATTTTAGGATCATTCCTTTAAAGGTCATGTTGCGTGGTAAGTGGAGTGTGTAGTGCTTTTCCACTGTGAACTTTTATCAGGTCTACAATGAAACCCAGTACTTGAGCACTGAGTGTTATATGATTTATGAGTGATTCTCATAACCATTGGTGCAACTGCATCTGAATATGATAATTGTACTCGAACTGACGGCTGGACTCACGGCAGACACTCATTTAATGTCAATGCGTTGTTTACTTTTCATAAGCTCAGTTCTTTCATATTATCAAGTCAACTAAACCTCTTCAAGCTCCTCTGGAAGTGTAGTAATTATAAATCCTGCATGTGATTCCATTCTCACATGTCCAAAATGGTTCATGAAACAAAGAGGTCAGTGTGAGGACAAAGCTTTGATTCTTCATCATTAAAAGCCTGTAAAGAGTTCATGCATCTCTCATCTAATGCCCTTTGGTCTTCAATAGAAACATTGATCTCCAGATGACTGTAATGGAAAGAGAAACAGCACCTCCTGATGGCAAATAATAGTCCGTGCTGTAAATAATCACTCACTCATCAAATTTTAATGGAGAAAGTATGTAAAAATGTTTCATATGAGGTAAAAGTATATGATTTAAAAGAAAATATGAGCAATGTTGGCATAAAACATTGTGTACAGTATTAAATCAAAGTATGCATCGCATGTGTGAATCGATTTGCGTTTGGATCAACATACAAAACTCTCAAATAATATCTTTATATTGTAATATTATACTTATATTGTAATCATTACGAGCATAAGTTTAGGGTTAAACAAGGAATCTACAAACAGCTCTGTGGAAAGTTCATTAGAAGACAAATTCATTCAAGTATCCAAATTACATATTAATATCACCGCTCTTCCCAGAACCGCATTGTTCGTCACTTCTCGAGTCGAGACCAGTAAACATACACTCGCTCGGTTTCCTCACGGCTGCAGTTCATTTCAACATTTCACAATGCAACATAAGCAAATAACCTTTAAGAACATTAAAACAGGATAAATAAGAGTAAAAAACTCCATATTCCTTAAAATGATCCCTTTTAAGAATACATTTACTTCACATTCATAGTTTGCCAATCAAGCAGGGTTTCAAGTTTGTTTATGAATTATAATAATTTGATAATTTCCCAGCAGTCAGTACAGTATCATGTACAGTATGTGTTGATGTTTATTGCGTCTCGATATCTCTCCACACCTCTCCCTCAGGATACTGATGCTTTTGCACGGATTCTTCCAGCATTTCACAAGAGAATCCAGGATCCTGAAGATGTAGAAACACTTATTTATTTATTATGCTATTGCTACAAAATGGAGCATGTTTCATTTTAGTCATGTTTGTCCAAATGGAGCTAATTATTTTATTTATTAGGATACACTTTATTTTAAGGTAGCGAGTAATAATAATGAACAACGTGCTTACTATAAAGAGGTTAAGATTGGGGTTTGGTTGAGGGTTAGTTGCATGTAATTATGCATAATTTACTGTTATTACTATGG
Source organism: Meda fulgida (assembly GCA_030578275.1). Lineage (NCBI taxonomy): Eukaryota > Metazoa > Chordata > Actinopteri > Cypriniformes > Leuciscidae > Meda > Meda fulgida. The sequence continues at coordinate 2,427,375 of CM060622.1, forward strand.
TAAGTACATGTAACATATGTAACAAGGACACTAAAACGTCCATTTATTATTGTTTTTGCATTGTGATTTTAGTGGCAATTAAGCACAAATATTTTTCATTTAAAATTATTATATGATGAAGATTATATTTTATTACATTTAACTTATTATTATGTGCAGTTATACAGTAGTCATTATACAGTAGTACTCTTGTGTAGGATTAATTGGAGTTATCAATTTGTGATTTCATAATGTATAAATGTAATAACAGGCCTATTACATTACACAAAATGTATCATGTTATCATCATGAGCTCATCGTTTTATTACATTATAAGTATTTTTACTCTGATATTTGACTTATCAAATTTTATTCTGCTTTGCTGACTTATATTTCTATAACTGCATGGCTAAAGCAGTTCCAAGCAGGCACATTTCCATATCAATTCACAAAATTATTTCAGATATTTCAAAGCAAAATAACCAAAAAACCACGGATTAATATAAACTGTGGCATAGTTAAAGTGGAATAACTGATTCAGACTGAGATTGGGTATCGAGAACCAGATCCATTTTAGAGCACCGACATTCAATGAGACGTGCATTTTGCTCATCGGTTCCTCGGTGTGCATTTGAATGTGATTTTAAGTCAAGTCAAGTATATATATATATATATATAGCGCTTTTCACAATATAGATTCACAGTATCAATCAAATAACATAACAGTGTTTGTTTCTTACTGGAAAAAAAAAACGTTTGGTAGGGCTGATCAATGCTATTAATGATTGGTTAATTAATTTGAATATCCCCAACTGAGCAAGCCAAAGGCAACAGGATTTTTTTAAAGGATTCAAGAGCAAGAAGTCGTGAAAGAGAAAGTCCCTATAACCAACCGTTCATAGTGCAATAGCATAAGATATCCCTTGCTTTGCGAGTTTAAGTTTGAGCTCACCGCCGGCGGCATGTAGTGGGCATCTCTGATGATGGTGGGGCTTCTGAAGTGTTCATGCAGATGATCCACATACTCACACATCCTGTAATACACACAGAGCAAACACACTGAATGACCTTTCTGCTCAAAGCGTTCATGCTGAAGATCTGAAGCAGCTGTTCACCCAAAACTGAAATTACTGCAAAAACGCAGTCATTTTTTTCACTTGAAAATCTGCATTGAGCTTTCACAGATGGCCCACTAAACACAATTAGCTGTTTGCCCTTATTTTAAATATATTACCATGATTTCGAACAACATTACACAGATTCATTTCTTTTTTATGTTCTATATTTATTTTGAAGTCTGGGATGTTGCAGTTAGCAAGGGATGGTGGTTAGTGAGGGGGGTTATGATATAAACACTTAGTGGAGTGACTTAAGCTGTCCAGCAACAATCAAGTTGATGAGAGATTCACACTAGTTTATCTAGGCTTAGATAAAGTATATATATATAAAATCAGATTGGGATGAGGTGAAATCAAAGCCAGTCTAATCACACGTGGCTTCCTTAAAGCGGATTGGTCGACCAGTTTAGTCAGTCAAAACCCTCCAACTAGTCAAGTTTTGCCCCTGTCTATTACACACACTTATTACCAGCAATAGGACTTGGAATACAGTTTTCAAGACTACTTTTATCGTGCCCTTTTGAGCTCAACATCCAAAGTACCCACTGATTTTTCTTTTAAAGACTGAAAATAATAGCAAATAAGCAAAATATAAATAAGTTTATATTCTACAATAAAAGAAAATGTTAACACTTTACAATAAGATCTCATTTGTTGCATTAGTTAATGCATGAACTAACATGATCTAACAGTGAGCAATACATTTCTATGCAACATTTATTAATCTTATTAATTTTAATGAATAAAAATACAGTTTATTGTTCAGGTTAGTTCACAGTGCATTAACTAGTGTCAACAAACACAACTTTAGATTTTAAAAACTTATTAGAAAATCCTGAAATGAACTAAGATTCTTTATAAAGGATCATTCATTATAAGTTCATGTTAACTAATGTAGTTAACTAATGTTAACTACTGAAACCGTATTGTTAAGTGTTACCCCAAAAAAAAGAATAGTGTTGAAAAATAATAATAAGATGATGATGATGATGAGGGTGTGTAAATAACTACATCAGTTTTGGGTGAACTCTTTCTTTCAGTAAGCATCAAGACTTCAAAGCATTAGACTTAAAAAAAAGAGTATACACACATTTTTTCAGTACACATACCTATTACTTAAACTAGCAGACACAGAAATGTAGTCAAACAGAATGAGGTGTTGAACGAGCTCACACAGTCCCACACCGCCGGCATGAGGACACACGGGAACTGCGAAGAAGAACACGACATACGAAATCTACATCAGTTGACAATCATTCCTACATTTCATAGACATTTGTGGATCATATTTACCATTAAACTTAGCAGCCATGAGAATGATGGCAAGGTTTTCATTGACACTGCCCACCCTACAGCTGTCAATCTGAACAAACTGTAGAGCCGAGGCCTGAAGAAACTGCTTGAACATCACTCGGTTATGGCACTGCAAACAAGCACACACATATATAGATACAGTACAGTATGGAATCTCAAAATGAACTTAAAGAGATAGTTGATTTATTCTACGGAACACAAAAGGAGATACTTTAAAATAACCTGATAATGGATGTCACTGAGGACCAATGTTCATAAAAAAGAACTGGAAAAAAGTCCAGGCACTCTGTAGGATGCAACAGTTAAAAAGCCTTTATTGTTTTTAATCAATGTTGTTTCCAACATCTTTAAAAGTATCTTTTTTGTGTTCCGCAGAATAAATTAATATAGTTTTGGTGATTAAATGATGAAATATCCCTTTAAAATGGTATTGACAGATATAGAACATAACAGATTTCAATAACAGATCAAGCTATTGAATATTCAACTTTCACATATCAAAGTTCATTAAGAGATTGTAAAACTAATCCATATGAATGGTTCAGTTGAGCTTCTATCTATGTTCACTGACCAATGTTTATATGTGAATAAAAGCCGAAATTCAATCTGTTCATCATATAAAGCGATCGAGTGTCTACAGAAAATTTGGAGTAAACTGCTTAATTCATATGATTCGTTTTACGATCTCTTTTTAAACTTTTTGAAGCATCAAAGTGGTAGTTGCGTAGACTCAATGGAGGGACAGAAATCTTCATTTCTTCAGGTTTCTTTAAAAAGACTTTCATTTTTTGTTCAGAAGATAAACAAAAGTCTTATGATATTTGGAACGACATAAGGGTGATTAATAAATGACAGAATTGTCATTTTTGCGTGAACTATCCCTTTAAGATGATAACTATAATGATAAAGATAAATATATACTTCTTAAAATCATTCTAAATATAAAAGAATAGCAGAGTCACACCACAACTATAAAGAGAATTGGCAAAGAGAAACGATATCGTTACAATCACTTTCAGAAATGTTTTTTTTCCAGCTGATGATCGATGCAAACATTAACAGCCAATCAGAATCCAAACAACAAAACTGCACTACCCTTAGAATAAACTAAATGATATTGTCGGCTGTTGTGGACGCTATTATAGTTATCATTATAGTTAATATTCTTAGTGTGAATGGGCTTTAATACCCAATAAATACACTCTCACCTGCTCTCCAGAGGCCACTCCAATACCAAAGGGTGCAAGTGCCTAAAAACAAGACAAAAACCCGTCAAAACCGGACTAACATGGTCTAATAATGAACAAAGTGAAGCGGTTTACCTTCGAGATGGAAGCATGACCGAGAATATCATCCGGAGACGTGGGCTCCTCAATCCACAGAGGGTGAAACGCTGCCAGCTCGGTTACCCAATGAACCGCTTCGTTAACATCCCACCGCTGGTTGGCATCAATCATCTGACACAGAAGAGGTCATTAAACTCCCCTGCCAAACGCAGCCTTCCGTTCATAGACTGGACCAACTTAACATTCAACTTAAAGGGATAGTTCACACAAACATGAAAATTAGCCCATGATTTACTCATTTACCCTCAAGCCATCCTTGGTGTGTATGACTTTCTTCTTTCAGACGAAGTTATATTGAAAAATGCCCTGGCTCTTCCAAGCTTTATAATGGCAGTTAATGTTTATAACGTGATAAAAGTGCACCTATCCATCATAAAAGTGCATCTATCCATCATAAAAGTGCATCTATCCATCATAAAAGTGCATATTTCCATCATAAAAGTGCATCTATCCATCATAAAAGTGCATATTTCCATCATAAAAGTGCATTTTCCATCATAAAAGTGCATTTTTCATCACAAAAGTGCATATTTCCATCATAAAAGTGCATCTATCCATCATAAAAGTGCATCTATCCATCATAAAAGTGCATCTATCCATTATAAAAGTGCATATTTCCATCATAAAAGTGCATCTATCCATCATAAAAGTGCATCTATCCATCATAAAAGTGCATCTATCCATCATAAAAGTGCATCTATCCATTATAAAAGTGCATCTATCCATCATAAAAGTGCATCTATCCATTATAAAAGTGCATATTTCCATCATAAAGGTGCATCTGTTCATCATAAAAGCGTATCTATCCATTTTTATAATGCACTTTTATGATGGACAGATGCACTTTTATGATGGACAGATGCACTTTTATGATGGATAGATGAACATTTATGGACTTCAAAACAGAAACGCCATTCACTGCCATTATAAAGCTTGGAAGCGCCAGGACATTTTTTAATATAACTCTGACTGTATTCGTCTGAAAGAAGAAAGTCATATACACCTAGGATGGCTTGAGGGTGAGTAAATCATGGGCTACTTTTAATTTTTGGGTGAACTATCCCTTTAAGCTAAATCTGTTTTGCAATGTATACACATTTGACTGAGAATCACCAGGGTGTTGTCTGGACCAATCAACTTTCGGATAAGGCTGCATCTACGGATGTCATCCTGCAAATCGGCCCCAACCTTCACTTTAAATTTAGTCCATCCTTGGGCAAGAGATTCAGAGCAGAGCTATTCAAAGCAAATGATATTTGTTCAGGTCAGAATATGATTATAACAGAAACCGAAACAGGCAAAGAAAAGGCATACCTGGGTAAGTTGCTGGTCGGTGTAGCCCAGCCAGGCACATGAAGTGGTGTAGGCAGGATAACCTTCCCTTAACATCTGCTCCTCTGGAGGGGTTAAAGTCCCCATGAAATCAAGATCGACAGTTTAAAATCAATTGTTTATCCGGGCACATCATTTTTTTAAATTCCTATGTCTCTTAGAGGCTGTTTACAGGACACCGTTTCCAACTAAAAATGTAAAACTTTTTATGCATTTTGGGTGTTCGTTTACACGACAGCGGCGTTTTGGGTTCCTGAAAACGGATTTCAAAGTGTAGAATAAAATATGTCCAACAGTTCACCTCTACTTTTCTTTCCCGTTTTGGCTTTCACCAAAATATCTAAAAGAAAGAGAAAAGGAGTATTATTATGGAGTATAAGAAGTAATTCATTATATGAAGAATATGGGATTACACGACCTGACCTAAAGCGTCCTGCTCTGACAGCGCATCAGTGATATATCTGAAGTCAATACAGCTGATCAACTTCACAGGATCCTAGGCAGAGGATTCAGAAACATACACATTCAGCGGACAGAAGGGTTTTTTTTTCCACAGTGACCTATTTTAAAGTCAGCTTAAAAATCAAAATTGGCCCTATTTATTTTTTCTAATGCATGTTACTGGTCTTCTTGTGAACAATTCATCCATATATATTGTTTTGACCCATAATCTTTCATCAAAATGTCAGAAGTTCAGAACTACAATCGAACAAACAAAAATCAGGTCTTTTCTTACATTTTGCTCAATTACTGGATTAAATCGGAAACATGTAACAACATGGAAATACAGTTAGTCACAATTTCTTTATTGCATACTTTAAGTAATATTCAGTTTTTTGCATCTTAATTGTGATAATTTAAGCACCTAAAAATCGAGTACTCACCATGTCAGCAAGCAGCTTCCACAAGGGCTGCGAAACATATTAATTCTGACCATTAATGATATTCTGTATTCATGAATTTCTTCAACATCCGTGCAAATTGACAGCATGTAAAAGAATCGATCTTGTATCTCACCTTTCCCTCCACTCGTGCCCATAAATCCCAGACGGCGTTCAGAATGGCTGCCGTCGCCAGCTGAATTACTCCTTTTTCTGGTCCAATCTATCAGTGAGATGATCTGTTGATTCAGCTGAACACGAAGAAGTGTTGAACGGACGGAAACACCGGATACTCACCCATCTCATCTGACCATCACTGCTCAGGAGTCTGTAGAAGCCTCTGAAGTCTCCGGTTATCTCCGCCAAAGTCTTTCCCAACACCAACGTGGATAAGGCTTTAACTGCACATACGACTAGACACACACACTGATCTAGATTAGTACAATCTAGTCCAAAACAACTGGAATTTCTATCATAATTTGGAACTGAGGGATCCTAATGGGAATACTATACAAAAATGAGATATTTTAGCCAAAACAACAGCCTTTTTATTGTTACCAATAAGATAGGACACCTTTCTGAAGCTCCTTGTGCAGCACCGGCACAACAAAATTACCGTTGTTCGGTCTGCTTACATCATCACAATGTCACAGTTTTCTCTGGGAATACTTATTCCAATACAAGTATGGTGCTGATAAACTGAACAGGAAAGTACTCCAATAATTTGTTGTAATTTTAAAAGTAATGCGTTACTCGTTACTTGAGAAAACTAATCTGACCACGTGAATCACTTTACTTGTGATGCGTTACCCCCAATGCTGCTGACTAGTATGATTTTTTAATGGCCGATAGCGTGGACAAATATAATGCAGACGTTTTATTATTATTATGATTAGAGCACTAATATTGGTATGCTTGGTAAATATGAGCAAAACAGGTCTATCATTCAAAATATTCAACGAAATTTAATGTTTGGTAAAATAATTTTTAGACAAAAAATGTTCTTATCATCAAAAAAAAAAAGTTTGTTATCTAAAATGTGGCCCACAATTTTGGCCACTTTTTTTTATTTAATTCTTTGTGCAACCTTTCTATGTCAAGACAACATATCTAAGAGTACGCTTACACAACAACAATGTACTAAAAATGGAAAAGTTTACTTTGCGTTTTTCGTTTACAGACGACAACGTTGTCAATACGATCCACACTCAAAAAAACGCTGTATTCTGCTGCCAGGCCAGTAGATGGCGATGTGACTGTCAAGAAACACACTTCTATAGACTGAAAATGCGCATGACGTCACCATTTTCACAAATACACGTTTTTGTAGTTGTACATGGAAAAGATAACATTATCATTTTCAAAAGTGTGCACAATGCTGTTGTTGTGTAAATTAACGGCCAAAATGCATAAAAAGTTTTTGCGTTTTTAAAGATTTTGCACACACCGTTTTCAACTAAAAACTGAAAACTTTGTATGCGTTTTGGCCATTTTTTTACACGACAATGGCATTTTGGGGGCCTGAAAATGCAAACTTTCAGGGTTTTAAAATGCATGCTTTTGAAAACAACACCGTTATCGTCTCCTTGTAAACTACAAAAACATGAATTTGTGAAAACGGCGACATCATGCGCATGCGTATTACGCATCCAGAGTAGCGTTCAGTCTATAGTTGCGTAGCTTTTCTTTACAAAGTGACATCGCCATCTACTGGCCTGGCAGCAAATCACAGCGTTTTTTAGTCGTTTTCGCGGTTCTGTGTGAATGGGATCGTTTTGACAACATTGTCACCGGTTCGTGAAAAACGTGTCATTGTCGCGTAAACGAACCCTTCGATTCTAAAGTCGCTTTGAAGTGGACTCTTTGGTTCATCGCACAGGTTTTCAATAGGGCTTTAATAAAGAGGGTTGTGTGCGCCAATGCTAAATATTCATTCTCTGGTCAGTCAGTGAACCATTTTTGTGTTGATTTTGAGGTGTACTTTGGATTATTGTCCAAGCACTGCCCAAGTTAAAACTTTCTAGCAGAGGCAGTCATGTGTTTAATATCTGCTGGTACTTGAAGGAGTCCACGCCATGATTCACAGATTTTGAATGAAACATCAAGATGAACTGAAAAGACTGTTTTTACAGCTGGTTTCGCTCATATTTACCAAGAGTCCTGAATTAGGTAGACAATTTTTCATCCATAATATTCACGTTCATTCCATTATGAAGGAGTTTTACTTGGTGACACTTTTCAACAGAAGGTGTCAGGCTCGTATCGTTATTGAATAAGACAGCCATGGTCATATGAGTTACAGTATTTGTATAATTGCTCGATTTGTGAAGCTCACCGATTTCCGTCCCTCTTCCCACAGTAAAAGTCAAGCCATAACCCTTCAGTTCAGTGTCCGTCTCAAGAACAACATACGCCACAGAGTAATCTGGATCAGTGTGCTGCGAATCAATCATTCGTTACTGTAATGCATTTATTGTTGTTGGTGCAACGCATGAAATCACTGATATAATAAACACCAAAGAAAGTGAACGAACCATTGCATCTGATCCATGTTGTTCTAGTGAAGTCGGGAATCTCACGTCGCGCACTTTCACATTTATTATTTTGCTTCCAGACATGTTGTTACAGTTGTACACTTACTTTGTGGCTGTTAAGAACAACACTTGTAACACTACGCCCCAAGAACGCTCTGATTGGCTGGCTTTTTGACAATATTTTCAGACCGTAGAAATGTGATTGGCTGTTTTGGAATGACGTCACAAATGACAACAACGTGATCATATGATCGTAAGAAACGATTTTTGTCTTTTTGAATGTCATGTTATTGTTTGTATGTTATGTCTAAAAAAAAAATAATAAAAAAAAAAGATCGTAAGAAACGAAACTACTGCTGGAATACTGTAAACGGTTGCTGTAGGTTGTAGCCTATTCTGTTAAGTCGAATAAAAGGATGAATATTTATGTTGGCGTGAGAAAGCCAACATACTTTTTTTATTTAAATGTATTGGTTACACTTTATTTTATTGTGTCCTTGTCACACTTTAAATGAATTTACTATAGTAACAACTATACAATTAAACACAATTATATGTAACTAACCCTAAACAAAACCCTAATCCTACCATAACCTTAGTAAGTAGGCCTACATGTAGTTCATTTATATTAGCCTACTTATAGCTTAAATGTATAATTAGCGAAACATTAAAATGAAGTGAAACCGACTTAAGTCTATTCCTTAAAGAGAAAGTTCACCCCAGAAAATGAAGATTCTGCCCTCATTTACTCATCCACAAGTTGTTCCAACCCTGTATTAATTAGTTTCTTCTGCTTAACACAAAATATTATATTTTGAAGAATATGCCGTTTCTGTTCCCCATTGACAACCATATTATGAAAAATATACTATGGAAGTCAAGGTGGTAAATCAACTGTTTGATTACCCACCTTCTTCAAAATATCATCTTTTTTTCAGAAGAAAGAAACTCAGGTTTGGAACAACTTGAGGGTGAGTAATTATTAAACCATTCCTTTAATATTACTATTATGACAAACATCTCTGACAATAACTCCTCCTTAGAGCTTTAAAGCTACACACTTACTGACAAAACTGCAAAATCCCATTACATTGACAGAGTGTTTAAGTGTAATAACACTGTATCAATTCCAATCAATCTTTATTGCTTCAAAATTCTTTTAAAACTACTTGAAACATTTATACAAGGCTTTAAAACGACTACATTTTTTAAAATCAAACTTTGTCTTGTAGTAATATATCTGATAGGTAAATAAACTAAATGTTTCTTGACACAAGACACAGAAATTCATGATCATGATTTGGAACTCATTCAAAAATCCTTTAAGACTATATAAAAAATAAAAAATAAAACTAATAACAAAATGTACTTGCATGACAGTATCTTGATATTTCAGCTCTTTCTGGAGTCAGTTATGCTTTATTTTCTTCTTCAGACAGTTCACTTCTACTGATCGGTGACTAAAATATCTGATTAAATATTGCTGACAGATGTTGGATACATTGTTTCGACATAAATTCAAACATTAAACAGAATTCAAAAAGTACTCAGAATGTAAAACTGTTTTACATAATATTAAAGTTAGATTGTATGTTTATCAAAATAAGTTTAGACCCCACTTTATAATATAACTAATTTAATACATCATCTAGAAACAGCAACAACATAATCTGAATAAGTTTATTCAACAATAACTCATAAAACAGATGTCCACCCAATTGAACCACAGTAAAATAAAATCGATTAATTTATAAATATATACATATTTTGTTCGTAATTAAGAACACTGCAAAATCATCACGCCAGTTTGAGAACGTAACAAACAGATACGCAGAACATCAGCATATAGATAAATATGTTTCTTGTTTGTTCAAATATTGTAAAACCATTACTGAGATTATCAGATGGACTAAATCAAAGAGTAGAATAATTCAACATACAACAAAATGAAAGATTTCTAAATACATATAACAGGGACAATAACTGGAAAGTGTCATTTGCAAACATGGATTGACTATTGTAATGATGTTGTAACATCACATAAAATTCAATTAAATAGTGCCGTTTGAAACACTTTACCTTAATGTAACTTTTGCATGAAACCCGCTGCATATATTTCCTTCATTACATGAAGAGCACAGGAGGAAAGATCCAGAAGTTCACTTTCACCGAAACTTATTTCAGTAACTGAATGAGCGTATTGCAGCTTTGAGAAGCCTCCAACACAGAGTGGATGATGTCACTGAAAGGCGGAAGTGGCCACGGTCACGGCAGCGGACTGGAAGCTTCGGTTAGTGACGACACCTTGAGAAAGCTCGTCCTGGGCCTTCTGGAAGCTCGCGCCCGTGTGCCTGTACATGGAGTGAACCTGAAACACAGCAAAGCCAGTGAACGAGAGAGATTCGCGCAGCGCTTGACATTCACTTGTTTGCTCACCAGCCACTGTGGCTAGTGGTTTTTCAAAGTTACTAGCCACTCTGCATTTTCACAGGCCACAATTTTGACATCGATACCATAGGGAAAAACTGCCATATATATATATATATATATATATATATATATATATATATATATATTTAATATTATCTCATTATTTGGCCGCCGGTATATTAGGCTGCTGTTGCTTTAAGACATGACCCATTATAGTATTTTAAATAGTCAATATAGGCTACTTGTCCTTCAGTGTTGAGAAGGATACTTTCAAAACGTATTTTGTTACAGAATACATGCCCAAAAATGTAATTTGTAAAAATCGCTTTCAGAGAGGTCACTCCCGTAACATTGTTTTTTACTCATAAATGCGAACACCAAAAATAAAATAAATTTTATTGCGGGTTGGCGGGTGTTAATGTCAAGCCCTGGGTTCGAGCAAGAGTAACGGATGCAGAATGATAAAGCACAGGAGGCTTCAGCCGGTTCCTCTTCATGTGTTCGACATTTCACGCGGTAACGTCAGGCAGTTTTGATTTATATGCAGTTTGATGATCGTGTTATTTTACATGAGCGTAAGCAATGCTTCTGTCGTTTGTTTCTGCTTCTCCTTCACTTGTCTTTTAATCTGGAGATTCGGTACTCTTTAAGAAGATGCGTAACAGCAGCATTTTTTGAAACCCCCCCCCCCCCCCCCAAAAAAAACTATCCAGGTCAAAATGACCTGAACACAACAAAGCTAAAAAAAAAAAAAAAAATGTTGAAAACCTATTTGAAAAAAAAAAAATTAACTGGAAATAAATAAATAAAATCTAACTAAAGCTTAAAAAAAATTAGACATAAATGGTAATATATATATATATAACAAATAAATGACAAAAACACATAACGAAACTCCTAAAAATGTAACTAAAATTAACTTTGACAAACTAAACAAAACTAAAAGATAATTCAAAATATGAATAAAACCAAGAGAGTGAACGAGAGTTGAGCAAGAGTAACGGGTGCAGAATGATAAAGCACAGGAGGAGATCCAGTCGTGTCCTCTTCATGTGGTCGACATTTCATTCAGTAATGTTGGGCAGTTTTGATTTATATGCAGTTTAATGTTTGATAAACGTGTTATTATACTTGAGCGTAAGAAGTGCTATCGCTTGTTACTGTTGAAAAACTTGAAAAGTTGTCTTAGTTGGCAATAAACTGAAGTACTAAAATTAACTAGAAATAAATAAAAACCCTAACTTAAGTTAAAAAGGAGAGACCTAAATAGTAATATTTTTTTATAAAAAAGGTTACACTATTTTTTTACAGTGTCCTTGTTACATAAACGTACAGTACCATAGTAATAACATTAAATTATGCAATTACATGCAACTAACCCTCAAACAAATCCTAATCCTGCCATAAACCTATAGTAAGTACAATATTACTCAGTGCTTAAATATTATTACAATAACAATACCACCTTAAAAATAAAGTGTAACCAAAAAAAAGTACCAATATAAAAGACAAAAGCACATAACGAAACTCCTCAAATTAAACTTAAATTTACATTAAACTAAACAAAAATAAAAGCCAATTAAAAATGAATAAAACCATAATAAAAACTCAAATAACATAGTCCAACTTACCATTTTGAGTAAGACGACGGCCAGCGCGGCGTTGACAGAGAAGAATACAGCGACCAGCATCATGAAGGCTGACGCCGCTTTATTAATCCCGATCACAGTGATCGCCGTGATCCAGCCACTGACACACAAGCATATCAGCACATCACTGCTTCATACAATATTCACATGCTTCCTTTAACCGTCAACGATATTATTGATCTGCATTGACATCATTATATGAGAACTGAACTGAGCTGGACCATGACATCACTGTTTTCTCCAGAACGGCTATATATATATATATATATTTAAATGAACTAAATATCTTTTTTACAACAAAAATGAACTTACTTAAGCTGGACTATGACCCTTTTTTCTTCTAGAAACAAACTTTGTTGCATTCTTTTCCTGTTATCTCTGTAAAGCTGCTTTTAAACAATCTGTATTGTAAAAGCGGTATATAAATAAAGGTGACTTTTTTATTTTTTTATTTTTAATTAACTAGGTTTTTCTCATTGAGATACAGAATCTCTTTTTCAAGAGAGACCTGGTCGTTGGAATTAATAATCATTTATTAATTTGAAATGATGGTTAGAGATTTGTAGGATATTAATAACAATGGTTGCCTCAGCAAGAGCCTAAAACGGAAGTGTGAATATTAAGGATGTCACGATGCGATACATATCACGATATTAAACTCACGATGCGATATTGCGATACTGAGAGATATGATAAAAGGTTAACAAAAAAAATGACTGTTGATTAAAATGCTAAATGTGGTATTATATTGGTGTGTGAATGAATAAGCTCGGACTCGGTGCTGAAACCCAAAGCACAGGACAATAGAGACACCAGAATAACTATATTCATGATTCTGAAGCTGAAATACAGAATTATTTTCTCTTTCACTGACTGGATATATGTAAAATAATGTAGGAGACTTTTTACTAGTAACATCAGAAATACGGCATTATCAGGACCCACAAATATTCCCCCAATGCATTATTATACATTATATATATAGCAGTTTAATGAAGTTCTGACACTAAAACTCAACTAAAACAGAAATTTCCATTTTGCGGGAACTATACACATATTGGCCCTCATTTATCATTCTTGCGTAGAAACGGGCGTATATGTTGGCGTAAGATTATGCTTACACTCCTCTCCCCGCCTGATTTATGAAGCTGTGCGTACCTTTGAATTTCGGGTGTACGCAATACCCGCCCTTGATCAATGCCGCGGCTGAAAACGATCCTCATTAGAATAACACGCCCCTGTATATTCAAGTCTCCGCCTCCCCCACGCCCTCATTTTACGCCACGGACACACGGAAGACGGCAAAGAAGAGAAACTTCTCCGACGTGGAGCCGAAATGACCTATAGCAAGGCATTTTTTTACAGCGCGTGTTTTGAAACAATTAGCATTTAATTTCGTATCACGTCACTTGTATTGGGGTGTACAGTAGTGATGATGATGTGATGATGAGTACCTTTCATTCACATTAATAATTGCATGACAATTTGAAATATTCTTATTATTATGATTTTTATTATTAATGACGCTTATTGTTATTTAGAAGAAGAATGTCATTTTTATTATTTTGTCAGTCTGAATTGTTTTTTGGTCATTGAAAGCCTTTAGCTACTGAACCCAGTCCATGCGCACCAGCCGGACCTGACCCTAAAACGTCAGTTAAAGTGCCTACATATCAAATGCTTTGGTAAAGTCACACAAATTAAACATTGAAGTCCATGTTGCACAAAAATAAACACTGACGTTTATAATTACTGTGTTGGTTGTTTTTTTTTACAGTGGGTCATAATATATCATATCTTTTAGTTTGTCAGTGCGTTTTGTGGTGTTAGGAATTGTTTCACTGCGAATTTCTGCGCTAACTCAAAACGTGCGTACATGTCAGGGTTCCCACGCCTTGGTCAACTTCAAATTCAAGGACATTTCAAGGACTTACCAGGTCCAATAACCTCAAATTCAAGGATGTGTAGGATCTTAATGTGGGGACACGATTCAAGTGAGAGCAAGGTTACATCGTGCTACCTTTTAAGATACTTGTTACAGTTTTGCGCACGTGAACGTCATGGAAACGCACAACACAAACTCACGTAACGCGTAAATGCCCATAACTAATGTAAATCAAGCAAGCTAGTATTCATAGACCAAAGTGTTGGCGAAATAACACATTAGTGGACCAGAGGAAATAATATGGAATGTTTTACAGAATTTAAAAACTTCTTGCACAAAAAAAAAAAAATTCAAGCACTTTCAAGGACCTGAATCTATGTATGTTTATTTTCAAAAACTTTCCAGGGCCTTGAAATCTTTTTTTCAGATTCACAAACTTTCCAGGATTTCAAGGACCCGTGGGAACCCTGACATGTACACCACCCCCTGAGCTGGCGTAGGATTTGAGCGTGCCGTACGCCAACGTCCATATTGATAAATCTCAAAGTCACCGTGGTTTTGGGTGTACGCTGGAAATTTCGTGTACGCACTTTTGATAAATGAGGGCCATTGTCACTATCTACAATACAGATTGATGCACCCCTAGTAAACAGAATGAAACTGTAAATCCACATTGCTGAGAAGAGCACAGGATGATTCAGCAGAAAACAGTCACACTCACAGAGAGAGCCCCGGAAAACCAACACACCGACAGATTACGAAGAGGCGATCTGTCTAAGAAACATGCCGAGAGGAAGAACACGTAAAGATTCAGATCACACACTGAACTCAGAGCTATCCAGAGACGGAGACACTCACCTGTTCCCCCAGCCAGGGATGCCCACGCTCTGAATGATGTACACGATTACTTGGAATGAGAAAATGAAGAAGAAAAAGAAGAAACTGAAGGAGCTGTCAGATCTGCAATGCAAATTAAAAGAAAAGTAAGTTGAGATGATGATGCTTTAATTCAAAATGTAAGCTGTCAATAATCAACCTGTCACGACTAATATTATACATTCAGTGTGGGTATATATATATATACACACACATACACATAAAGGTGAAACTCGAAAAATTAGAATATCGTGCAAAAGTTCATGTATTTCAGTAATTCAAATTAAAAGGTGAAACTAATATATTTAGTGTATATAACTATATACCTATGCATGATTATACTTTTCAGAGGGCCGATATTTCTGTATTTAAAATCCTTTTTTTTATTGATTTCATGTAATATTCGAATTTTCTGAGATTTTGAATTTGGGTTTTTCATAAGCTGTAAGCCATTATCATCAAAATGATAACTTTTGCACAATATTCTAATTTTTCGAGTTTCCTATACGTACATATTTATACATATACACATTTAATCATATGCTATATATATATATATATATACACACTGTAAATAAGTATACACATTTTGTTTTTGCACTGATATTTTGGGCTATTTTGCTTCCATAACTTTTCATCTTTCAAAGTCGTAGAAAGAAAACATCTGACACATTTAAGTGTTTAATTTCACCAGGTGCATCTTTAAATGCTGTTTTCTCAAAATTAGGTTGGTTTTTTTTCTTCAGAAATCTGCACTTCAGCAGCTTTACAGACACCAAACTTTACATCTATATTCTGAAGGTTTTTACTGAGAGGTTTGTTCATTACATCACGGGCCAGATTCAACATTTCATTCCCAAAAACATGGTGATTTTTTATGGCTGTAGAAAGTAATTAACTGTGTGATAAACAGAAATCCAAAACCTCCTCATTAAAAATGTTAACAAGATCAAACGAACTTTAAAAATGTCACTCTCTTTATTGTAATGTAAAAAAGGTCATGATATTTCATGGTAGTATTTGTTGTACCACTTTATATTTAAATTTTAAGGAAGGATGTGGCTAAAAAAAATAATGGTAACACTTTACTATAAGGTTTATTAGTTAACATTAGTTAATGCATTAACTAACATGGACTAACAATGAGCAATACATCTGTTCCAGTATTTATTAATCTTTGTTAATGTTAATTAATAACAATACAGGTGTTCATGTTAGTTCACAGTGCATTAACTAATACAACCTTTTTATTGATTTTAATAACGTATTAGTAAATGTTGTAATTCATATTAACTAAGATTAATAATGCTGTAGAAGTATTGTTCTTTCTTAGCTCATGTTAACTAATGTAGTTAATTAATGTTAACTAATAAACCTTATTGTAAAGTGTGACCACAATAATAATGTCACAATGCAACATATCACCATTGAACTCACTTAAAGGCCTTGTAAACGGGTCGATACCAGCAGAGGAACGCGACGGGAGTGAACAAAATAAACCAGAGGATTGCGAGTCCGAAGTCAACTCCTTGTGTCGTGTTTACAGAGAAATACACCAGACAGGCCAGCAGGTTCAGGAACAGCGTCACACTGTGATCTGTGGAACAACATGTGGATTATGATCCAGGCTAACACAGAGCATGAACATCTACTCAAATGTTTGCTAACAAGCATTGCTACTAGCATACAACCGTACTTCTCAATCGGTTTTGCATGCATAGAATACTCGGGTGACATACTGGATACAATTAGCAGTATAAAACTTCATGCAATACATGAAACATTCAGAATGCAAATGTTAAAACAAATGTTCATGCAGATTTAAAAAAAAATACTAAATACTGCAGTGTGATTATAGCAAGAAAGTCTGTCAATTTGTAATTGTAACTAACCCAAATTATTCAACCCCCATTGCAAATCAGGTTAATTGGCAACATTTACTGACTTTCAGCTGTTTGCAATGAACAAATCAAACAAAAGTAATTGAAATAGCTCAACACAACAAATCTTTCGAGTGGTTTCCCCAAATTCAACTTTTAATGCAACTTTTAATGCCTTCTGCAGTTTCAGAATTATTCACCCCCCTGAATAGAATCCCTCACAACAGCACAAATCTGCAAATAAGGTGTTGTCTCAAGCCCACCTGATGCAACTTATCAAGGGCTTCATTAGCTGCACCAGGTGAGCTTGAGCTAGAACACACAAAATATCTGAACTGGCTAGGTTTGTGGAGTGTCACTTTGACTGCAAGTCAAAATAATGGTCCAAAAAGTGAAGATATCATTGCCCTTTACAAACAAGGAACAAGATTCAAAAAGCTTATTTATACATTGGAATACTTGATCACTCGAGCGTCATCAGCAGCGCTCAAAGGATCTGCCCTTATGTTGTATTAGATTGGTTATTTAAGAAATTCATAATAAATAATAATAAAGCAAGATACCCTGTTGAAATTATAGAGCTCATTTGCAGCAGCTCATAACAGCAAAAGTGTGTTTTACTAAGTAATAAAGATGCTTGCCATGAAGGCGTTGAATCATTTTGAGACAGCAGAAGGCATTAAAAGTTGCGGTAACGCTTCCTTTTACAGTCCAGTTACCCATGTACATACTCAGTACTTATTTTAGTAATTACAATTACCGGGTAATAATTAGGTACTAACCCTGAACCTACCCCTAAACCTACCCCTAACCCATGTACGTACCTTATATTAGCCAGTACTTTCTAGGTAAGTACACTGTAAGTACACTGTAAGTACTGTACTGAAAAGGAAGCATTACCAAAGTTGCATTTTGAATTTGGGGAAACCACTTGAAACATTTGTTGTGTCGGGCTATTTCAATGACTTTTGTTTGATTTGCTCATTGCAAAGAGCTGAAAGTCTGTAAATTTTGCCAATAAACATGATTTGCAATGGGGGTTGAATAATTTTGATTGCAACTGTATTCCATTTTATTCCAACACATCTGTGTTCACTTACACATCCAGAGGTAGTACATCATCTTGCAAACCCGTTGATATTCCACAGGAATTTCTTCATTAAAATCCTGATAAAAGCAAGGTTTTATGGGGATAAACCTGGGCAAAGGTGGCCAGTTGTTTTCTTTACCTGCAAGCAAACATTCCTCATGTCAAGAGTGCAGATGACCTCAGAAGAACATCTACAGAGTGAGATCAGTGCTGTAGTATTCATTACTTCAAAGTTTCTGCATTCAATTTTTACATTGTTTAAATTAATACATTTTTAGCTAACTGTGATTTTGTATATGTACAATTCTGAAATACATAACTTAGACAGTTACCTCTGATAACAGATCACTCTAAATTGTAATGTGGACTCATGCACTTTCTGTGAAGCTGCTTTGAAGTGATGTGTATTGTGAAAAGCGCTATACAAATAAACGTGAATTGAATTGTAGCGTCTCACCTCGAGCAGTGTCTCGATCCCGAAGCTCCTGTTCTTTACGCTCCAGCTCCGCTGCTTTCTTCTCCAGCTCCTCTTGCTGACGGACAAGATCCGCCTGTCCCGCTGCGGCACTGGCCTGATGGAGGAACCACACATACACTTATACACTAACACGCGTACATGCTGCGGCACCGGCCTGATGGAGGAACCACACACACACTTACACACTAACACACTAACATGCTGCGACACCGGCCTGATGGAGGAACCACACACACACTTACACACTAACATGCTGCAGCACCGGCCTGATGGAGGAACCACACACACACTTATACACTAACATGCTGCGGCACCGGCCTGATGGAGTAACCACACACACACTTACACACTAACACACTAACATGCTGCGACACCGGCCTGATGGAGGAACCACACACAAACTTACACACTAACATGCTGCGACACCGGCCTGATGGAGGAACCACACACACACTTACACACTAACATGCTGCGACACCGGCCTGATGGAGGAACCAAACACAAACTTACACACTAACATGCTGCGACACCGGCCTGATGGAGGAACCACACACACACTTACACACTAACATGCTGCGACACCGGCCTGATGGAGGAACCAAACACAAACTTACACACTAACACACTAACATGCTGCGACACCGGCCTGATGGAGGAACCACACACACACTTACACACTAACATGCTGCGACACCGGCCTGATGGAGGAACCACACACACACTTACACACTAACACACTAACATGCTGCGACACCGGCCTGATGGAGGAACCACACACACACTTACACACTAACACACTAACATGCTGCGACACCGGCCTGATGGAGGAACCACACACACACTTACACACTAACATGCTGCGACACCGGCCTGATGGAGGAACCACACACACACTTACACACTAACACACTAACATGCTTCAGCACCGGCCTGATGGAGGAACCACACACACTTACACACTAACATGCTGCGACACCGGCCTGATGGAGGAACCACACAAACATTTACACACTAACATGCTGCGACACCGGCCTGATGGAGGAACCACACACACACTTACACACTAACACACTAACATGCTGCGACACCGGCCTGATGGAGGAACCACACACACACTTACACACTAACATGCTGCGACACCGGCCTGATGGAGGAACCACACACACACTTACACACTAACACACTAACATGCTGCAGCACCGGCCTGATGGAGGAACCACACACACTTACAAACTAACATGCTGCGACACCGGCCTGATGGAGGAACCACACACACACTTACACACTAACATGCTGCAGCACCGGCCTGATGGAGGAACCACACACACACTTACACACTAACACACTAACATGCTGCAGCACCGGCCTGATGGAGGAACCACACACACACTTACACACTAACACACTAACATGCTGCGACACCGGCCTGATGGAGGAACCACACACACACTTACACACTAACATGCTGCGACACCGGCCTGATGGAGGAACCACACACACACTTACACACTAACACACTAACATGCTTCAGCACCGGCCTGATGGAGGAACCACACACAAACTTACACACTAACACACTAACATGCTGCGACACCGGCCTGATGGAGGAACCACACACACACTTACACACTAACATGCTGCGACACCGGCCTGATGGAGGAACCACACACACACTAACACACTAACATGCTGCAGCACCGGCCTGATGGAGGAACCACACACACTTACACACTAACATGCTGCGACAACGGCCTGATGGAGGAACCACACACACACTTTCACACTAACATGCTGCAGCACCGGCCTGATGGAGGAACCACACACACACTTACACACTAACATGCTGCAGCACCGGCCTGATGGAGGAACCACACACACTTACACACTAACATGCTGCGACACCGGCCTGATGGAGGAACCACACACACTTACACACTAACATGCTGCAGCACCGGCCTGATGGAGGAACCACACACACACTTACACACTAACACACTAACAAGCTGCGGCACCGGCCTGATGGAGGAACCACACACACACTTATACACTAACACACTAACATGCTGCGACACCGGCCTGATGGAGGAACCACACACACACTTATACACTAACACGCTAACATGCTGCGGCACTGGCCTGATGGAGGAACCACACACACTAACACACTAACATGCTGCGACACTGGCCTGATGGAGGAACCACACACACACTTACACACTAACATACTGCGGCACCGGCCTGATGGAGGAACCACACACACTTACACACTAACATGCTTTGGCACCGGCCTGATGGAGGAACCACACACACTTACACACTAACATCCACCTGAGAAGCTGTGTTTGGGTGCCTTTGGGAGGATGTGAAATCAATAGTGATTTTGAGGGGTGTAACGGTACAGACGTCACGGTTCGGTGCATACAGTCAGATGACGAATATAGTCTTGCTGTGTCTCAATTCACCTACTTATTATACTACACCCTAAAAGTAGGTTCTCTTTTAGTGAAGAAAAAGTAGATACTGTTGAGTATGTAGCAGAAGAGTACACAAGCTTTGGGACATACTGTCACGTCATACAATTGTGTCTTTAACGGTTGCTCTGTCACATCCTCTCACGTAAACTGACCTGTCAATCATCTTGTCAAAGATCAAATCCTCCACATTTCATTTAATTTCACTGTCCTACCGTATCAGAGAGAAATGCAGAAGAATGCCTATCTGCAGTCGCGGGTCTTTAATGCGAAGACTATCCTCATATTCATGCATAATGATGCATTTAAAAGTGAACGGCCAAACGAGCTTTATAAAACTCCACATTATAACATGGATAACATTAAATACATATTTTTTTTATCAGGTTAAACTTTGATTAGTCTCTCAAAACTATCTAAACTGCTCACCATCGGTCTCGCATACCCGCCATGTTTTGTAGTTTTTAAACTTTTGTTGTTTTTGTAGTTCCTCCTCCAAAGTGCAATGGGTTGTGGGTAATATTAGCCTTTATCCACCTTATTCCTGACGAGCTTACTGCATTTTTAATTATGGGTGGCACTTCCGGTTTGGGGAACTTCCGTTCAAAAAGACTGAAACGAATAATTTCAAATCATAAGGTTTCCCAACAAATAAAGCTGATCTGTCAGTGTGACTGGATGAGCTGGCAATTTCCCTTCATGATGTATTGTCAGACATCATGAGAATAACGTTATACTTGGTATTTTAACGTGACTTGTTATAACAAAAATAGGCCTTTTCATTCGCTTCATTCTTTTCCTCATGATTATTTTCTTTTTTCCCCTTTGCAATCCGCTGTAAAAGTATGAAAAAGGACAACATATAATGCACATTTGTGGTCTGTTCTCCCAAATTTAATTTACGATATATTTCATTAATAATTCACTGGAATGCACGACGAATCTCGTTAATTCTGCTCAAATCCTAACGTCTCTTTCCAGGTTTGTTTTCACAGGTAAATGCAATTTATAATCTGTCAAAAGGACGGAAATCACTTTGAAATAGTATCACGTGATGCAAAATGTGAATATTTTTGATTAAGGCAACATAAGTTACATAATAGCCTACAGATATATATTAGCCTACTACAGTGGGGCTTTTGTGGTTATTTGGTCTGTTGAAAGTGCCTTGTTGATGCTTTTACACTTTTAAATGTCCTTTTAATGTTCTATTATTGAAGGGTGAGTAGATTAGTGTCATCTCATTGTGACACTTTAACGTATTGCGTTCATAGAGCGATCCTTTCACTGATTGTTTACAGCATAACGGGAGTTCCACCGATAATTAGCGCAAAGCGTCATGGGGCGCAGGAATAAGGTGGATAGTGCGCACGGATCCACACTTCGCAAATCTACCGGAAATAGTAGACCATCCAGGGACTTTTGACACATTCTTTTCAACATACTACGCTTTGGGACACACTTATTCTAATCTCACGTACTATTTAGGATGGGTAGTGGACACTGGGGTGCAGGGTCAGTCACAGGCGATACACACTCCAATCCAGAAGGGGGCGCACACGGTAATGCAACGCTGTTTGCTAACCGCCACAACAGGAAAAAGAGCAGTCGAAGAGGAGATGATCTACGCACGAATCCAAAGCGAGAGCTCAGATGCACATGAGAGCCTGCTAGTAGCCCATACGCTGAGTTTCCATTCATTTTAGTGACGCGCTACACAAGCGCTCCACAAACTTCACGGAAATGAAACCCGGACGGCAGAAAACGGCATCCTGTTTGTTTTCTTTATTTTAGAAAAGCACAATGTTTTGTTTTTATTGTAATCGTATAGACCTTAAGTTTTGAATGACGTCTTACTCTTATCTTTTTAAGATGGAGTATTTTAAGTTGTTTCTGCTGTTATGATACAAAATCATTTGACATTAAACTGATTAGTGTCGTGGAAATCTCACTACAGTCCAGTGATGAAATATGAGTGTTCTGGAAATATGAATCCTCAGGTGCCGCTTTACTCTGAAGTAAATGAAGTCGACTCTTTTGCTCCTCCTCGCTCATCTTTACGTGATTTCTTGAAAAAGCGTAATATTGAACTTTGTGCATCCGCCATTGTGACCACGTTAAACACCCACTGAAGTGCCTTGGAACGCACAGCTTTGTTTGATGATGCGTTGACGTAATTTCCACTGAAACGGGAAGCTGCGGCGGGATATATTGAATGGCTCCTCCCCCTTTTCATATAGCCAATAGCGTTTAGTTTACCTCACAGACTGCAAGTCATATTTGACGGCACCATGGATGCAAATCCGAGCGCTGATGATACGCTGGATTCAACAATAGAGTTGTGAATAAATTCTAGCCATTTCATTCTTAACCAACGTAACAAAATTTTAGTGTTTGAGCAACCGAACACACACTCCAACACATATTGCTATGTGACGCAATGGTCACTTTCGACAAGGTGGTATATATATTGCATAGGGGGTGGAGCTTTAGATTCTAGAGAGCATTTGATTGGAGAGAAGATGCGATGAGAAGCTGAAGTCTGCGATGATGTCATACAAATCTCTGATACATTTTAGCAGAAGTGAGACTTTGAATGCTCCTAAATGCAAATTTTTATTTTTAGAACACACCAGCTTATTCATAACCTAAAGGCTAACATATTCATACTAAAAGGTAAAAAACGTACATTTTGATTTCAGGGGGCCTTTAAAGGTGCAGTCTGTAAGAATGACAGCCTGTGGTCGAAATAGGTACTGCAGTCGAATTCAAAATATCAGAGATCGTTGTTTTTCCCGCCCCCCCGCCTCCTCAGACTCGACAGCGCTCACACAGGTTGCCAGTTTGAGCACACGCAACAGGAACGAGCACAATGGACAATGAAAATGGCCAAATAGGCAACGTGCAGTATCACAGACCAAAACAAAAACAGACATTCCAACCTGGAAACGGACATTTCAAAGTAAAATAACAGGCTGTAGAAGTGCTTTTCAGAGAAACCAGTATGTGAACTTAGCATAGCCCCTTTCACACAGAGATTCCGGAAAATACTCGGATAAAGTGACCCGGGATTTGACCCGGGTTCGTTTGATTTTGGTTCATTCACACTGCCAGTGATTTTCCAGAATCAGAGAGTGTGTTCACACACAACCCATAAAAATCCCGTAAAGACGCATAACATCGATGTGACATGTAATGTCTCAGCAGCGTCTTAAAGCAACACTAAGTAGGATTTTTTACCTTCAAATAATGTTTCCAAAATCGTTTCAGCGGTTCATCCAGTCGTGAGATGGTGAAATGTACTTATGCCACCGCTTTGCGGTCCTTTTTCTGGTATATCCACGCTATGTAAGATTGCCAGATCGGGTCATGTTTCTGTAGTTCTAATGAGACATAAGAAAACGTCAAATTTGACTTGCTTTACAGCAAGCGTTACAATTGCCGATAGATGGAGCGTACTCGACAGTAGATAAACAGCGAGCGCGCGCGAGTAGGATGCGGTAGGCTAAATTATTTACGACAGCGGTAATGGACAATTCCGCTTCCAACCTGTAGGGCGACCGTAGAGGAAAAGTTCCTTGGTGTTGCTTTAAGTTTGCTTATGAGAAACCACGCTTGTGCATTTTTTTCTCTGATTCAATTATAAACGCGCATTACGTACTGTTTCACTACTGGTGAACGATCCCGGCTTCAGCGTCATTATTACGGCACGGCGTTGATTACGGCTTTTATTCACACAGCGCGCGTTTTGGGACTGAACACGGCAATGTTACTAGGTCTCTATCCCAGCATCAATCCCGGTCGTGTTTGCGTTCACACAGAAGGCGTTCTGGCAATTTCACGGGATCAACGCGCTGTGTGAAAGGGGCTCATGTTTCCTCAATATATGCAAACAAACATATGGTGTTTTTATGCTTTAGTAGAGTGAAAAGGTTACATACAGCACCTTTAAAGAACTCTCACAATCAAAGAAAATGACACCGTAGGCTACGATGGCGGGCATGTACATGTAAATGTACCGAACTCGTACCGAACCGTGACCCCAAAACCAAAGTACGTACCGAATTGTGACTTGTGTGTACCGTTACACCCCTAGCAGCTTTCCTTCTTTCATGCTGTACTCTGATAAATATGAATCAGCATACAAAGATTATGGTTCTGCATGAATATTGTACTAACTTGTGGACTGGGCTCCACAGTCGTCTGGAGGACCGCTGGCTGAGAAGCGACTGAAGCGGGGATGGTGCTTCCACCCTGAATAAAAGAGAGGGAACATATTCAATTCAAATTTTTAGCTTGTGATTTCATTCAGTATAAAACACAAAAGTGGAAAAATTCAAAACTTCCTAAAGGAAAATATTGCATTGGAATTTCTATCATAAATTGGAATCATTCCTGTAGGAATCAAATATTGAAATAAGGAAAGCGAAATTAACTTCTCAAAACAAACTAAAGTGTGTGGATTGCAGTTGATCTACTGTAGTTTTTAACGGGACTTCTATTTGATTCTTTTAGGTTTGAGCAATAATTTGGCATTTCTTTACCATTTTTGACTTATTATCATAATTGTAAGTCAGTCTTGAGGATCAAATCCAATTCTGAATAAATGTCAATCCCATTTCAAATAGGATTTCAATTAATGCTGCAGGATTATTTTGGATCCACATTATAACAGAGGAATATTATCCTGTTGATATGCATGTACTGTGACACGGGGAACTGAGAAATGATTTTTGATTTGTAGGATGAGGATTGGAAACGGTCAGGCTTACCAGAGCACTGGCTGTGAACGGGTTAAACTCTCCTACGCCATCGCCTGCAGTGCTGGTCACTTGAGTGACTGATGGATCCTGGCAGGCACAACAAATATCACTTGCCTATTCATTAAACACTGCATGTTATAACGCTTTTGGGACACTTCTTCTTCAAAGTACTTTGGAGTACCATGACATGAATATTCCCATCTGATATTGCCAGAGCGTGTTTTTCCCTCCTCTTTTTTCTATTGCAGGCCAATTAAAATTTGCAAATGCAGCCGGCTATGACAAGCCATTTTGACTTTTATTAATTCCCAGGATATGAATTCTTGATACCAACAATTCAGTTTCCAGTAGATAAAATGCTAATTCTTGATATCAGGAAATAGTAAAAACTGTAATTCTTGATATCTGTAATTATATTTCCACTAGTTAAATGTCACCATAGGCTGCCATTCAAATTCAATTGTTGATATCAAAAATGCATTTCTTACTGATTCACGTATCAGAAATACAATTCTTACTAGAATTTTTTTTATATCAATACTTACTGTTTTACTAGACAAAATAAAAATTCCTGATATCAAGAACTCAAGTTTCACTAGATGAAATGTTAATTCTTGATATCTGTAAATGTATTTCAACATGTTAAATTTGTTATTTCTGAAATAAACAATCAGGAGAGTATTTTCAGATATCTAAAATGCCCATCTTACTAGTAGCAATCACATTAATGAGATAAGAAATTAACCTGGTCACTGTTGACAATCAAATTATTGATATCAAAAATAATTTCAAAACATTTTACTAGTAGCAATTAAATCATTGATATCAAGAACAGAGTTTGACACCAGTACCCACGTAATTATTGATCTAAAAAATGTTTTGTTTTTCTAGTAAGAATTGTATTTCTCAAATGTGAAATTGGAATTTCAACTAGAAATAAATAAATTATTGATATCAACAATTGCATTTGAATGCCAGCCTAAGGTGAAATTCAACTAGTGAAAATACAATTACACACATCAAGAATTATAGTTTTTACTAGTTGAAATTGAATTATTGATATCAAGAATTCGTATTTCTGTGGGTGATTACGTCATTGTTGGTATCAATAATTTACATTTTACTAGTAGAAATCTAATACCTGATACCAAGACTTAGCATTTGAACAAGTGAAAACTGAATTGTTGATATCTGTGACTGTGAATGAATAAATTAAAAGTCAACGCGGCTTGGTTTAGCCGACACGGTAAATAAGATGCACCT
This sequence comes from Meda fulgida, assembly GCA_030578275.1. Classification (NCBI taxonomy): domain Eukaryota; kingdom Metazoa; phylum Chordata; class Actinopteri; order Cypriniformes; family Leuciscidae; genus Meda; species Meda fulgida. The sequence continues at coordinate 2,454,664 of CM060622.1, forward strand.
GTTGGATTTGTAACGTTAGGCTTCGTGCACTTATCGCGTGAAGTGATGGATCAAAGTTTATGCCAAAATGCTTGGTTCTACACATAATGATGATAAACAGTGTTAAAATGCTCACGACGGCAGAATAAAACTCGGTTGTTATATTTAAAGAAAACTTAAAACAAAGAAATACTTCCTGGATCGTCATCGGAATGTGATTGGCTTGTAATCCGAACAGGGAAATTTGATTGGCTGAGCCCTCTCTCACCTTTCTCCACTGACTCCGAACCAAACAAACAGGTTCACAGTGAAATATATATATATATATTACGTGTTACCAAAGACATAGTAAATCATTAGGTATTTACCTGGAAAGGATTGACATCAACTGGTTCGGCAAAGGGGTTGTGATCGAATCCAGACATCTTGTCTTGCGGCAAGCACAGGTGTTCTCGCGCTCCGTGTACCTGGCAGCGCTCACTGACCGCTGCGCATGCGCGGTGCATTCAGCCATGACGTCACTAGGGATCTAGTTTGGATCTTATCTTTCAGCTCTACTTACACGCACTACTTGAAATGAATACTTCTGATGTAGAGTTACACTAATAAACGTGCAGTAGCATAACGTTTTAATAACTTGTTATGTGGAGACTTGTAAAAGGGAAGAAAACGGTGTTTTTTTTATATTTATTTTTTACCTGCTGCAATTCACTATTCATGAGTCAGTCTCTCTCTCTCTCTCTCTCTATATATATATATATACGTCTCTCTCTCTCTCTCTCTCTCTATATATATATATATATATATTATATACGTCTCTCTCTCTCTATATATATATATATATATATATATATATATATACGTCTCTCTCTCTCTCTCTCTCTATATATACATATATATATACGTCTCTCTCTCTCTCTCTCTATATATATATATATATACGTCCCTCTCTCTCTCTCTCTCTCTCTCTCTCTCTCTCTATATATATATAATCGTCTCTCTCTCTCTCTATATATATATATATATACCTCTCTCTCTCTATATATATATATACACCTCTCTCTCTCTCTCTCTCTCTCTCTCTCTCTCTCTATATATATATATATATATACGTCTCTCTCTCTCTCTATATATATATATATACCTCTCTCTCTCTATATATATATATATATATACCTCTCTCTCTCTCTATATATATATATATATATACCTCTCTCTCTCTCTCTATATATATATATATATATACCTCTCTCTCTCTATATATATATATATATATATATACCTCTCTCTCTCTATATATATATATATATATATATACCTCTCTCTCTCTCTATATATATATATATATATACCTCTCTCTCTCTCTATATATATATATATATATACCTCTCTCTCTCTCTATATATATATATATACCTCTCTCTCTCTCTATATATATATATATATACCTCTCTCTCTCTATATATATATATATATATACCTCTCTCTCTCTATATATATATATATACCTCTCTCTCTCTCTATATATATATATATATACCTCTCTCTCTCTATATATATATATATATACCTCTCTCTCTCTATATATATATATATATACCTCTCTCTCTCTATATATATATACCTCTCTCTCTCTCTCTCTCTCTCTCTCTCTCTCTCTCTCTCTCTCTCTCTCTCTCTCTCTCTCTCTCTCTCTCTCTCTCTCTCTCTCTCTCTCTCTCTCTCTCTCTCTCTCTCTCTCTCTCTCTCTCTCTCTCTCTCTCTCTCTCTCTCTCTCTCTCTCTCTCTCTCTCTCTCTCTCTCTCTCTCTCTCTCTCTCTCTCTCTCTCTCTCTCTCTCTCTCTCTCTCTCTCTCTCTCTCTCTCTCTCTCTCTCTCTCTCTCTCTCTCTCTCTCTCTCTCTCTCTCTCTCTCTCTCTCTCTCTCTCTCTCTCTCTCTCTCTCTCTCATGAAATCAAAATAACTCCGTGCCTTTGACAGCAGTATTACAGGTTTAACAGCTCCCACACAATTACAATTTCCTCAGGCTGGTGTCATGACAAAACGGGTCTCTAACAAATATCAGTTAATGATTATACTAAGTACACAAACGATATTAATTTACAATATGTATAGGTTACTATATAATGCACAATAAAACAAATTTAACGTTTCTTTCACTTGATAAACTGTTAATTAATAAATAATAGCCAATTAAGTGAATAATTCAACAACATTATATTTTTTAAATGAATTATTTAGGTATTTAACACGTAATTACAGTAATGATGATTGTGAATCATTGTAGGGTAAGTGAAAATGCGTGTATAAACTAAGCTATCAGGCTAATCTGGAATCTGTATGCTATGCTAGTACAAAGGCTAACTAATTAATGGCAATAACCTAGTCCAAAAAGCATTTATGTTTTCACATTTTTTTGTAGGAATTTCAATCAGGCGCTAAAGAGTACCCATTAAAAGTAATTTGACCCAATGGGATCGCTTGTGGTCCTAACAGAACCCGATTGAGGAGGACCTGATTTGTCACCACACCGAATGTAATCTTTTTGTTAACCCCATAATTTGGGTATCATTTGAAAGCTTAAAATTTATTCTGTTAAAACCGTTTTTAAGTTGGACATTGCGTTCTCATAGAAACGGTACTTTAAAGCCTTTTTTGGCAGGCTCCTCCCATTAGTGGGCGGTGTCATATTTCAATTTTTTAATAAAACTTTCTTATCGTGACAATACACCTATCGTCGGAAAGGTCTGAAACTCAACATTACATATATGACAACTGTTTTGTGATAAAAGTGATGAGACAGAAGTATATTGATTTGTAACAGAAGGCATAAAAAAAATCATATAGATTCTATAATACATATATAATATATAATATATTATAGAATGTGTGTCACCTGGTGGCTATTTTTTGTATTACACCTAAATAAAATGTTTTAAAAAACGTTAGGTTACTGACGTAACCCCGGTTCTCTGATAACATGAAGTGAGGTATCTCACTTTGGGAACGTTTCTGGGCGTGTCCGATCGCGGAAGCACCAATTACACCACGTCTGCCAACTATGGCAGACCAATCGCTGCAGCGATCAGGGAGTCCTGGCTCCCTGTATATAAACGCAGCTACCTGCCGTTTCGTCATTCTCCGCACATCTCTTCTCCGTGCGTATAGGCAAGGAGGGCAATGTTGTGAGATACCTCACTTCATGTTATCAGAGAACCGAGGTTACGTCAGTAACCTAACGTTCTCTTTCTAACATTCGTTCGGTATCTCACTATGGGATATAGACAACTCCCGTATTGCCGATATGCTGACGAAGCAGACTGAAGAAGAGGGGATATAAATTATACTGAACCATAGACCCAGTTGGAGAAAAAAAACAGGATAATAAGGCGACGGGTGCCCCTTTATTAAAAACCCTTTCATACTCCCTGACTACTTACTCCCAGAACAGAGTGTCCCAGAGAGGGTTCCGTAACATCCAGTCTATAAAAACGGATAAATGTGTGTGGAGAGGACCAGCTGGCCGCCGCACAAATTTCTTGAATAGAAATCCCCTTAAATAGAGCCCATGATGTAGACATCCCCCTAGTAGAATGCGCTCTTAGTCCTACTGGGGGCTCTATATTATTGCTCTTGTAACATAACGCAATAGCCTCCACCACCCAGTGGGAAAGGCGTTGGCGGGAGATAGGTTTTCCCTTGACAGAGTCAGCTCATGAGACAAATAGCTGGTTGCTCTTACACAATGTGTGGGTTCTCTGTACATAACTGTACAGCGTGCGAACCGGACATAAACAGTGTAACCTCTCCTCTTCTGGGGAAGAAAAAGGAGGAGGATGAAAAGCTGGCAAGTCCACTGCTCTTACGGTATCCGTGTGCTCATATACTTTGGGCACGAATGCCGGGTTAGTTCTAAAATTAGCTCTTTGACCACCCGGAGCAAACTTCATACATGAAGGGTGAACTGATAACGCCTGTAGTTCACTCACCCTCTTTGCTGTTGTAAGAGCAAGTAACAGCCGTTTTTAAAGAGAGCAGTTTTAAGGCAATGCTATCAATGGGCTCGAACGGGGCTTTTGAGAGCGCGCTCAGGACCACAGACAAATCCCACGGCGAGACCAGCGTCTTCGATACTGGGTGCAGCCTACCTGCACCTCTCATAAAACGGCAGACTAGAGGGTGTTGGCCAATGGTACCCGACTCAATACCCACATGACATGCCGATATAGCGGACAGATAAACCTTAACCGTGGAAAAAGCTCTGCCTTTATCCAGGAGGTCTTGAAGAAAACACAGCACATCCGAAACAGAGCACAAGAACGAAACAATGTTCTTAACTGCGCACCAATCCTCAAAAACTCTCCACTTGAGGTTATATAAAGAACGAGTCGAGGCCGCCCTAGCGTTCTGAATCGTCTCAATAACTCTTGGAGGTAGTCCGGCTGCACTCAGATTCAACCTCTCACGGGCCAGGCCCAGAGAGCTAACTTCTGTGGGGAGGGATGGAATATTTCTCCCCGTGCTTGTGAGAGGAGATCCCTGCGCGCTGGTAACGGCCAAGGCTGGTCGTACAGCAGTTGCACAATCTCCCCAACCCACAGTCTCCCCGGCCAGTAAGGCGCGATCAGAATCATTACATGTCTGCGCTCCCGAACCCTCCGTAATGTCGGCTCGATCAAGCTCAACGGAGGGAGCGCGTACAGTAACGCGTCTGGCCACTCGTGGGCTAGAGCATCCACACCCAATGGTGCATCGTCGCCGACCAGAGAGAAGAACAGGGGACATTGTGCGTCTTCGCGCGATGCGTAGAGATCTACGGAAGCCTGGCCAAATCTCTGCCACAACATGAGGATCACCTGGGGGTGGAGTCTGCACCTATCTTAGTACAATCGGGCCCAGAGGGCATCCTGTCCTGAGAAAAGACGGGACTCTCCAATGACAGAGAGCGCTCGTGCATTCTGGTGAGATGCGCACTCTGCGGCTGAGGCGGCTCCCGGGGCGAATGCCCTGTGACACTGTCCAGATCTGAAAATCTCTCATTCTTAACAGCCCCAGGGGAACCACAGCCACAGTTGAGGCCATCAGTCCTAGTAGCCGAAGACACATCCTGAAAGAGACTGATCTCCCTCGTTGGAAAAGAGAGAGGCAGTTCTGAAAAGTCTTGATGCGATCCTCTGATAGGAACGCTCGAAACGTCACAGAATTCAACCTGAGACCCAAGCAGACTATTTCCCGAGACAGAGAGAGACAACTCTTCACTTGGTTTATCTTGAAACCTAATCTCTCCAGATACACTATCTCCTAATCTCACTAGTGTGTGTGTATCGCTCTCTGCCTGCCGTCGGCACGGTGCGCAGATAAGCATATCGTCCAGATATGATGAAATTCTGATCCCTGATCTCCTCAACGGATTCAGTGCTCCTTCTACACACTTGCTGAATACTCGAGGAGCCAAAGCTAGGCCAAATGGTATTCTCGTACACTCGTATGCTGTGCCCTGATAGGCGAACCTCAGATATTTCCTGTGCGCAGGAAAAATATCTATGTGAAAATATGCGTCCTGGAGATCCACCGAGGTGAACCAGTCTCCTTGCCGAATATTTTGACACAACGTTCTGATAGACAGCATTTTGAATTTGTATTTTCTGAGGTTTCTGTTGAGGACCCGTAAATCCAGAATGGGACGGAGACCTCCCCCTCTCTTGGGAATCATAAAATAACGGGAGTAGAAACCCTTGTGGCTCTCTTCCGTTGGAATCACTCTTATCACTCCCTTTTCCATTAAAGAGGCTATTTCTTCCTCTAAAACCAGAGCTGCTTCCCCTTTGGCCACTGAAATTACCACTCCGTTGAACATAGGAGGTTTTACAGCGAATTGAAACCTGTATCCCCTCCCTACGGTGGTTAATACCCAGGGATGAACTGCGCATGCGCGCCAGTTCACTGTCTGTGCAGCGAGTGGGCGCTTCCTGTCTTCGCTCACTAGAGGTGCCGCAGCACACTCTAGCGGCAACGGGGGGGAAGACCGCTCCAGTGACGGAGTAATGTTGGTCTTTATTTGTGATTGTTTTATTCTTTTGTGATCTTTTTCTTTTTTCACATTCTGCGCCCTCGGTCCTTGACCTGGATGCGTCAGAGGAAAATTTATTTTTGAAAAACTGCTTGTGAACGTTAGACCTTCTTCCCTCGTAACAGACCTCGAAGGTGGAGGGGGAGGCGATCTTTTGGGGGGCACTTGCAGAACGGTGGCCACATTCCCGCATACATTGGACTCTGAACTGTCCACACGAACACATTTCACCTCTGAATTCCTTCTCCGTTTCCCCGCGGGAGGGAGAGAGGAATCGTTCTGAAGGGCTGGGACAGAGAAACCCTGGGTGCTGTCCCCCAACCCTTCCTGATGCTGAACCGACGTATCAGGTCGACCGCCTCTTGTTCCCCTGGGGGGCGGGCGATCGGTGTTTCGCTGCTGCGGCCGCGAAAGACTGTTTAGGTCTAACGAAACCGGGTTTGGCTGTGGGGGCGCGTTGCCCGGCTGTTGTGGTGGAGTAGAGCGGGAAGGCTGATAATCTGAATGCCCTCCTCTGCCTGACGGTCTGAAGTTCGGCCGGTTCGGGTGATAAGGCCGAGCCGCCGGCTTTCTAGGGAGACAGACCTGGAAAGCTTCTCCCTCCCTCTTTCGCATGTCACACTGCTGCCGCATCGCAGTTACCGTCGTGCCGAACATGGCTTTTGGATCTATAGGGGCATCCAGAAACTCTGCTTTCTCTTTATCAGAGAGCCCTGATAAACCCAGTCACAGCGATCTCTCACCCACAACTGCTAAGCCCATACACCGTCCGCAACTTTGCACTGCTCCGCGGGACGTGCGCAGGTTCAAATCTGCGATGACGCATATCTCCTCCCAGAGCACTGGGTTGGGAGATCCGGAGTCCAGTTGACGACCCATCTCCTCTAATAGCTCCGCTTGATAGGCTGTAAGGAGGGACGTTGCGTTCAAAGCACGGACGGACAGTGCAGTTGACTTGTATATCTTTTGAAAAACCGAGGCGGGGAAGCGCTCTGTTTTCCCTGGCAGCGACGCTCCGGTTGAAGAGAGCGCCGCCCTGCGGCCCGGGTGCAAGTGATTTGCCACCGAAGTTTCCACCGGGGGAGGATCCGCCATCCCTAGATCCTCCATTCCCTGAACATCCAGCCTCGAGAAACCCTTGACGGGCACTCGATGAGAAAAAGTCTTGTCCCAAAACTTCTTCATCTCTGTCACACAGGCCGGGACGGCCGGAATGAACTGCCTCGCTGCCGGGAGACGTGACGGAAGTCTCTTTCCATCGTACAGGTCTCTTTCAGCCCCTTGACCTGCCTGTTGGGATGGCCATTCGATCGATAATCTAGCCGCGGCCCTGCGACAGACCTCGATTAGATCTGTGTCCATCTGTACAGGGGAGGGTGAACTCTCATCCTGTGCACTCGGCGGCCTGGACTGGTTCGGGGGAAGAATGGTATCTTCATCGTCGTCGTCCTCGAGGATTTTCGACAACACTTCATCTCCGGTTCCAGCGCGGTGGCCATGATGGAGCTAGCACTCTCTTCGTATGGTGAGTTCTCACCCAACGTGACAACTGGTACGGAGCTGTGCTGCGATAGAGAGCTATCGTTTTCCTTATCTTTTTGGTACGTGGTAAGCGCCCAGAAAAACGTGGAAAAAGATTGGTGAACTTAAGAGCAAGAAAAACTCGTCTTGACACGTTAGTTATCGTACTCTTAAGTGACGAAGTCACTCAACGACCTAAGGAAAATATTGCGTCTGGGACGTTACCTCTCGGCTCCGTCTGAAAACTGTTAAGCAAATAGTTCCCAAAGTCTGCTGAGGACAGCTTCCGAAATCTTCCACGGGGAAGAGAGCGAGAATGACGAAACGGCAGGTAGCTGCGTTTATATACAGGGAGCCTGGACTCCCTGATCGCTGCAGCGATTGGTCTGCCATAGTTGGCAGACGTGGTGTAATTGGTGCTTCCGCGATCGGACACGCCCAGAGGCGTTCCCATAGTGAGATACCCAACGAATGTTAGAAAGAGAACTTCAATGAATGTGATATCAACAACTTGGTTAGACATTACAAGTTACAAAATTACATTATATACTAAATATATATTTTTGTATAAAAATAGATGTAGATGTTTAGTACAGTACATTTGCTTTACAGTAAACAAACTTCTTTTACGCTTTCATTTCAGCAATAATCTGCAGAGGATCATCTTTAAAAAAAAAAAGAGACCAACCTTAGTTCTGTACTCCAAATCATTCATGAACTACAACCATTTCCATTTGAATGGTGCATTTTTAACATCTATGCTCAAAAAGGGAGGTGAAAGTTAAGCAGTTAAACAAGAAGAGACTAAACGCGATGAGCGGGTCATACAAGTTCTGTCTCAAATCAATCAAAAGACAAAAAAATGTATGTGGGTGGAACAAGTCAGCAGCACAATAACTCATATCTTCCATTTAACAAACCAGTACCCATTTGTTCAAAATGTGTCATTTATTTTACAACCATTGACTTTTTTTTCCTCTTTCATAAGAAATATTTGTTCAACATGACAGAAGACAAATCAGTTGCTCAATCCTGCAGGCGGCGTGACATGAGATCTACATAACAGAATATAAATTAACACTCCTGTGAAAAACACCATCACATGCAGAAACCCTTCACAAACCGTGTTTAACATGAGGGTGACCGTCATTAATCTCACACTTCATGATCTTTGCAGAAACTACACTGACTAGAAATGACACATGGTCTATTTTGCTGGTGGCACAATTTTGTTCATTTTGCATCAATAACTAGTTATGGACATACGAATAATCAAACACTGCGATACAGCAGTTGAATGCGAGCGGTGTCGAATCCAAATGCACTTCTGTGGATTACTATAGCCATGGTTTTTAATAATTAAATATTTAGAAAGAATAGGGTGTATCGCACTATATATACAGGCGGAAGAGACCATTTGGTAATATATTAAGTCATATTTAAGTCATTTTCTGGCAAGAGGTAATTCATGTTTGCAGGGCATGAATGATCCAAGGGTTTTCTGAAAAATAATGCTGATTATATGTATATATTAAAAAACGTAAGTAACAGCAATCTAGTGACTGTGTGGCGCTGTGTTTTAACACTGTTTGTTTGAGGCAGAAAGAACGGATGGCTGTTGAAGTGATGACTTAATACACTGATCTGGAAGACTTCAGCGTCTTCGTTTAGCGCTGGGATCCTCTGGCATTATAACACCAGTTTGCTTGGTCCCTTTAATGGCATCATTTCCCTCCAAGCACAACACAAAAAGCAGCACAAACACATCCAGAGGTTTCCTCATAAGACACACACACACACTCGAACACACACACACACATGTCCTCGCTTCTCTCTCCAACGCATTCAAAGATATAATATATGAATTCAACAACCCAGCAGTCACTGGTGCTCTGGCTTTGTACACTATAATATAATTATATAGATTTATATGTCAATAAAATGTATTAAATAGGATTGGGGGCAAATACATCTCAGCTCGCATGATTCTACACTGTAAACGTTAAAGCAGCTCGAGTTCGTCAATGGCTTCGTCGTCTCGCACCTCTCGGAACGTCACGGAACTCCCGATCGAAGATCAAAGGAGAACATTCCGTTTCGGAATGTTTCAACATTCCCTTTTCCCTGCCTCGGGAAGCGCTGCCCAACTCCGTTCCTCTCCACATGGCACTTAAGGACTATAATGCAGCAAACGTGAGCGTTAGCAGGGAGATCGAGCTCTTCTCCGGTGATGGACGTGGAATCCTTCGGTCTTCACACCATGAACTCGTTGCTCCCGTACACCACCACCTGCTGGGCCGGCAGATCCCCATCCCTCTGCTCTCCCGTGGGATTGTCCCGCTGCCTCAGAGGCGAGCTCTTGACGCCCTGCAGACGCTGCTTGCCTTTCTCTGGGTTGAATGTGCCTCGGCTGCTGAACTGCGCTCGCTCCTCGTCGTCCTGGTCTAGGCTGTCACATGGATGTAATCTTGTCGAGGGCGATTTGGACCGCAAGCGTAATCTCTGGGTTCTAGTCGGTTGCATGTAGGAGGACGACACGGAGGACACGGTGGAACCGGAGTCTATGGAGTCCAGGGATTCAGGCTGTTTCCGCAGAACTCTCCGGCTCTTGGCTTCAGACTTCTTGTGCCTCGAGACGGCCAGCCCTGGGCCACGCTCTGAGGACAGGCACACATTAACACAAGTCAAAGATGTGCTGAAAAACACCAGCAACTCAAAGTACCAGTGTTACTAGCGTAAGGTTTTCCCTGTTCTGTTCCTGGCGAAACACTGCATTGCTTATTCTTATATCACTGTATAGCCTAGCAGCTTTACGGCGGAGTAAACCGAGACCACAGGCGAAACTCGAAAAATTAGTATATCGTGCAATAGTTCTAATTTATGGCTTACTGCTTATGAAAACCCCAAATTCAAAATCTCAGAAAATTTCAATATTAAAATGAAATCAATAAAAAAAAAATAAATACAGAAATTTCGGCCCTCTGAAAAGTATAATCATGCATAGTTATATATACTAAATAAATTAGTTTCACTTTTTAATTTGAATAACTGAAATACATGAACTTTTTCGAGTTTCACCTGTATATTCTAACATATTCTCTCTCTCTCTCTCTCTCTCTATATATATATATATATATATATATATATATATATATATATATATATATATATATATATATATATATATATATAAACACTTTTAATGCACCCGCCTCGGCCCAGATCTGTACATCATTTTACACGTCATGCAGTTTAGTCAAATTATATAGATTAGCTATATCACACGAGCAAGAGCGATGTTTTTCCTGAATATCAGCACAAATGTAAATGTGATTTAATACTACAGTTCAATAAACAAGAATTTAATACTGTTACATTTCAGACACAATTTTGTCAATATTATTTGTTTTTGCTCAATTTCACCAATGAATATATATATATACATCCTGTACACAACATAAAGACGCGTCTCTTAGTGTTCCTCCTCAGCAAAAAAAGCGTCAATGTTGTAAATTAAAGATTTATTGTGCACTTTAGTTGCTAAAGAAACGCTGTGCTGTGCTGACTGACAGCTTTTGTGATTATAAAGTGAGAGCGAGGTACAAAAAAGTGCTAAACCTTGACAAGATGTATTTTTAAAACTAATGATTTTATAATGTTTGCTATTTTTTTTTTCAAAAGTGAAAAATGTGAAAAAATATTACATGAGACGGCTAATATGAGCCAATAAATGCTACTCTACCACCATCTACTGGTTATAGTGGTAATTAATGTCTTTTTTTATTTTTAAATAAAAGTGTTTTCTATCAAATGTTGGTTTTCCTACATCTTGAAACATTCGGTTTAACAAATGGCCAATCTCAGGAGAATGAACAAATCATGTTTTTGGTCATCACGTTAAAAATAACATCGGAAGTGCTGGAAAAATGTTGCGTGAGCGCGTCCAATTACAGACAGAGTTTCTTATCCCAACGTTCCCATTAGTCTTTAATGCAATCAATAATACTGGTTTATTGGCAAATTAGGTGCGATAACTGCATTAAAATATAAACACAACATTAAAAAGTCAACCACTGATGGTTGTGTCGATAGTTCCCCGGAAATGCCCAAGCTGGCTAATCGAAAACCCGTAAGTGCATGTGTTTAATTAGGACACTCCTATGCTTTAAGTTCAACAGCAACGTGAAGGACTAGTTATGGTGTGTTCAAGTCATCTTGTAAAGATCATATTAATGAGTTGAACGCACATGAACGCCACCGCAATGTGATAAATACGAGTGGGAAGCTCGGGATTATTTGTGGGCGTGTCAGTGAGAAACATGGCGGAATATCACAATACTTCAATATTTATCGTGATATTGTCAGGCTTTTCTATTTAAAGCGCAGTCAAGATAATTGCCTGCACAGAATATGATGGCATTATAATATACCAATGCAACATGTAACGATAAAGATTGCAGTGGCTTCATAAATGAATTAAAAACATAAAAAAGCAAAGCACACTGATGCACATTTCTTTGTTCTTCATTTTCTAGAACTACAGTTTAAAAAACGTTGCTGTACTTTTGCGTAATTAAGAGAAATGACAGATGTACGCACTTGAACGCACCATTAGCTACTCACCCGAGAAGTCAGAAGTGGCTCCCTCAGAGTCCACATTGAGGTTCTCCGAGCTGTCCGCTGTGCCGATAGAGGCTTCGGACTCCAGGGTCTCGTCATCGGACGCCCGCGGCTCCAGAGCGAGCATCTCGAACGTCAGCTCCTCCCTACGAGGACCATCAAACAAATCTCAGGCTTTAACTGTGTTCATTAAGGGAGTAGTTCACTTTTAAAAAAAACTTCTGCTGATAATTTACTCACCCCCATGTCATCCAAGATGTCCATGTCTTTCTTTCTTCAGTCGAAAAGAAATGAAGGTTTTTGATGAAAACAGTCCAGGATTTTTCTCCATATAATGGACTTCAATGGGACCCAAACGGTTCAAGGTCCAAATGACAGTTTCAGTGCAGCTTCAAAGGGCTTTAAACGACACCAGACGATGAATAAGGGTCTTATCTAGTGAAACGATCGGTCATTTCAAAAATAAATAAAGTTTAAGTTTTATAAGCACAAACGCTCGCCTTGCTCTGTTCTGTGATACAAATTAAACTTTTTTATGCGCTGAAACTGTCATTTGGACCTTGAACCGTTTGGGTCCCATTGAAGTCCATTATATGGAGAAAAATCCTGGAATGTTTTCATCAAAAACCTTCATTTCTTTTCGACTGAAGACAGAAAGACATGGACATCTTGGATGACATGGGGGTGAGTAAATTATCAGCAAAAGTTTTTTTTAAAAGTGAACTACTCCTTTAAGGAATACTAGTGCACTGCTAACACACAGTAACTACACACTAAGGAAAACCTAGTATGTCCTCTAGGTATTCATATGGCGTAATAGTATGATATGCTGTTCCCAAAACACCCTTAGGGCCGTATTTTCTCGATCTAGGCGCATGGTCTACAGCGCATGACGCAAGCGCACTGAAGGCGTTTCCTAATCCACTTTTGCTAGTTTAGCGACGGGAATAATGGTCGGTGCTCCCGGCGCGTGATCTAAAAGGGTTGTCTCTATACTCTTAATGAGTGTGTTTTGGGCGTAACGTGCAATACTCCAATCAGAGTCTCATCTCCCATTCCCTCCCATTTACATGATGGAATTAGCAAGCGGAAAAACTGAACGTGAGGAAACGGATCTGCTCGTGCGCAAGGTTACAGCGCGGATTCCCCCATATCTTTATGTACACAATTATAATCTTGTATATTGTAATCCTTTTATTTTTAATATTTGACATGGTTGTGTGCTGCAGCATGAGCCCCTGTGTGTGTGTAATAAGCAGAGTGTGTGTAATAAGCAGTGTGTGTGTGTGTGTGTGTAATAAGCAGAGTGTGTGTAATAAGCAGAGTGTGTGTGTGTGTGTAATAAGCAGAGTGTGTGTGTGTAATAAGCAGAGTGTGTGTGTGAAATAAGCAGTGTATGTGTGTGTGTGTGTGTGTGTGTGTGTGTGTGTGTGTGTGTGTGTGTGTGTGTGTGTGTGTGTGTGTGATAAGCAAAGTGGACGCGCGTTGTGGACCCGGTTATAGGCACACATTACAAACGTGCTCTTTGAAAAAATAGACTGAATTTTTAATTTTTAATTTAGTCTATTCTATTCTCAGTCTATTTCAGTTCCTCAAAATAGCACCACTCCAACAATGCACCTGAACACACACCTGTTCTCAGACCAGCCGCCCATGGGCGCACAAACACACACAAATGCATTTGCTATTTAAACAACGTGGCGCAAGACGTGAAACTGAAACTGAAAGCGTCGGGCTGAAACTAGCAGAAGACACTGCGACGCTGCATTACACCGAGTGTGTGATAGGGCCCTTAATAATATAAAGCGCTCGCTCTTACTTCTCTTTCTGCAGACTCTCGATCTGTTCGGTCAGCACTCTCTCCTCCTGCTGCATGGCGACCTGCTGCTGCTCAGACACTTCGGGATCTTTCTCGTCTCCGCTCTCTTGCAGATCCGGGACGGTCGAGGAGCGAGGACTCACTGGAGGAGACGGTGTGAGATACCTCACCCTGTGCACTGGGCCCTTACCCTGTCACAACACACACACACACACACACACTGATGAGAGGCGGAGCTCGAGATTATATGAAGATGGTAAGAAAGACGGGCAACACTTTACAATAAGGTTCATTAATTAAACTAAGAATGAACAATCCTTCTACAGCATTTATTAATCTTAGTTAATATTAATTTCAACATTTACTAATACATTATTATAATCAAAGGTTGTATTTGTTAACATTAGTTAATGCACTGTGAACTAACATGAACAGCTGTATTTTTATTAACTAACATTAACAAAGATGAATTAATACTGTAACAGATGTATTGCTCGTTGTTAGTTCATGTTAGTTAATGCATTGATTAATGTTAACTAATGAACTTTATTGTAAAGTGTTACCGAAAGACATTTTGATATATTATTATTGCTACGATCACAGGAAGCGTTTGGCAGTTTTATTCTAAAGACTACAGGCTTTCCAAAATGAACATTTTGTCGCAAGGACAAATGATTCATTAGGCTGTTTATCATCTTGTGGTTTGATTTGATTATGTCATGTTCTATGATCAAAATTGTATTTTGTTGCAATCATTAAAAAAACGGTCCAGTGTTTCTCTAATAATTCCTGTTTGGGTTATGACAAGTGTTCATTTTGGAGTCTGGATAGAAAAACACAGACTCACTTCACCCAAAGCTATTACCTTTCTGAATGAATTTGACTGCTCATTCCCAGAGAAAGCAAATAAGAAAAAAAAAAAAAAAAGGGTAAAATATCAGGCACATGGAGTGAATGCAACGCACACACGCACACACACACACGCACACACACGCACGCACACGCACGCACACACACGCACGCACACGCACGCACACACACACACGCACACACACACACACACACACACACGCACACACACACACACACGCGCACACACGCACACACACACACACACGCACACACACGCACACACACGCACACACACGCACACACACGCACACACACACGCACACACACGCACACACACGCACGCACACGCACGCACACGCACGCACACACACGCACACACGAATAACGAAAAAGAGAAAACTAGGTGGGAAAAAACATTGTCCTTAACTGAAATAAAAATAAAAACGAGGCATTACAAAAAAACGATAACTAACTAAAACTGTAATGTGTGTTTGGCAAAACTAACTAAAATAAAATTATAGAGTAAATGTCCTGAGTTTTCGTCTTTGTCAATGCCTTTCATTTTTTAACACTATTTAAAACACACAGTGTATTCGTTCAGCTGCATTTCCTTTCCCTGCTCTCCCTCCGTTTCTCTGTCACATGCGCATGCACGCACACACACACACACACACACACACACACACACACACACACACACACACACACACACACACACACACCCTACCCTCCGTGTACACCGCGCCTCCATGAAAACGAGGGTTCGACGTTGAAAGCAAGTTCACGAAAAGTTATCTAGTCGACGACTTAACCGAACTAATTCGACAAAAACGCGCACTAGTCCATGACTGCGCATGACTAGTTAACTAGTGAAGCAATCAAATTTTACTAGTCAACATGTATGACAGTTACAGCACTTCACTAGTTAACTAGTCGGGCGCAGTCGTCGACTAGTGCGCGTTTTTGTCGAACTAGTTCGGTCAAGTCGTCGACTAGTTCGAAAAATGCCGAACTAGTTCGGTCAAAGTCCTTACTAGTTCGGCTTTGCACTGAACTAGTAAGACAAAATTCCTTCAAATAGTTAACTAGTAAGAACAAAATCAACCTTACTAGTTAACTAGTTACGCTTTTGGGACCACACTAGTTAACTAGTCCGATAATTTGTGTTGAACAAGTTTACTAGGAAGGTCAAAAGTCCCTCCACTAGTTAACTAGTGGACATTTTACCTCTTACTAGTTAACTAGTAAAACATTTTTGGCCTTACACTAGTTAACTAGTAAGGTTAAAAAACATGCGTCAACTAGTGCTATTAGTGGACATTTGGGCCTTTACTAGTTAACTAGTGCAACATTTCTCGCCTTACTGGTTGACTAGTAAGGTCCAAAATGCGTCAACTTGTTAACTAGTGGACACTTTAGCTCTTACTAGTTAACATGTAAAGTGCTTCATGCGGTCCACTAGTACTACTAGTGGACTGCATGCAAATGGAGAAGGCCGGACAAGGATTTTCATTGGTCAATGTTCAAACTGTGTGCTGGAGAGCCTTAAAGGGCCAGCTCTGAATTGTAACAGAAGGTGTGTTAAGTTATTTTGTTTTGTATAATTATGAAATAGCATTTGATTGAAAGCACTTTGGGAAGGTTTAAAATATGCCCGCTACCACCGCCTTATTAGCATTTTGTGCAACTAGTTAACTAGTCAGCATTTTTCCTTTCACTAGTACTACTAGTAGACATTTTGAGAGTCACTAGTTAACTAGTAAAGTAAAAAAACAGTTCAACTAGTTAACTAGTGGGCATTTTGGCTTTCACTAGTTAACTAGTAAGGGTTTAAAATGTTTTTACTAGTTAACTAGTAAGGTCTAAAAAAGCGTCAACTAGTTAACTAGTAGACATTTTTGCTCATACTAGTTAACTAGTATGACAATTTTTGCCTTACTAGAAAACTAGTAAGTTCCAACACGTGTCAACTAGTCTAGTAATCTAGTGGACATTTTGGGCTTTACTAGTTAACTAGAGAGAGCCAAAATGCTCACTAGTTAACTAGTGCAGAAAATTGCCGTCCACTAGTTAACTAGTAAGCCGAATTTATGTTTGACTAGTTAACATGTTAAAGGTTTTGCTGCTCACTAATTAACTAGTGCGCCTTTGTGCTTTACTAGTTCGGTCCAGATGGCCACTAGTTCGTCAAAAAGCCAACTAGTTGAGACTTTTGGTCTACTAGTTCGCTATTTTCTCGAACTAGTTTGAACAAAAGTCTTACTAGTAAGATGAAATAAATGCATACTAGTAGGATATTGAATAAATGCTCAAAGGGCTTTCCATAAAAGGTTGGTATCTCGTGAACACCTTTACACAATAACACATTAAAAAGTGGTGTAAAAATATTTTAAATTGTGAATACAATTTTGTCAACGTGTTAATGTCGACCCGAAAAGCGATTGCGCCTTCTTTAGAAAGTTAACTAGACACAAATTTGAGGTAAAATGCACTTGGGTTGTCGATGTCAAAACACTATATAAGCTGTGATTCAAATATTACATAATGTTATGTCATCATTATTTTACTCTTACACTGAATGTTTGCTGCTTCAATCCAGATGAGTATTGTATCTCACCGATGCACACTCACTCACACACACACCCACAGCACACACACACTAAACAAAATTAAAAGCTGTATTTGAAACAGCTGATTCATTAATGCAAGGAACTTACATTTTTTTGTTTACCATGTTGCGACACGTTTATTTGTATTTGTCATGTTCTTTTCTCAGATTGAGCTCCCTGACACTGACAGCATGTCTTGTGTGTGTTGAACACATGCTGTTCATGTGTGTCTTCTTTAGTCTGTTGGCTATTTAGTTTTTTTCCTGGCACACGTCACTTACACATTTTGCACTTACTGCGGAGTCTTGTGTAGACTGTTTACATATTTGTGCCCATATGTACATTTTATGTACTGGTTTTATTGTTGAATAGATATTTCTACAATTGTATGATGTTTTTGTGAGTTATTATTACACAATTCTTTTTCTGACCTTTTTGAATCTTGCCCCTGATAAATAACCCAAATGACAAAAAAAAAACTAAAACTAACACTAAAACTAATAAAAACTAAACTAAAACTAAGCATTTTCAAAAAAATAAAAACTAAACTTGCAAACCCACTTTAAAAACAAATTAAAACTGAACTGAATTTGAAAACAAAAATTCAAAACGAAATAAAAACTAACGAAAAATGCAAAACTATAATAACCACACGAGCACACACACACACACGCACACGCACGCACGCACACGCACGCACACACGAACACGCACACACACACGCACGCACGCACGCACACGCACGAACACGCACACGCGCACGCACACACACGCATGCACACACACACGCACACACGCACGCACGCACGCACGCGCACACACACGCACGCGCACACACACGCGCACACACGCACACGCACGCACACGCACGCGCACGCACACGCACACGCACACGCACACGCACACACACGCGCACACACACACGCACACACACACGCACACACACACGCACACACGCACGCAGGCACGCACACACACGCACACGCACACGCACGCACACACGCACACACGCACACACGCACACACGCACACACACACACACACGCACGCACGCACACGCGCACACACACACGCACACACGCACGCAGGCACGCACACACACGCACGCACACGCACACGCACACACACACACACACGCACGCACACACGCACACACACACACACACACACGCACACACACACGCACACACGCACGCAGGCACGCACACACACGCACGCACGCAAATACCCAAGTCATGCAGTGCAACATTATGAAAATGCATGTGATTCTGTCTAGATTAATAACGTGTTCAGTGCCTAACTATGTCATGATGATGTAGACAGACGGACCACACAGTGCTGGGACGACACTTACGGTAACAGCGGGATCATACAGTAAACACCTACCGCCACAGCACTGCGGGTTATGCTCAAAAATCTAACAGCAATTAATACGGATTTCTGGATTAGAGAGGAGAGACTGGGGTTAGTGTCGAGACAGAGCTCATGTGAGTGATTTACACACGCAGGACATGATCCTGGAACAACATCCGAAAGTTGAGCATCAGCGACGGTTCTGCCATTGACAGAGACATCACAGTCTAGTGGGATCATTTTTGCTTAGATCAAGATTTGAACCCAGCCTCCTTGCATTATACTAATACAATTTTTGTTTTTATAGTGAACCCAAGTTAAATGGCAAAAGAACTCGACTGCAGAATTTGGAAAATTTACTTTTTGTGACATAATTTGTGTCATTGGATAAACCCAACCCCACATAGCAATAATAATTATTTTTTTAATAATAAAACTTTCAATGTAATAATTACTACAAAGTCTTCAAACCCAATTATAGTATATATTATACCAAAGCGTGATCATACATTATTAACGCTTACTGACGCAAGTCCTGTAGCTTAATGTGACAAATTTACACCATCATATGGACACCACAAGCCTAAACGGTATCGGCCCAAAAAGAAAATGTGGCTGATATATTAAAGCTGATAAATAATGGATTATTTCCTTCAGCTGAGACCCTTCAGATGCGCACTGTTCAACATGATGGTTTTGAATTGCTTGAAATATGACTGGAATCACTTCAAACAGGAAAACACAGTAAAGGTCAACATGTAAGTCATATAGGATACATGAGAACATCATTATAATTGTGTGTTTGGGACATGTCTTTTAATGTTGAGACTTCTGTTTTTGCAATCAGGTTCTCAAAAATTATATAAAAATCTGGATTTAGATTTATCAGCCAATATAGCGGTTATTGGCTTTCAAATATAAAGAATTATAAGTATCAGCTGAATTTTTGGTCGATGCTTAACAGTATATAAAAAAAATAGAATTACAACTTCAGTTTCTACTATAAAGCATCTCTCCAGTGTGTTCATGTTTTACTCGCAGACCTCGAGGGTCTGAACAGAAGATATGAACCGGAGAAGATTCCTATTTAAAGAAGGCAGCGCCTCGGAGCCACACCCACCTATTACATCATCACCACGGACCAATGCGAGCTCAGAGGCGTTTACCTTTTACAGGAATTTCTCAACTTCAGTTTCAAACTCTCGAAACAAACTTTGTTTTGGCCTGATTTTGTTCAAAATGGCGTCACTTTAGTTCGCTCTTCACTGGGAGTATATCGGGGCCTGAAATGGTGATGACATTTTATGGCACTAATCATTTTGAACCTACAGTACAACAAAAACTTAATTATCAAATTTTTCTGTTTTGGTAGTTAGGCTTAAGGCACTCAAAATTAATTTGGCTCAATAATCAGTTTGAATGGGTTTGGGTGGGCATGACGCCACTGGAGTAATGTTTCCATCGGCCAATGAGATTGTAGGGTTAGATTTGAGCCTGGGGCTGGAGATTGATTATCAACCTGTCATTTCCCTCTGATTTTAGGGGATTTAGATCCTATGATTGGGAGAAAACAAAAGTTGTTCCAGGACCAACACTTGTAGGATTGTCCTGCTTCCTGGATCAACATCTTTTATTGGTTAAGCAACAATATTCCAGTCAAACAAACGATCCTAACTCCAATCATTAACTACCTCTAAAATAAGAGGGGGAAAAAAGGTTGATAAGATCGTTCTGAGAAGGATGTTGATCCAGAAACACGTCCTCCTTGGTGTGGTTTTGGACATCTGGGTTATTTGCATGTCTATAGAAATATAAAAAGCTGTTGAACTCTTACCATGGACCTGCGAATGAATGTTAGTCGGCTCTTGGCTTTGCTCTCAGCGAACTCCAGAGTGTTGATGTCCTTCAGCCGGGCCTTGTACTTATTCATCTGCTCGCAAATGATCAGCTCGACACACCTTTAAAAACACAAAACAATATGTAATGGCAAAAATCAGATAAGCGATGACATCACAATGCTTTTAACTTCCAATGACACACCTGCCACAATGTGCTAGTGTTGTAAACGTTAGTATTAGGACCAGGGTTTGAAATTAACTTTTTCACTAAAATTGAGTCACCGGCCATTCAGAACTTCTAGCCAAAAACAAAAAAGAAAAGAAATAAACAAGATTAACTACATCACAGCATATATATATATATATATATATATATATATATATATATATATATATATATATATATATATATATATATAATAAAATATGGATTTCATACATTCATTTCTTATTCAAACAAAATCCTGTGATCCAGCCATCTCCTCCCTTCCTCTTTCATCCTCATCACCAAAAAAGTATTTTAGGTGGACAGATCAATACAGTACAAAGAACATCATTTTTTTTTAGGATGTTGGAAAATAATGTCTTTTCTGTTAACCAAATGCTTTTTAATCTTCGCTATTGCTTCAATGCAAATGAAATGAATAAGCGCGCCGTTATTTGTTGTGTAGTGAAGTGTGTGTTCAAGTACTCCAGATATGCACATATTCTGCGCAATATGCTGTATTTATTATATCATGACGACTCCCGAGTTGAGTATTTGCGCTAAATCTATGCAGATTTGACAACACGAACTTCCCAAGCAAAGTGAGTAAACAGAACAAGTAACATGATTTGACAACCCGCCACAGTTGATTTTTACCCGCTTTTGGCAGGTTTGCGGGTGTTCATTTCAAACCGTGATTAGGACTAAACCAGCCCTGTAAGAGTGTATATGAAGTAAGAGTTGTCCATTACGCTGTGGTTTTGCCGATGTCCTGAACGCTCCTCAGAGGGTCGATGGTGTCAGGACAGCGCAGGATACAGGGCGCGAACACGATAGCCAGCGCATTAGCAGACATGCGGTTCGTGTCCTCCTGCAAGGCAATCCTGTGCGCGACAGAAACAACATTGACATTTCCAGCGTCAAATAATTTACTCTGAAAGCCAACGTTCTGCACAAAAAGTGGAAAAGAAGCCAATCAGAACATGTTATCAGTAGTATACTATGTGCAGTGGGATTTTAGACCAAGGCTGCATTTATTTGATAAAACACAAAACAAAAAACTGTAATATTGTGAAATAACTGTTTTCTATGTTAGTATATTTTAAAATGTAATTTATCCATGTGATGCAAAGCTGAATTTTCAGCATTATTACTCCAGTCTTCAGTGTCACATGATCCTTCAGAAATCATTCTAATATGCGGATTTGATGCTCAAAAAACATTCAATATTGGCATTCAACAGTTGTGTACACTGAAAATTCAATTACACTCAACAATTTCACTGAAAGCCAACATTCTGCACAAAAAGAAGCCAATCAGAACACATTTTATTTGTAGTACACTAAGTGCAGTGGGATTTTAGACCAATGAGATTTCTATGTGGGCGGAGCTACATAAACACCCAATGAGACTAAAGAGAAACCAAAGGGCCAACAAAACGATAGGTTATCGCTTGCCGTTTGATCGTGTCTCATCACTGTGTGATAGCTAAAACATTATTTATGGTGCAGTCATTCATGAATTCATTATTTTGGGGAAATACAGCTGGTGTCTCACCTGACCAAATGGAAAATAAGGCGCTCCAGTGTGTTCAGATGAGCTCTGCTGAGCTGGTCGATTATAGAGTAAACGCCTCGAATCACTTCTTTTTTGTCCTGGAGACCTGAAGAGACATGACCAATATATCTTCAAACATTTTGCCTCTATAAATGTCTAGTTTATCTAAAGCAACAAGGTTATTGCATCTGTGGACTGATCTATAAAACGTACAAAGATATTAAAGTTTTGAACTTGGGTGTTCAATATTATTTTATCATGTATGGTTGAAAATGATTTATTATCTACTTCAACACTGTGTAAAACCTATAATAAAAAAATTAAAACAACTTTGAATCCAAGACGTAAAGGTAGTTTAGCAAGTTTAGGGATCTTTGATTTTGTTATCATTTTACAGCATTATCAATAAAATTGTTTTATTATACTGGGATACTGAAATGGCTGAGTGACTCGAGGGAGATTTTAATGTGCACTGAAACAAACACAAAAATTAAAAAAATTAATATATAAATGATCATACGCCAGATTGTCCACTATGTTCGACGAAACAAACAAAACAAAAAACTAAATGCAAAAAAAAAAAAACATAAAATGATAAATAGTCATATGCCATATTGTCCACTAGTACAGATTTTAATGTGTGCCAAAAAAATAATAATAAAAAAAATAATAATCATATGCCATACTAGTAATGATTTAAATGTTCGACGAAAAAAAAAGAAAAAACGAAATGCAAACCAAACCAAAACAAATAAATAATCATATGCCATATTGTCCACTAGTACTGATTTTAATGTGTGCCAAAACAAAATAATAAAAAGACACCAAAACTGAATGCTAACGCTATAATCTGGATGGGCTAATCTGCTCACCCATGGCCCGCAGGAACTCCTCATACAGTTCAAAGGTCATCAGAGGATTAGGCAAATCACGAAGCCACTGCTTGAAAACACTGGCAATGACATTAATGTTGTAGTCGTCCAGATTCATGCCGTTTACATCTGAGGGGAGAAAATAACAGATATCAAACTATAGATACAGACATACTTACTATGGATGTAGATATTACTACAGAGAGTTAGTACTATTAAAGGCATACTATGCAGTTTCCGTTTTTGTCAAGTACTTGTCAACAAGTACCTAGAGTACTTGTATTTAACGTTACTGTCGTGAATACCACTCACGCAGAGCTTTTCCTTGACTCTTCAGACCGCGTTTTCTTCGTCAACCCTGTCATGATTCACATTTGAAATGCTTGCTAGTGTCTTCCATAGAGGCAGGGGCGCAACTACCCAGTGCAGTCCCTCCAGAAAAACACGATTATGAATTCAATGCATAATCAGCCAAAGTACGCATATTTATGCGGGGGTCGCATTTTTTCAAATACTCCGCAATCTCGCCGCATAAATTGCTGATTTCCGAGCAAAATATGCGGGGCTTGCATGATTTCATAATTCCCGCATTTTCGTCGCAAAAAAGTCACATATATCTTAGCAGAAAGTTGGAAAATGTTGCGTTTACTTCACACAAGAGCAGCCACCCCCCCCCCTGTTGCCATGGGAACGTTATAAAGTGACGTAATTACGCAACGTGAACATCATCGAAAAGCTGCAAACCCCGCGAATAAGCCATGAAATTACAGTTGTAAGTATATTAGTATGTAAATTTGTTACAGAAAGAGATTGCACTTTGTGCATTGGAACCACTTATTTTAACAGAAGATGTTTTGTATAGCTAACTCTGTACAACAGGAAGCACACATTTTATTTTTTAATCTTTTATTTATTCATTTTTACAGAGGTTGTAGCATATTCCTTTTGTAAAGCTACAGAACTTGTTTGACTCATCAATGTTTTGTAAGTTTGCCATGTGTTTATTAAGGTCTGAAATAAAACAAGATGAGAACTTAAATATTCCAGCACTTTCTGTGATGTAGTAATGCTTGCTTATCATAGGAAGTACAGTAATAAGAAATGACTCTTTATATTAAGGCAGTAGCCTAGTGAGAACAGGGTGTTGGGGGAATCACTTTTTTTTTTCTATTTTTCATCAAACCGCAGTTTTTGCAAGTTCCCGCAATTTCATCGCATAAAATTGCATAAATATCCCGCATATTCCATCGCATTTTTTAAGAAAACGTGCCGCATAATCAAGGATTTTTGCCCACAACAATCACAAAAAAACTCTTTTTCTGGAAGGACTGTCAGTGTCAGAGGGGTATGCAGCAACAATTTTTTGCGCCACTGCATGGAGGATGCTTCATATGTTGTTGATGTATGTGACGTCGTGCCGTAAAGCAAGTCGTGATTCTCGCGAGATTTGGCGGGGCGCCACCTCTCAAACCTGCATTGCTGGTATTTACCATCAAAATGACTTCGAAGCTGTTATATTAACGTACAAATCTTGCATAGAATGCCTTTAATATTCAGCATTATTATCATTTGTACTTGAAAAAAAAAAATCTAATTTTATTTTTACAAAATTGACATGTTTCCATTGGGCGTATTTTCAATTCACAACTTCAATTTGTGCAATTTGAAGGGTAATGGAAACGCGGCTACTGAGATAGATTGATATTAGGCTTGGCAAATGATCGTTTCTTGGCAAGAAAACGACATTTAAACAAAAAGGCTAGCTGTGTTGAGCAATGAACAATGATTCGTTTTCTGTCAATGAATGTATACAAACAGTTGCTCCCCTGTAATAAAACACACAATATATTAAAGCGTCTTTGTTATTTCAATGGTTTCTATCAAATAAAACCTGAAATCGAGGGTAACGTGGGTATGATGTCATTGATAGACGACGCTCCTGGATAAATTTCTTATTTCTCTGGATTTAAACATTCATAGAAACATTTAAGAGACTGCAAGTACACAAATCAACAAAATATATAACATTTTTCTAGTGGTTTTTGGTTATTTTAATCTAAAAATCTTACATAGTGTGCTTTTAACAACACCGTGCTTTATGACCGGAGCTGAATGTGTTCTGTTGTGTTACAAATTTATTAAATGTTTAATTTAGGTTCCAATAAAAACTGAGAAAGTTCTGTATGTTGAATTTAGCATTTGCGATTATGATGATGATATCAGCTGATTCCTGCCAGTCCTGTTCTCTCTATAGTAAGTTAAATGAGTCCTTCCACCCTTCGTCTTGTAATGGCTCTTGGAGCCCCTGGCCCAGGCGTTGACTAGTTAGGCTGATTGGATCATTTGAATGACACTGTTATGCTGAGAGATCAGGAAATCTCTGTAAACGAGCATTTACATGCCACCCTTTATGTAAATCCCTCCCACTTGAAATGTATATAAACTACAATGTAAAGTTCCCTTAGTTAGACTAGACTGGGATGACTACAGCGACGCACAGCTTTATTCTCAATAAAGAATCCTGCTTGAAAGATATCCCAACGTCTCCTGGTCTCTGCGTCGACAAAGGAAAAAGTTTCCAACAGTCCAATAAGGAAAACATCTGAAATGTGGTTTAAATCACACGTTCTCAAGTTGCATACCTGTGTCCAGACTCAGCTTCAGCTCCTTAATCTTATTGGTGGATCCAGACTTCCTGTAGATCCCTTCCGTGTACAAGCCATGCATTTCAATGTAATTGATGAGTTTCTCCGCCACAAAAGGCACTGTTCGCTCGTCGATGGTCAGTCGGGACAACTCCACACCAAACTGCCTTGATGAAAGTTCAGGGTCATACTGCACATGGGAAGAAAGGAGCATGCTGTAAGAGATGGCATGTTCCCGGATCAGATGAATGCACTTAGAGCAAAAATCCCTTACCTTCTTGCTGCATTTGGTGGTCATCTTCTGACAGCACTTTCTGTGACACGCATAGCGGCACACTACACAAGATACAGACATCTCATTCATTCTCATTTTCGACATACGGCACAGATTTCTTTTTTTTTCTTACAAAAAAAGCACCGCCACCTAAAATAAACTCAATTTAAGTCAACATTCCTCTCTCGTTGTAAGATGGCGGAAAACATCCTGCATCACAAAGCCAATCTGTTCTCTGTTCGAGGCCATGGGCCTGTTTGGTGATCAATCGGATTATGTTAAATTGAGTTCAGGCCCACTTTGATGCAGAGACTGTTGGACATGAAACTCACGTTTGCAGACACACGCCTTGTCCATCATCCAGATGAGGGAGGAGCAGAACTCGCAGTATGTGGGAATACTGTATTGAGTCGACTTGAATATGTGGCCGTTGTGTTCCTCCACCTGAAACAAAGGCTCAGTGTCAGATGATTTCCAAGAAAAACAGAAATGCTAAATCAGTACATAAACTCTGGCCCCGTTTACTCTTGGTATTAAGATGCCTTTTGTTCGATCGGATCACAAGTAGACGAGAGAGACACGTTCCAGTTTACACCTGGTGTTTTAATCCGTCCCTGTTGTCCACTTTCTGATCTCTTCGAGGGGAGGGTCTATGTATGGGATTTTTCAGATTTTACGATCTAATGGATGTTACGTGGGTGTGCATGTAGGACTGTGCTGTGAGTGATTTCTTTATTTTAGCTTGTAGGTTGGAGTCGTGAGAAGGATTTTTCCCTGAAAGTGGAGTGACGTCATCAGGGTTTCTGTTATTTAAACTGCGACGGCGTTGATGGCGGTCTCTCTCTCCTCTTTGTTTGCTGGGTGTCTCTCTCTCCTCTTTGTTTGCTGGGTGTCTCTCTCTCCTCTTTGTTTGCTGGGTGTCTCTCGCTCACCGCCTCTCCTCTACGTGCTGGAGCGATCCAGTATTTGATTATATTTTGACTTCAGTTTTGTTTTTGTCTTTTTCAGTTATAGGTTGTGGATTTACTTTTCTTAGTTCACGTTTTGTTATTTAGTTAGATCAGCGAGGTAAGTTGCCCACAAGACGCGATCGCCTGTTTTATCTCTTCTGGTGATTAGGTCAAGTTCGTTTATCTTTGTTGTTGTTTAATATGTGTAATTGTTGTTTGTTTTTCCCTATTTAAACTTAATGGCGTGATTGGACATCAGAAATGCAATCAATCGTCTGTGATTTTTTATACGATTTTTGACACGTTCGGTCCTTACCTTTTGTGTGTTTTAAAGGAGCTAAAGTTGGTTAAGGGCTGTAACAGGATGAAGAAGCTCACCCAATTTACACACGAACGCGACCGGAGACGACAGAAAAACCTACTCAGACCATCAGCTTTACCAGCCGAACACTGTGAGTGTGTGTTAGAAATCAGGAACGGTGAGAGAACATTGTGTTTGGTACGTTTTTCATCTTCAAACCAAACTTGAGTCTTCAGTCGACAGTTTAAATCCCGTCTGGCTAGAGCTCTTCCATAATGTTCACGCATTAGATCAGTAGACGGAGAGAAGACGGTCTTTTGTGGCTGTTTGAACACATTTGATCACATGAGCGTTCACACTACGAAAGCAATCCGGTCTAATGTGTTTTCCACTGGAAGAGGTTGAAAGTGGACAAGCTCAAAACATTGCAGATCCTGTTTACACCTGTATTCAGCGTCGTCCACTCAATCATCTCAGGATTTCATAGGAAATCGGTCCGATTTTATTTGCATTTTTTTTTAAATGTCATATTTTTGATGGTATTATGATATCAAGGTTTTGATATCTATCTATCTATCCATCTATCTATCTATCCATCTACCATTTATCTATCTATATATCAATCAATCAATCAATCAATCAATCAATCAATCAATCAATCAATCTATCTATCTATCTATCTATCCATCTACCAATCTATCTATCCATCAATCAATCAATCAATCAATCAATCAATCAATCAATCAATCAATCAATCAATCAATCAATCAATCAATCAATCAATCAATCTATCCATCTACCATTTATCTATCTATCTATCTATCTATCTATCTATCTATCTATCTATATATCTATCTATCCATCTACATTTATCTATCTATCTATCCATCTGCCATTTATCTATCTATCTATCTATCTATCTATCTATCTATCTATCTATCTATCTATCTATCTATCTACCTATCTATCTATCTATCTATCTATTCATCTACCATTTATCCATCCATCTATCTATCCATCTACCAATCTATCTATCAATCAATCAATCAATCAATCAATCAATCTATCTATCTATCTATCTATCTATCCATCTACCATTTATCTATCTATCTATCTATCTATCTATCTATCTATCTATATATCTATCTATCCATCTACATTTATCTATCTATCTATCTATCTATATATCTATCTATCCATCTACATTTATCTATCTATCTATCTATTCATCTACCATTTATCCATCTATCTATCCATCTATCTATCTATCTATCTATCTATCTATCTATCTATCTGTCTGTCTGTCTGTCTGTCTGCATCTATCTATCAATATATCTGTCTATCTATCTATCTATCTATCTATCTATCTATCTATCTATCTATCTATCTATCTATCTACCATTTATCTATCTATCTATCTATCTATCTATCTATCTATCAATCTGCCTCTATCTATCTATCAATCTGCCTCTATCTATCTATCTATCTATCCATCCATCCATCCATCCATCCATCCATCCATCCATCCATCCATCTGTCTGCATCTATCTATCAATATATCTGTCTATCTATCTATCTATCTACCATTTATCTATCTATCTATCTATCTATCCATCTATCCATCTATCCATCTATCCATCTATCTGTCTGTCTGCCTCTATCTATCTACCATCTACCTATCCATCTACCATCTATCTATCTATCTATCTATCTATCTATCTATCTATCTATCTATCTATCTATCTATCTATCATCTATCTATCTATCTATCTATCCATCTACCATCTATCTATCTATCTATCTATCTATCTATCCATCTACCATCTATCTATCTATCTATCCATCCATCCATCCATCCATCCATCCATCCATCCATCCATCCATCCATCCATCCATCTATCTATCTATCCATCCATCTATCTATCATCCATCTATCCATCTATCCATCTATCCATCTATCTATATCTATATATCTATCTATCTATCTATCTATCATCTATCTATCTACTATCTATCTATCTATCTATCTATCTATCTATCTATCTATCTATCTATCTATCTATCTATCTATCTATCTATCTATCAATCTATCTATCCGATGTAAACAGAGCCTCAGACTGTGACTCCACTCACTATATCAGCATCCTTTTTCCTTCTCTTCTTGCGGTCTGGTTTGGGAGCCTGTGGGAGAAAAATAGCCAAATAAACCCAGTTGATTGAATGAGAAAACCACGAATGAACAAACATCTGTTACACATTTGGTTGTTCTGAGAAACTGGACACATTAGTCCTATGCACTAAATTATATTCCTTCCATTTTAAAATGTAGAGGCATATTTTTCAACATCAATCTACTATTACATATTACCTGGCATATTCTCTTTACAGTTTTTAAACTGTACTTAAATGTGATCATGTATAGTGCAGCTCACCTTGCTCTGCCCACTGGTGTCCAGAGGTTTGTGTTCTGTCATGAACTCGTCCAGAAAGACTTTAAAGGTGTTGACCCAAACTTTGACGGGCGACTCGCTCCAGTCCCTCTGCTCCTGACGCATGTTTTTCTCCAGGATTTGCTCAAAGAGGGCATAGAGATCCTTATAACGAATGCTCTTCCCATCGTCCATCTGCAAACAGAGCAAAAACAACACTTCTGATGAAACAACAAGCATTACATCTCTTCCAGGCCATTTGCCAAGACACAATGTCCAAAAGTCATGTATTCTGATGAAAGATGGGTGACAGTGAAACATTAGCTATGTTTCCATCTAAAGTTGTGAATTTAAGTTGTGCGCAAAATTGGAATATCGCATAAAAAAAAATTGTGAATAAAGCAGCGTTTCATCCCATGTGTTCAAGAGAACACAATCCTGGGAAATTGGTGTAAAATATCAGTAATAAAAATGGAAGTTGATGCAATCAGGAAAGAAACTGTGGATTTTTCCTTCCATCATGAATGAGTTCGTCTCAGAGCGTCAGACGAAACAATAAACGCTGTCATGTTCTCTTGCGTTCGGGTGCTGGTGTTCGGGAACACAATCGTGTGAGACGCTTCTGGAGGGAATTAAACCAAATCATTCTGATCACAGACTTTGACTCCAGCGTTTCAGACCAACATTTGAGATGCTGTGATGTGATTGGTCCGCTGGATAGTCCAGTTATCCAATCACAGCTGACGCTGAGGAAGTCACGTGACTTGTGTTGCACATCGAGGAATTTATTCGGTAAATGTGTTTCCATTGTAGATTATGCGCATATCTTCTTAACGGATGAAAAACATTATTGAGCACATACGTTTTTTTAATGCGCAGTTTTAGAATTTATGGACAATTCCATCCAGCATTTTTTAATGCGATATCCCAAACTAGGTGGAAACATAGCAAGTAAAACAAGTGCTTTATTACAGTACTTACAGCTAAAGCTGTGGAGTACGAGTTGAAGATATTCAAGCGGAACTCCTTTAGTGCCTTTTTGAAGACAACATCCACCATTGTGTCTTTCTTACCATCTTCTGTGTCTAAATCAGTAATCTATGAGATTAAAACAAGGTTATGATGGCTCAATAAACAAATGCAGCTGGAGTTAATTCACACAGAAAACAGGTACGCACCTTCTTCATGAGGAAGTCGTTCATGCTCCTGTAGTCGTTGGCACAGGTGAGGATCTGCAGGGCATCGTTCTGCCACTGGACCGGCTCTAATGCCACACTGCTGATCTTCACACTGCGCCTGCGCTTCACTTTAGGGGACGGCTCTTTGTTCTCCTTAAACTCCCTCTGTAGTGTAAGGTCTGGGCTTTGAGGAGGGGAAAGGCGATCTATTCCAGGAATAAAAAGAATAGCAATGCTTTAAAGGTGCAGTGTGTGATTTTAGCGGCATCTAGTGGTGAGGTTGTGAATTGCACCCAACAGAAATTATGGTGGCCGACAGGAAGTGATGTTGTCGTCTGAGACAGCAGCCAGGTTTCTTTACAAAGATTAAGAAATTATGTTTACTTAATTATTCAGTAAAATTATATGTTATTGCGAAATATTATTGTTACTGGTTCATCATTGTGTCAGTGTTTTATTCGCTGACTTTAGCAGCTTCATTGCACGAAGAACAACATAGTGACGAAACGCTTTTGTCCGTTTAGGGCCACTGTAGAAACATGATGGCGCATTTCAATGTAAGGGGACCCGTGGTGTATGTAGATCGAAATGGCTCATTCTGAGGTAATAAAAACATAACGGTTCATTGAGTAAACTCTTTATACAACACTGAAAACAGTTATGTATATGATATTGCATATCTGTCAACAGATCCTCCTAAATATTACACAATGCACCTTTAAGTAAGCATTAAGGTACTCAAGGCTAGTGCTATAAGTCATGTGACTTATTCACGATACAGCACTAGCCTCGAGTACCTTATTGCTTTTATAAAACGGTTACCACAAAAATACATATATTATCGCCAAAAAATATATATCAATGCAACTTTCATGAAGTAAAAACACTAAAAGCCTTCCTCCCGCTGGAATAAATAGTCCCTGACCGTGAACAGCAACAGAAGTTACAGTATTTCACCTTTCGATGGCGGCAAACACTGTCTTTATGAGTGAGTCAGTCAGTAGAGAAGACTTTTATATTGAAAGGACTGAAACTTGTTGTGAGGAAAAGCAAGACTCAACTGACAAATAGCATGTCAGAACACGGAAAACCCCTTAACTGTTAAAAAGACAAGATTTCACAGCGGACATTCAAACAGATTTATCATCACAAATATAGGACTGACCTGAAGGAAAAAGCTATATCTACTGTAAATGCAGGTACACTCGCTTACTCGATTTCTCACAATGCTCTAACGTTACTCTATAAGCTTCAATGAACAATATCGAACATATGTTTACGTTGCTAAGAGTGGTTGCTAGGGGTGTTGTGTAGTGATACATAGAACCGTCGGGTGAAGCGGTCATAGCCGCGTTTTATCCTTTTATCGTGACTAAAACAGCTATTGATCAATCAGAATCAAGGACTGGAACTAACCGTTTTATAAATGCCCCAAAAGGTCTACTCTATATGCTTGAAACATGTAAAGGAGCAGTTTTCCCTCTCTCTCTCACCCTCTTCCATCAGAAGTATGGCTTCAGCGTAATCTCCATCCAAAGTATCACTGCCGCACAACAGCCGCTCCCGCGAGGTCTTCTTCTCTCCATGCTTTGCCTTTCCCCAAAACCGCATTTTACCGCGAACCCTGCAGACAGTTCAGAATAGTTCACACACATACTTTCATTTTCTTTATGTTCTAATTTCTTGAATTAACTTACATTTTTTGGAATAGGATAGAAATAAAAAACACGGTAACACTTTACATAAACACTTTATTTTAAGGTGTCACTGTTACAGCGTAATTATATATGTAAGTTCTGAGTAATATTAATTAACTACATGTACTTACTATAGGGTTAGGGTAGGGTTTGGATGAGGGTTAGTTGCATGTAATTATGCATCATTTACTGTTATTTATATGGTAAGTACATATACATATGTAAGAAAGACACTGTAAAATAAAGTGTTACCACAGTAACACTTTACAATAGTTAACATTAGTAAATGTATTAACTAACATGAACTAAGAATGAGCAATACATTTGTTACAGTATTAATCTTTGTTAATGTTAGTTAATAAAAATACAGCTGTTCATGTTAGTTCACAGTGCATTAACTAATGTATTAATAACGTATTAGTAAATGTTGAAATTAATATTAACTAAGATTAATAAATGCTCTAGAAGTATTGTTCATTCTTCGTCCATGTTAACTAATGAACCTTATTGTAAAGTGTCTAATATCTCTTTCATGGTGAAAAAAAAAGAAAAAAGACAGCGCTGGAACAATATGAGGGAGAGTAAATGAGTTGAATGTTCAAAACTAATCCAGGACTAATTGTTTGTCGGGAAAACAAGCACCTTCCGTCTCCATGAGAGTTCTTCCTCGCCTCACTTTTGCCCAGCTCTCCAGTGGACGCGGTCTTATACATGTTCTTCTGCTCTTCGGCGGCTGTGGCCGGCTGAAACACACCATCATAGCACAGCACGTAAGAGCAGAGATCTCTGACAGACATGCTGGGTCTGGCAAAACCTCAATATAAACCATTCAATGAACTCTTCCTTTCACTTCAGCCACCATTTTCTGGAAGATAGTGTCATTTTAAAACACGGACAGCGGCACAGAGTAAAAACACGTTGCTCCTTGACAGTCTGAAGTGGTTAACTCAATCTCTTCCACAGCACTAATGCACTAATACTGACCAGCAGCACACAATGAAGTGCACTTAATGATAGCATATGACTAGGACAACAAAATAACTCAAACAAATACACACACAAAAGTTAAATGGGTCATTCTACAAAACAGGTACCTTTAGTGAACTTAAAACAATAACAGATGACATCTCTTAGATCTTAAGCACAAACTTCACCTAACTAAAAAAAAACTGTCAACTTTGTTACTCGAACATAACTTGCATTAATCTAATTACCGCTTTGATATGGAAGAGGCACCAGTTTCATAGAAAGACCCAGATAATGACTGAACCGACCGTATGCACGAAACTTAATATTTATAATTATTAAAGCCAGCTGGAAAACTTCCGGTGAAACGTCACTTGATCAACGTCCTGAGGCAGCTTTACAGCATCAATAGTGTAATACACTTAAGATCATAATCAGAGTATAGTCACTTAAATAGTCAGGCCAGGTCTTAATACACGACATCAAATATACGACTCAGCAAAAATAGTGTCAACACTGTAAATGAAATATTTATTGTGCACTTTAGTTAGATTTATTGAACAAAATGGGTGTTTTTATGTTTAATATTAATTCAAAAGCGAAACAATATTACATGAGACGGCTAATATGAGCCAATTAATGCTCCTCTACCGCCATCTACTGGTTATAGTGGTAATTAATGTCTTTTTTATTTTTAAATAAAAGTGTTTTCTATCAAATGTTGGTTTTCCTACATCTTGAAACATTCGGTTTAACAAATGGCCAATCTCAGGAGAATGAACAAATCATGTTTTTGGTCATCACGTTAAAAATAACATCGGAAGTGCTGGAAAAATGTTGCGTGAGCGTGTCCAATTACAGACAGAGTTTCTTATCCCAATGTTCCCATTAGTCTTTAATGCAATCAATAATACTGGTTTATTGGCAAATTAGGTGAGATAACTGCATTAAAATATAAACACAACATTACCAAAGATGGTTGTGTGTCGATGTTCACCAGAAATGCCCAAGCTGGCTAATCGGAAACCAGGAAGTAACCGTGCATGTGGTCAGCTCCTCTGTATTGTTAATCAAGTGGAAAGTGTATTAAAAAGAGGGCTACAGAAAAAGAAAAGAAGAGTGTGGCGCCATGACAGCTCCACAGCGTTAGCCTGGTTGCAGAAGACAGAGCTAGATGTTAAAGCATGCAGAACTCTGTCCACGGTGGCAGTGAAGAAAGAGTCTCAGTCCAACGTCTCGGTTGTTCAGGAAGAAGAAGTAGCACATCTGTCTAGGCAAGCGTGAAGAGTGCTGTGGGTTACACGTTTCACAAATGCCTTTTACATCAGGAGAGGAAAGCAAACTTCTGATGGAAGCCGTCCAGATCTGTGTGGCTGATTTATGCACCAATGTATTGATGAACAATTCTGCCTCAAATTGTACTATATATATATATATATATATAAGCATTAATAATTTTGTTTTTAAAAATGCATTAAAATTAGGGTAGTCAAAGTTAACATTACCTCATGCGAAAAACAAGACAAAACTAATTGGGAAATGATTTTGGCAGAAAACCACCAGCCGTCACAAATAAGAATAGTTTTCAAAAGGTGTTTGGGCATCTGTGGTCATTATTTCCTTGAGCTGGACAGAGAGGGAGAGTAGAAGCGTTTCAGGAGGTCAGTGAGCCAATCTATCAGCTTCTTCTGGAAGAGTTAGAGAGAGCGAGAGAGCTGTAGAGAGAGAGAGAGAGAGAGAGAGAGAGAGAGAGAGAGAGAGAGAGAGAGAGAGAGAGAGAGAGAGAGAGAGAGAGAGAGAGAGAGAGAGGCCTGCGTGCACTGGATCAGACCATTGAATTACCATTTCCGAGTCACTGTGACAAGCCTCTAGAGGAGTCTCATCACACTCCTCGTCCTCTGACTCGCCGTCGACTGAGCCGCGGGTCATGAAGTCTGAACGTGTCCGCGCCATACGGGCTTTTTTATGACCCGGTCGGACAACCTAATCAACCAAATGATAATAACACAAGTGAAGCTGCTCCCTCCTGCATCAAGGTCAGGTGACCCCACCAAGAGTCAGAAAGAGTTTAAAGACAGAAGTATTCATTAATGAGGGAAAATCTTGAGGTTTGTGAGATGATGGCGGGTCAAAATGACCCGAAGCCCTAAAATCATACTTACTTTATTTAGTCCAGAAAGCTTATTTTCTTTTTTTTTCTTTTTTTTCTTTTTTACTTTTAAATTGCTAGATTTGATCAATAAATCAATAAATAGTAATTGCTCACATTCTTTCAAAAAATAAATTCAAAATAACTTAATTTCAGGCAAAACCCTTTTAATTCAGCTCAAAATATCTAACATTGGATGACTTTGTCGACCTCTTGTGGAAAAAATAAATAATATAACATGATATTTCATGACTCTTGCCACTAGATTTGTGGGTCCT
This sequence comes from Meda fulgida, assembly GCA_030578275.1. NCBI lineage: Eukaryota > Metazoa > Chordata > Actinopteri > Cypriniformes > Leuciscidae > Meda > Meda fulgida. The sequence continues at coordinate 2,490,825 of CM060622.1, forward strand.
AAAGTCAGTTCACTTCACCATCCCTTCAGATACACATGTAGACATTATAAAATACATTTTTGGTAAAGCTTTAGCATTTTCTATGTGTACTGAAGCATTCCTCGCACCCCATTCATTCGTAAGGGGGTCAAACTGACCCGTGAGGGAAGGATTTGTTACTTTTTTAAATTTCAACCACAACACACAATGCTAAAAAATGTTGTATTCGTGGTTAAAGTGCGACAAAAGTCCTAGTGTCCTGAACCCCTCTGATAAACATTTTTATCATGACCCGAGGGAAGGACGAGGGTTTAAAATCTGCCATGGCTGAAGTGTTTCTCTTACCTCACTCTTAGTGGGTTTGTAACCCAAAAGGCCCACTTCATCCTGGACTCCTGGTGTTTTCCCTTGATTGGCTGTGTCCTTATCCAACCTATAAGAAGTTCAAGGGTTACAGGGTTTCTGCAGGTTTCATGATGGCAGATTTAAGACTTTTTAAAGACCTTGTTTTAGGGAAGGGAACACACACTGTAAAAAGTGGCCAGTTCTTAACTTAACAATTTTAAGAAAACTGAGGTTTCCTCGTTGTCTTAAAATTGTTAAGTAAATAAACTTCATGCTTAATAGAAAAAATTACGCTTTTTTAAAACTTTATTAAATGTGGAATTGTCAAGTTCACAAAATTATGAAGTAAATAAACTTAATGCTTAATTGAAAAAAAAAAAGTTACAAGACAAAAGGTTTACTAAAAATAATTAAGTAAATAAACTTAATGCTTAATAGAAAAAATTCAGCTTTATTAAAACTATTAATGTGGAATTTTCAAGTTCACATAATTTTTTCAATTAAGCATTATGTTTATTTACTTCATAATTTTAAGACAAAGCAAGTAAATAAACGTAATGCTTAATTGAAAAAAAATAAGTTATGTGAACTTGAAAATTCCACATTAATAAAGTTTTAATAAAGCTTATTTTTTACTATTAAGCATTACGTTTATTTACTTAATTTTAAGACAACAGGTTTACTAAAAAAAAGTAAGTAAGTGAACCAAACACTTTTTACAGAGCACACACAACATGTCAATATATTCTCTAATTACAAATGTCTAGGCATCACACAGAGTCACATTATGTATTTTTATTTGTACACTTGTACAAAATGCAATATTCTACTGATCTCCATAACTTTTTAATTAATTTTACAAAAAAAATTGAATATAAATTGAAAAATTGAATATCTCTGCTCCCAAACACAAGAATTTGCACATAACCTTTACTGTACATCTGATCACACTGATGCTCTCAGTATTTTTGTCGTTTTCCAGTGTACACGTCTAAAGATTCTTGAATCAAGATACACTCAACTTGAGAAGCAAGCAAGTCGGGTTTTCTGTGAAATTTATCAAAATTAAGTGATTTTGTGATTAAAACAAGAACAAATGTCTGCAAATAAGCTCAGGAAAATATACTTAATTTAGTTTAACCAGTTTTCATTCCCAACTGAAAGATACTTGTATTTTTTTGTTTCTTACTCAATTATGTTCAATTATTTTAGTAAACAAGCCTCTTCATGTTGCATCTCAAGTAAATGTATCTTTGATTTTAGTATGATTACATCTGTACTTGAAAACAAGACAAAAATATTGAGGAAGATTTAAAAAAAAAATGTTTGCAGTGCATTTAACATTTAATGCCACGACTTTATGAATTTGAGACTCTCTGCTCTGATTTAGGACCTTTTTAAGGCCTTATTTGTTGTAAATAAAGACTTTTAAAGACATTTTTAAGACAAGCCTGTGTTAGTTTACTCAAAAATGGTGCCATCATTTACAAACACATATAACCTTCTTTTCTGTAGCTTTGCGTGCCGAAACAGTTCACACGTTTATGCATATTTAAAGACGCCGTCTCAAGAAGGTTTCAGCCTAGGTTAGAAATGAATTACATCTTAAATTTGACTCATAAAATTATGGTCTGACTTCAAAAGACTTGAGCCATTCCAGTCAAACAACCTATTTTTATTTCTGACGGCTGACCGCCCTAAGTATCCAGCTCTGCTGTATAGGAAAGGACAACTTGCTAAGTACCTTTGTGTTAGAGGACAAAAAGAAAATCATACAGGTTAGGAATGACATGAATGTGAATATGAAATGATCATTTACATTTTAGGATGAACTATTCGGCAAGCTCATCACTAACTTGCATCACATCACTTAAATGAATGGCCAGAACACATTAGAAGTTTTATGTTTTCAGTTTAAACAGTGTCATGTTAGCGGCCCGTAAGTTAATAACTAATGATCTTTGCAACGGAAGTGAATCAATCAAAAACTAACTATAGCTGGACAATAACTTTATTCTAGAGCTGCCGTAAAAACAAAACAATGTTACTTTAATTTCCTATTATCACTGTAAAGCTGCTTTGAAACCATTTATATAGTGCTTTTACAATATAGATGAAGATGACTTGACTTACTTTGAGATGGAAATCTTGGTTTTTGGAGAAAAGAAAATGTTCCCAGGCCTATCGGACATGCTGATGTTGGACGGCTTAATGTTTATCCGCTTCCTGTCTTCATGTCCTCTGGATTCCAGGGTCAACTTCGGCGCCCATCCTTCGGCTACACTCCGGCTGTCCTTCGGTCGGTCTCTGAAAAGTGAAGGAGCATCTTCTTTTTCTGAAACCAGTGTCTGTGAGCTGAGATCAGGCTCCGGTTGAGCAATGGGAGCAGGTCCGAATCGGTCTGACCTTTCTGCTTCTTCTAGTCTCTGTTCAATCCTCTGCAGAGCCTCGACTCTCTGCTTCTCAAACATCTCCCTGTCGTACTGGACCAAATGCTTTCGTTGTTCTTCGAGGATGTGTTTCTGCAGACGGATCTGCTCCATCATCTCTCTTTCACTCTGTTGCTGCTGTTGTTTCTGGCGCTCTTGCTTTTCCTCATTGAGCTTCTCAAGCTTTTCCAGCACATAAAGACTGTCTTTGCTTGGCTGCGCAGGACTGGTCTGGACGGCACTGTCTTTAACCTCAGGAAGCTTCAAATCCTCTTCATTTACGACGCTTTCCTTCTGCATGCTAATAACCACGACCATCGGTCTCCGAGTCGACTCCTTGTCTTTCACAGGCTTGCCGGGAGGTCCCGGGGTGGACACATTAATGCTAGACTTCACGATTAAAGAGCTGCTTTCTGATGTAGGAGTGTAGAAAGTAGGGAGCGAGTTTAGTTTTCCGGGAAGTTGAGGTTGGTCAGATGTTTCTGATAAGATATTAGAAGGGAAAGTGGATTCGGGAATGTTGGAGAACACATCATGTTGGTCTGGGACAGAAGAAGGAGAAACGAGATCCTCTGGTTCGGCACAAGGAGCCTTGTCTTTTAAATACTCGTCTATATTGAGTAGCTCAAAGCTGCCTCTGGAGCTCTGGCTATCCGGTGTTCCCTGAGGAGTGTGAACGATCTCGCTGACCAGATCCATTTCTCCAGTGGATCGAACCTTAAGAAGCTCCAGGCTAAATTTGGCCTGTTCCAGCTCCCGCATCCGTCGGCTTTCCCGTTTGGCCCTCGTCCTCTGGTTGGGATCCTCCAGAGTTGGGGGTCTTTCTCGGATCGCCGCTTCAGAAGTCGGTTGAACTATTAACAATAATAATAACAATAATGTTTAATTTATATAGCGCCTTTCCCAAGCTCAAGGATGCTTCACAATAACAGTTGTGGCATCGTGAGAGGTAGGGTTTCACCAAAGTGTGGGTTGCTTCACAAATCGAGTCCAGGGAGAGATCAAGTTTTTAATAAATCAACTCAATACTCCAAAACGTTTTAACCAAAACGCTCGTCCAGCTTCTCTTTATGCTCTCTAACAAAAAACAGCCACCATACGTCCCAATTCGCATACTCTCTGTCCTAAATAGTATTCGAAAATAGAATTAGTACGTCCCAAATCGTAGTATGTTGAAATGAGTGTTTCAGAGATACACGGATGGTCTACTATTTTTCCGGTGTAGATCCGAAGTGTAGATCGATGGGCACTCTGACGGCTAATATTGCCCACAACTCATCGCGCGTTGGACGAGGATTCGATTAGAACTACAAACACGAGTGAAAAGTGTTAAAAAACTACAGACACAGAGGATGTGCGAGTCTGGAGGTTATGTAGAGAGCTTTAGATAAAGGGGTTTGAGTGATTAATTATCAGTCTCTAACCTGACGAAAATGTATTTATTCAATGTTGTCTACATTATATTGCATCTGGTAAAGATACGTTTAGCCATTAACTTTTAAATGCATCATTACATTGCAAACACATGAGGAGAGTCTCCGCATGAAAGACCCGCGACGGGCAGATGAACTTGCTTCTACACTTCTCTCCGAAACGGTAGGAAATTAAATTAGATTGAATGGAGGATTTTATCTTTGAAAAGATGATTGACAGGGAAGTTTACGGTGATAGGACGCACACGACAGATCTGTCCGTTAAAGATGACGAAGTAGTATGTCCCAAAGCTTGCCTACTCAAAAGTATGTACTTGTTCTTCACAAAAAGAGTGCATACTTTAGGGCATAGTATAAGTAGGCGAATTGGGACCCAGCCTCTGTTCTCAGCTCATTAACAGCTTTCTTTGCTTCACTCGCACCAGCTGTGTCCACATTGCTGAGGAACCTGGTAAATGTAGTCCGGTAGCAGGTGGCCATCTTGGTTTGTAGTCCCCAAATGCTGCAACCACCTAGATGGCACATACCTTGCCTCTATGACATACCCGCTCACAATGCCACACAGTAAAGAACACACAATCAGTTCATACATAATAAACGGAGAATAGACATTTGCCCAGTCCAATCGAATACAAACAGAAACAATAACCAGAAACAAAAAAAACAACACTTTTTACAGACAGCATAGAAGGTGGGCAGTTGAAGCAAAGGTCAGATGTAAAAGACTAAAGGGCCGTTCACACCAAGAACGATGACTATAACGATAACAATATTTACATCCACACCAACGAACGATAACGGTCTGTTTATTCTAAGCTCGAGCGCTGCGGTTTCAAAGTGTGTAAAACGTCATTGAACATGTTTTTGTATCTACTTACCGTTGTGTTAGAGGACAAAAAGAAAATCATACAGGTTTGGAATGACATGAATGTGAATATGAAATGATCATTTACATTTTGGGATGAACTTCGGCAAGCTGAGGTCAAGCTCATCACTAACTTGCATCACATCACTTAAATGAACGGCCAGAACACATTCAAAGTTTTCTGTTCTCAGTTAAACCGGTGCCGTGTTAGCGGCCGCTAAGTTAATAACTAATGATCTTTGCAACAGAAGTGAATCAATCAAAAACATTGAACACGTTTTTGCTGTGCTTGTTGCATTTACACGGCTCTAACCAGCAGATGTCCTCAGCATGCTGTGTGTTTTGAGTGAAGCCAGTGTAATCGATCTCATAATCTACAGTGAATTTAGCTGATGTAGTCAATATAGTGGAATAAAAACAACACCTCAAAGGAAGCAATATAATGTTGTCGAAACAAGCGCTGGATACATTCATTCAGGGGGTATGAACATCATATCCATTTTCTTGAAAAGGGGCTTGACTGTCAAACAGTGTTGGATTTTTCTGGACCTTGTGATTAACTTCTCCACAATGTATTCTGACATTTTAAATGTGCGAGCCCTTAAATAAGAATGAATTCTGATTGGCTGTCAGTGTTTTATCGTTCGACAGCTGAAAAAAAAAAAAAAAAAGTCGTTCTGAAAGTGATCCCAACGATTTCGTTCCCTATATCTTTATCATTATAGTTGTGGTGTGAACTCTGCTATTCTTTAATATGGAGAACGATTTTTAGAATTATATCTTTATAGTTATCGTTCTTGGTATGAACGGGCCTTAAAGTATGTAAGGGAACATTATGAGTTATGGAAAAGGTTTAAGAAAAACATGTCATGGCAGATATTACTGTTTAAAAAAAATGTGTTTTGAGTTGTACTATCCCCGTACCTTCTGTCTCCATCTCTTCCAGAACATCTGCACTGAGGACCGGTTTGCTCCGCTCCGGCTCCTCATAGGAGTCTTCCCACAAACCCATGTCTGTAAGCTGGTCCTCTTCTGTTAACAGATTGCTTTTTCCATTCGGCAGCTGAGTGGTTTTTAATCTCTGCTCTTGAAGTTCTCTGAATCTGAAAAATTTCAAGATAATCCCAATAAAAACTGTTATTTTCTGTAGAAGACCATCTCTGCACAGGATTTACAGTGGGATAAAATGTTGCACTTTAATGATGGACAGATGCACTTTTATGATGGATAGATGCACTTTTATGATGGATAGATGCACTTTTATGATGGATAGATGCACTTTTATGATGGATAGACGCACTTTAAGATGGATAGATGCACTTTTATGATGGACAGATGCACTTTAAGATGATAGATGCACTTTATAATGGATAGATGCACTTTTATAATGGACAGATGCACTTTTATGATGGACAGATGCACTTTTATGATGGATAGATGCACTTTTATGATGGATAGATGCACTTTTATGATGGACAGATGCACTTTTATGATGGACAGATGCACTTTTATGATGGATAGATGCACTTTTATGATGGACAGATGCACTTTTATAATGGACAGATGCACTTTTATGATGGATAGATGCACTTTTATGATGGATAGATGCACTTTTATGATGGACAGATGCACTTTTATGATGGACAGATGCACTTTTATGATGGATAGATGCACTTTATAATGGATAGATGCACTTTTATAATGGATAGATGCACTTTTATAATGGATAGATGCACTTTTATGATGGATAGATGCACTTTATAATGGATAGATGCACTTTTATGATGGATAGATGCACTTTTATGATGGATAGATGCACTTTATAATGGATAGATGCACTTTTATGATGGATAGATGCACTTTTATAATGGACAGATGCACTTTTATGATGGATAGATGCACTTTTTTGAGCTTCAATCTAATGACTGCAATCCACTGCCATTATAAAGCTTGGAAGCGTCAGGATATTTATTAACATAACTCTGACTGTATTAGTCTGAAAGAAGAAAGTCATACACACCTAGGATGGCTTGAGGGTGAGTAAATCATGGGCTACTTTTAATTTTAAAGTGAACTATCCCTTTAAAGGGTTAGTTCACCCAAAAATGAAAATTCTGTCCGTAATTACTCACCCTCATGTTGTTCCAACCCCGTAAGACTTTCGTTCATCTTCAGAACACAAATTAAGATATTTTTGATTAAATCTGAGAGCTGGATCACGCCTCCATAGGCTTCTTAAGGGATCGAAACTGGCCGGCAAAAAACAAACAAAAATAACGACTTTATTCAACTACTCATTTCCTTCCCTGTGGGCCTTGAGATTTCACGTAGTGTAACAGCGTAAGCTTCTGTGTTGTACGTCACACGCATCACACACATGACCAGCGTCAGCCAATAGTGAGCCTACGTGTGACGTACAACACAGAAGCTTTGCGCTGTTCCACTACATGAAATCTCAAGGCCCACAGGGAAGGAAATGAGTAGTCGAATAAAGTCGTTATTTTTGTTTGTTTTTTGCGCACAAAAAGTATTCTCGTCACTTGATAAACTTAAGATTGAGCCACTGTAGTCACTCGGACTATTTTAACGATCTCTTTCATAACTTTTGGGCCGGCCAGTTTCGATCCCTTAAGAAGCCTATGGAGGAGTGATCCAGCTCTCAGATTTAATCAAAAATATCTTAATTTGTGTTCCGAAGATGAACGAAAGTCTTACAGGGTTGGAACAACATGAGGGTGAGTAATTACTGACAGAATTTTCATTTTTGAGTGAACTATCCCTTTAAGCAATTTGCCTGCCCAGAGAAGCCCTCTATAGAAAGCGTACCTCTGCCTCGCCAGATATCCTCGACCCGTGGCTTGCATGCGGAGAGTGACGTCCCGCTGCCTGAGGTAGATCTCTCTGGTCCTGTATCTTCTCCATTCAGTCTGGATCCGGAGAGCCGCCCGTTCGCGTCGACACAGCCTCCAGTTTCTCTGGATCAGTACGACTGCTTCTCTCCACAGCAAGAGTCTACGCCTCTCTCTGAAGCCTCTCCAGGCCGACTGAACACACACCGCTGCCTCGTGCTGGACACGCGCCTCACACTCGAGCCTGCTGTCGATCTGAGACGACTGAACGCTCCTCCACCAGCACTACACCAGACAACAGAGAAGAACGAGAGACTGGCTCACATGCATTTAGGACAAAGAGAGAAAAAAGGCTTTTTTCACATGCACTTTTTAGAAAATCAGTACTAAACTGTTATTTTAATACTTTGAGGAAATGGCAAGACATCAATGTAAATATTTATTATATTAAAAAAATAATAAAAAAAAGGATCTATTTATGTCATAGACTTCAAATACTGAACTCCAGTTAGGTGGTGATACAATTGCATGTATTGTTGGCGGATTAGAAGTAATATAAATACAGGAGTTGCATGCTTTTTAGGTAATCTTTTTACCTACTTTTTGTTTATCTTTTTATTTTCGTTCTTTAAGAATAGTGTTTTTATTTAGTTTAGGGAAGAATGATTTAGGATCCATTTATGTTATAGACTTCCAATACTGAAGAGCAAGTCTATCCACATCAGCTACGCTTACATTGACAAGTTTTTATTTCAATCAGAATGAATTGATTCTGATTGATGAATCCGAATGTAGTGTTTACATGAATGCTAAATAAAGTGATCGGGTTGATGTACGCATTCATGTGTCACAAGCTTTAAATCTGAATCTAAATTTTATTTTTATTTTTAGTGCTGGGCATCGATTAATCACGATTATTTGCATTCAAAATAAAAGTTTACGTAATATATGTGTGTGTACTGTGTATAATTATTTTGTATATACAAATACACACATGCATGTATGTATTTAAGAAAAATGTGTTATTTATAAATAAAATATTTGTATTTATATATAATATATGTATAAATGTATTTACAGTATATACACATGCAAATATTTAAAAACTATACACATACACTACCATTCAAAAGTTTGGGGTCAATTATTATTTTATTTTTTTAAGAAATGAATACTTTTCTTCAGAAAGGACGCATGAAATTGATATAAAGTGACAGTAAAGACATTTATAATAATGCAAAATATTTATTTTTTAATGAAATGCTTTTCTCTTGAACTTTCAAAGAATCCTGAAAAAAATGAATCACTGTTTGCACAAAAATATGAAGCAGCACAACTGTTGTCAACTGTGATAATAATCATAAATGTTTCTTGAGCATCAAATCATCACATTTGAGTGATTTCTGAAGGATCATGTGACACTGAAGACTGGAGTAATGATGCTGAAAATTCAGCTTTGATCACAGGAATAAATTACATTTTAAAATATATTCACATGGAAAACAGCTGTTTTACATTGAAATAATATTTAACAATATTACTGGGTTTGTTTTGTATTTTTAATCAAATAAATGCAGCCTTGGTGAGCAGAAGAGACTTCTTTTACCATAAAAAACATAACATAAAAAACATAAAAAATTAACATATCTTTTAACATAAAAAATCTTACCGACCCCAAACTTTTGAATGGTAGTGTATATACAAAATAATTATACACAGTACACACATATATTACGTAAACACAAACTTTTATTTTACATGCGATTAATCATTGCCCAGTACTACTTTTTTTTTTTTTAACATGCACACTGCACAAATATACAGTTTCCCGCTGTTTGCAGAGACTACTGTCCTCAATTGCTTCTTTTTTTAGTTTGTTTTAAACAGCAGACTTATCCTATTCACTTCAATAGGATTCAGAAAAGAAATAAACCACCCCTTACAATACGAATTAATTCCTAATCTGATTTGTCCGATTGACGTGATTCCATGTGACTTTATTCCGACTGTGCTTATAATCCAATTAAAATTATTAGGGATAATTATTAGGGTTAACACAGCTATTTTTTAAATAAAATACCTTGAATGATCACTTCAGAGTTAAAATTATATTTATTTAATATTAAATCCTTTATTTCCTGCAAGTACTGTTTAAAAATCGAACACAAATACCACAGATAAGGTTCCCACACCTTCTGCCCAATGAATGAACTTCCATGAGTTTCCAGTCATTCATGATAACAGGATAATCCTTTTATCATTAAACAGAATAAAATTCAATTAAAACTACAAAAAAATACATTTCCAATTAAAAAAAAAACATGACTTTAATTTATGCAACTAAAATAGCAATAGCAGTCCTGATATTTCCAGCCTAATGATTATCAAAAGAAAAAAAAAGTCAATTGAAACAAATACAAAAACGATACAAAAAACAAAACATTCCCAAAATAAAAAACTTTTTTTTTAAATGTTAAAAAAAAGAACATAGCAACTAAAATAGCAATAGCACTTCAGACATTTCCAGGCTTTCCACTTATATAATATAAATCGCAGTCCTGATATTTCCAGCCTAATGATTACCAGGATAAGAATTTTATCATTAAACAGAAAAAAAGTCAATTGAAACTACAAAAAACTAAACAAAACATCCCCCCCCCCCCCCCAAAAAAAAAAAACTTTAAAAAATGTTTTTAAAAAAAGAACATTGCAACTAAAATCGCAATAGCACTCCTGACATTTCCAGGCTTTCGATTTCATTTATATCACACAAAACCTTACTGTCACAAAAGAAGTGTGAGCTGGTAAGCCGAGACGTACCTGTATCTGGCAAGCCGCCCGTCTCATCCTGATGAAGTTGTTTCTCTCGAGAAGAGCTCTGAAACGCCGCTGAAGAGTGACGATTCGACGCAGCACCTCCTGATGGAGCAGATCCTGCAGACGCTGGCGCTCTACTTCACGGAGAAACACCTGCCACACACACACACACACGTCACACGCATGCAATACTGTACATTTACAACCAGGCTAGCCATGAACGGACAGTATGTGTCACCCACAAGGCATGAGAAAAAGTTACACTGTAGGAATTTAATTAAGTCCTGTCATCGCACCATGGTTCGGCCCACTTGAAACCCTTCGGGAGTGAGATCCACCTGGCTCAGGTACCGGCGGATGGGTTCCTGACGGGCCTGGTTGGTTCCCTCAGGTAACAGCACATGAAAGTGTCGAACAAAATCCTGGAGGGCATAAAACAGCGCACACACATAGTCATTCACTTTCTGAAGTGTCCAGGAAGTGACATTTCTCATTAAGGCCTTAAAGCGCAGAACACTAGCATCACTGTGGTGTATGAAGTCTCCCGGACCGTCTGGGATGCCGTTGTGTGTGTGTGTATGCAATTATTCCTGGCCACTTTTATTGCAGACTATAGAGAGAGAGAGGCTCTTGAAGTCAGATAACTACACCAGCTTCATATCTTACAGGAATTACTGGAGTTCAAAATGTTAAATAAAGGTTATGCGGTAACACTTTACAACAAGGTTCATCAACTACGAGCGCTTTGAGTCTGAGAAAGGCGCGTTACAAATAAAATGTATTATTATTATCAGTTAACATGAACTAAGAATGTGCAATACTTAATATTAATTTCAACATTTACTAATACATTATTAAAATCAAAAGTTGTATTTGTTAACATTAGTGAACTAACCTGAACAAACAATGAACAGCTGTGTTTTTATTAACTAATATGAACAAAGATGAATAAATACTGTAACAGATGTATTGCTCATTGTTAGTTTATGTTAGTTGATACATGAACTAATCTAATGAACCTTACTGGTTATACTTTATTTTGTGTGCACAAAATTCAAAATTCACACACATTTTCAAACTGAATATGAACGCTGGTTCTGGTTTCAATTGTAATATATAACATATTTTTTAAAAAACTATGTTTTTATTTTTCTTGTCATAAGGGCAAATGTAATGCACACAAAAGTACCCAGACCCTCAAGTCCCACATTCACGTGAAGGCCATTGCACCCGATTTAAACAACAGTAATAGTAAGACTTGCCTTAAACACTATGAATGATTGAAAAGAGAGATAACTCAGTTTGAATGGTCGGTCATTAGGGTATTAACTAATTCTATTTGCATGAACTGCATGATGCTGAATTCATGTTCCAGATTGTAGAGAAGGCCAAAACAACACATTCATCCCCAGACGGCCACACCCAGGACAGGAAATGACAACGGGAAATAATGATTTCAGCTTTGGAACTAAAAAAAACACTTGGAAAAGAAAAATGGATAAAGAATCAGAAATTAAGTTTGGAGGAAAGTGTTTTTTTTTCCCACCCCTGTGCTGAACATCAAGTCATGTAGTTTATATGATTCTGTGGTGTTTATAATATGCTTTAAGACAAACCATGTGCCAACATTCATAACTCAACACCATCGCTGAGTGTTTTCTCCTTAAAACCAAAGACAGTCTCAGTCTTTTATGATGTTATGATCATAAACTACATGCTTTTCTCCACGGACTTTCTATGACATTCAAAGTGTTTCTAATGCTGATCAGAAGACAGCGGTCTGGCGCTGAGATGGTGAACGGGAACATGGATTGTGTAACATTAACAACACATTATTAGTGGGTTGATAACATACTCAAGCAAAAAGCTAATCATATTAATCACAGTTATGCGCCTGACGTACATAAAACACATTACAATTCTTATACATCGCCTTGTAGACGATCCTGTATAATTCGCTTTTCCTCTTCTTCTGAATCAGTTTCTGGTTCAAACATATATGGCTGAATTAAACCAATATTGTCTGTGTTGCGTTTACTACAGTAAAGCTGAGCGAGAGGATCAGGTAATCTGAGCTGAGTGAGTGGAGGCGGGGCTAATTTGCATATTCATGAGCCCGCGTATACTAAATGAGGCAAGGGTGTAGTTACTTTCTACAGAAGAAATTATTGTCACAGGAAGACGCATTTAAATATGCAATTTAGATTATCAAAGATGAGTTTTAATAGATGAAATTATTGACTGCAGTGGGTCTCTAAGAATTTTTTTTTTTTTTAACAAGGATGCATTCAATTTGTAATCACAGTGGGACATTTGTAAAGACACAGTGTAATCACTATGGGAAAATCTCAGAGCAAAACTGGGAGTCGTGAAAAATAATTATAAATAATTTTATAACTATCATATATCTCTTTTAATTCCTTTTACAACTATTTTAATTCCTTGCTTTTATTTTGTGATTTTTTTATTCATTTCTTTGTAAAGCACTTTGAATATGGAGGACCAGCTCTACCATATTTAAAAATAAATACAGAAATAAATAAATGCTCAATAAATAAATAAGAATACAATTAATTGCCCCAAAAAATACAATAAACAAATAAATGTAGGTAGAAATTAAACTATACAGTGAGACATAAATGTATATATCTCTTAATTAGCTTCTTTATTTATTCACCTTTGTAATAATTACCTTATTTATTTATGTGCATGTTATAATATTTTTGTCTGTTTTATTCTTCCTTTGTATTTTTTTACCCTATTTATTTCTTCAATGCTATTTATTTCTGCCTGTCGTTTACATTTCTGTATGCATTTCTGCCTCATTATGTAAATGAGGAGGGGCTGTCTTAGGGGGTTAACTTCTGCCCATTGGTTGGTTAGCGTTTTACTGCATCGGTCGAATCTACATGCCACCGGCCACAGTCACAACAAAGATGGCTACCTACGATGAAGTTGTCAGTGAGCTGAGGCATTTAGCAACTGTTTTTGAAAACAATGCTAACGTTGTAAGTATCGACTTTATTATTTTTCGCTTGGACGCTCTGACAGAACGTGTGTTTCAGTTAGCGGCACACATGGACACTGATGTCGACAATGTAGTTTTCAGAATCTGGAGGAAGCGGCCCATCTTCTTAACTCAACCAATGGGCAGAAGTTGACCCCCTAAGACAGCCCCTTCTCATTTACATAATGAGGCAGAAATGCATACAGAAATGTAAAACGACAGGCAGAAATAAATAGCATTGAAGAAATAAATAGGGTAAAAAAATACAAAGGAAGAATAAAACAGACAAAAATATTCTAACATGCACATAAATAAATAAGGTAATTATTACAAAGGTGAATAAATAAAGAAGCTAATTTAGAGATATATACATTTATGTCTCACTGTGTAATTTAATTTCTACCTACATTTATTTGTTTATTGTATTTTTTGGGGCAATTAATTGTATTCTTATTTATTTATTGAGCATTTATTTATTTCTGTATTTATTTTTAAATATGGTAGAGCTGGTCCTCCATACTTTGAATTGCCATCGTGTATGAAATGTGCTATATAAATAATCTTAATTCAATTTAAACTGAAATTGCTCAATTTTTTTTTCTATTCATGTCTCCACAAAACCTTGAGCAGCACAACTATTTACATGGATAATAATCAGAAATGTTACTTGAGCACCAAATAAGCATATTAGAGTGATTTATGAATGAGCATGTGACACTGAAAATATGTGAAATAATGACTGCTAAAAAGTCTAAGACTAAATTATATTTTAGAATATATTAAAAAAAGGAAAACAGTTTATTTAGTATATTTTACAATTATAGATATTAATATAATTATATTACTCTTTTTACTGTAATTTTAATCAAATAAATGCAGCCTCGGGGAGCAGAAGAGACTTCTTTCAAAATCATTTAAAAACTCTTTATCCCACACCATCATATTTGTAGACTCAGGCTTGAGATTGAAGTGTTTCTTTAGAAGAGATCAGTGTGTGTGCGTCAGTCTCACCTGAAAAGTGTACTTGATACTGTAGCCAGATTGTCGGATGCGCACGGTTTCCAGCATGCCGGTGTAGCGCAGCTGTCTCAGCACCAGGACATCATTAAAACGCAGAGGCAGCTGAAAAGCAGCAAGGATACGTCAAACAGTGAAAACAGAAATGCATGTGATATCACTGAAATACGAGTCATTCACACCTTCTCTGCATTTGATCGTATGCACTTCACAAAGTACGGCTCTGATTGACCAAGCGTCTCCATCAGCTTGTTGAGAGAGGCCTTAAATGGAGCAAAACACCACAAATAAATACATAAGCAGAATTTCTGGAACAGCACGTCATTGATCAAACCCAAAAATAGAAATCAGAAAAATCCTCATTTATATTCTGAGAAAAGGACAACGAAGCCCTATGTCAGTACTCTAGTACGCAATGTTAATGTATTTGATCTTCGTGGATTATATTTATGCTGTTGTTGTTGATTATTGGCACTGCAGAGCACGTGTGGACTTACTGCCAGGGCCACACAGAATCTGCAGACTTTTTAGGGGATTTCTGTGTTAAACTTTTGGAAAAATCTGCGGAATTATGCGGAATGGTTTATATATATATATATATATATATATACACATACATACACACAATAATATATAATATTGTTTATATATGTTATGCATGAAAGCACTATACAATGTGTTCATATTTTAGTGATGGGTGGTTTGATGACAAAAAACTGCATCATGGTATTTAAGAAACTGGTGTTTTTTTTTTGTTGTTTTACTAAGCCTGTACATTGGCATATTTTTGTACCAGGAGAACAGATAAAAAAAAAAATCACATTTATTATCAAAAGGTTTGTAATCAAATCAACTGATAAAAGTACTGCACAACTGGTTTGATACAAACAATTGTTTGATTTTCCTTAAAAAAATGATCATAAATAAATATCTTATTATTAGCCTATTGTTATTATTATTACTTTAAGTAGCCTATACGTTCGATTCTATTGTACAATAGTAATATATCTCTGTGATAATTTCTTCACGTTAAACCAAACTTTTATTTTGACGGGTTTCTGAGTGTATCTGACGATGAAATGCTGGAGATGAACGGTTACTTGAGTACGGTGTGTGATGTGTAGCACATGACCCTGGCACTCATGTACAGACTCGCTGAACAATCAAGCAATTTGATATGATCGACAGTGAATAGACAGATCTGTTATGTCAGCTATGCGCCGGTATTGCAGTAGCAAATAGTAGAAAATATATAAACGCGCAGGTCGTACTTGTCAATGACAGGCACTACAATCTGCGTACAATCTGTGTAATAGATACACACACACTGTTGCGGGCATGCAAGGTATGCTGCTGCTTCATAAACAGACGTACATAAATGGCGTATCAGATCTGGGCAAGTGGAGCTGGGGAGGTGGAGGGACTGATAGCGTTGCAGGATTATATTTAAAAAAGACGTGTGTGCCTGTCAATGTTTCCTGCTTGTATCTGTCTATACAGAGGACAGGAGGAAAGCAGCTGTTTTTGGTGGTCAGGAATTCAGACAAGTGAGATCTGCATAGAACAGGAAGTGAGGTCATTAGTGCAGGCCTTGTGCCAGACGCCCCAGAACTGAGTGGACGTTACAGTTCTCGGTCCCAATCTGAGACACGAGAGGGAAACGTACCTCTGTCACACAATGCTGTTTTTTTTACTGCACAAATACACACACTTTTTGTCACAAGGGGTTTGACTTTTTTTAAGTAACAGATTTCAACATTTCAGGGTAACACTTTACCCGAAGGGGTGTGCATAAGACTAACATGACACCTTCATAATCATGACATGACACGTTATGAATATGAAGGAAGTTTTATGCATGTTTGTGACAACTGTCATTAAGTGTCATTTGCTATTATGACATTTTTAATGCAGATATGACATTGTTTGAGATGTATTTATGAGACCTTGACATAAACCAATACATCATAACCTGTCTGTGTCTTTGTCATGACAACTTGACATTACTAAGACAACACAACCTGTCATAAACATGACATAGCAGATTAATTATCAAACTTAAGAAACCACTTAGCTTTATTGGTTAACATTACATTAAACGGTCATGTGGTTGGTTTTGACATTGGCTGTCATGAAGCCATTATAACTGTTTAATGACAAATTCAATTTGCACCACTGCAGTTGAGGTCAAGAAGAACATTCATGACACAGTTATAATGACCTGATGACAGCCAATGTCAAAACCGACCACATGACAGTTTAACTTAATTTAATGTCAAGTTGTCATGACTAAGACACTGACAGGTTATGATGTTATGGTTTATGTCAAGATGTTATAACAAAGACATCTCAAACAATGTCATATTGCATTCAAAATGTCATTATTGAGCGAAAGACACTTAATGACAGTTGTCATAAACATGCATAAACCCTACTTCACATTCATGACGTGTCATGTCATGGTTATGAAGGTGTCATGTCAGTCTTATGTACACCCCTTCAAGTAAAGTGTTACCCATTTCAGTTTATGCATTTAAATGTATTCATTCAGCATTTGCAAACTAGATTTTGCAAATCTACTTTTTTGTTAATAGATTTTCCTGGGGTTTTGTTTACTATATTTTTACAGTGTCTTGCCCTAGACTTTCAATCTTAAACTATGACAATCCGTAATAAATATACAGGTGAAACTCGGAAAATTTGAATATGGTGCAAAAGTTCGTGTATTTCAGTAATTCAAATTAAAAGGTCAAACTAATGTATTTAGTATATATAACTATATGCATGATTATACTTTTCAGAGGGACGACATTTCTGTATTTAAAATCCTTCTTTATTGATTTCATGTAATATTCAAATTTTTTGAGATTTTTCTAAGAAAAAGATTTCAACATGTTTTTTTTTTTTAAATTTACGTGTATTCATTTAGCATATGCATATTTTTTTTGTTACATGTTTTATTGAAACTATTTTGGAAATATTCCCCACCACAACTACAGTAGTCACATTTAAAGTGGATCAAAACCTTTCGTCAATGTTATACATGAATTTTGAACTACACCCTTTCTTGTCTTAGGACAACTTTGATGAACTTTTTTGATCCACTTTAAATGTTGACAACTGTATTTATTTATTTTTCACTACATTTTTACTGTTTCTTGACCCAGACTTTCAATCTTAAACTATGACAATCCATAATAAATGTATATGTTTAAAATTATGATTATATAAATAAAAACAAACATCACTTTCCATCCTAACTTTTATACAATATGTGTGAAAATATTATTTCGTTATATCTTCTACGTATGGAATACAGAAAAACAAAGGATTTAGATCTTTAAAAAAGGTCACCACAAAGCGTATGTTGATTTGAGATGCAGAAATAAAAATTCTGTTCACGTTTACAGTGGTTCAGAAATACAATTTTAAATGTTATGAATCATAGACTTTAACAAGCAGTTGTTGTTTCAAGTGAAACCAAAACAAAAGACTTTGGAAAGACAGAGCAAATAAAAGTGTTATTGCATCAAAGCTAGACATGATGTCATTAATTTGGGTTTTTACTGGGCTGTACAGGGTGGACATTACACCATAGTTACACAACACAGACATGATTCAGAAAACGGGTAGTTTTCCAACATTAAGAGAGAAAGCGTGAGATTGACCTGGAACTGGGCACTAATGCTCGGCGGTTTCTTCTTCTTGTGGAGGTGCAGCAGGGACTTTGTGATGCGGTCGTGTAACGTCAGGTTACTCAGATACTTCAGAGACTTGACATCCAGAAAGTGCTGTAGACACCGACACACAAACACACTCGGTCACAAGCACATTCAGATCAGTTAAAGGGACAGCATTTACAGAACCTCATGTTGATCCAAACCCATGTGAACATTCACGGAACACAAAAGGAGATTGTGTAAAGATTAAAAAAAGCAATTGAAAACATGGTGATTGAAAATATGGTCGAAAAAAAAATGCCTACATGACCATTTTACACAGTGAGCGCAGCGATCAAGCTCCAAAAAGGACAAAAAATTTATAATATGGTGCAATATTCCAAGTGTTCGGAGGCCACGGGGAAAACACAACATTACAACACAACACAACTCAAACAAATATGCCTTCCGCACGAATGCAAATCTTATTAGCACTTTTGGACATTCAACACGACGGTGTAAAGTTTTATGGACACTTCGCTAAATATCTCTCTTTGTGTTTTACAAAAATAATCAGACTGAATCAAAACACAACACAACAAGACAAGACATTAACAAAACAAAACAGAAGATAAAACATTAACAAAACAAAACAGAAGATAAAACAAAAGCTAACAAAACAACACAAAACAAGAAAACACAAGACAACACAAAATGACAACACATCACAAAACACAAGACAAAACAAGACAACACAAAACAGAAGATAAAACAAAAGACAACAAAACAACAACACAAGACAAAACAAGAAAACACAAAAAGACAACACATCACAAAACACAACAAGACAACACAACACAATAAAACAAGACAAAACATTTACAAAACAGAAGATAAAACAAGAAAACACAAGGCAACACAACAACACAAAACGACAACACAACAAAAAACAACAAGACAAGACAACGACATAACTCAATATCACAAAAAAAGCACAGCAACAACAAAAAAACACAACAACACATCAGAACAACAAACATAAAACAACAAAAGCACTAGGTTTGGACAACATGAAAAGAATTGTCATGATGTGCTTTTAAATCAAATTAAGAAAGCATGTTATGGGATTTACACCTTAGGAAGACTGGGCTTCATCTTGTAGTTTTTATTTCTCCTGAAAAAGAAAAAGCAGCGTAAGTCACAGAGGTTGTGCTGTTCCTCGGGTGTGTGAGATGCCGTGAGTGAGTCTCACATGAGGATGCCGTGGGCTCGCTCCAGGAGTTTACTGCTAGTGGAGGTGAGGAAGAGCTCCTCCTCACCAAAGGACCCGATGGAGGACAGGCGGTTCGGTCTCCCGTTCCACACGTCTCTGACAGGGACAGCACAAACACGTTACACACACACACACACACACACACACACACAACGACATCTCCAACTCACTCAAACGGCAACGAATCCAAAACCATGTTAACACTTGCCGGCACGTTCTGCTGGATTTTCTTCACATAATAGACTTAAAATACTCCGTCATTTATGGTCATACAGACAAAAGAAATATGAAAGAAACTGTAAAAGGTCTACTTTTGTATGGGTTACACTTACAATCAAAACAAAACATGGTGCTTTTGTAAAATGCATGTTTCGCATACACACATACACACAACAACATCACTAACTCAGAGACAATTCCTCAAACCAAGTTAATGAAATATATTTATTTCTCCATTCTGTCCCTGATGGAGCTTTAGTTCCTTGCCAATATATAAATGAACTAAATTAATAATTTTTTTACAACAAAAATGAACCACCACATAACTTAAGCTGGCCTGTGACAAAACAGCTGGAAATAATACAGCAGAAACAAACTTTGTTGCATTATTTTCCTGTTATCTCTGTAAAGCTGCTTTGAAACTATCTGTACTGTAAAAGCGCTGTATAAATAAAGGAGACTTGATGTAATTGGAAACTCTGACGCTTAACGGGTTTCAAAGACATTATGGTTTCAGTATCATGCAACTTTCTGCTTTTTTGCTTAGAAGCTTTCTTGCTATAAGACTCAGTAAGTTGCAGCTAATGGAGCCTTTCGAAGTCATTGCTTTAACTTGTGAGCTGCACACACACTGTAAAAATGATTTTAACGGTAAAGGACTGTAAAAATGCTGTGGTGAAAAACTGTGAATAGAGCTGTCACTTTTGTGAAAAAATCTAGTTCGATTTTTGAGACATAAGTGTTCATTGAATCGATTGTAAAATCGGTTTTCCATGTCTAAAGACGTTTCCATTTTCAAAACCAAATATAGGCAAATCCACGGACAACTAACCGGCTTTCGGACGAACGTAAAGAGTGCGCTTGAGACGCGCACAATATTTGATGATTTATTGGCGTGAGGTTTCGTGCACAATGACAAAAAGGAGTGCAACATTCAGGGTTTGAAATTAACACCCGCCAATACGCCAAATGCTGGTAAAAATGAACTTTGGCGGGAAACGCTGTCAAATCACGAGCTTTGGCGGGAAACGCTGTCAAATCACGAGCTTTGGCGGGAAACGCTGTCAAATCACGAGCCAATTTGGCGTGTTTCGGTATAATCACTTTTCTGGGGGAGTTCGTGTAGCCAAATCTGCGCGGATTTAGCGCAAATATGCAACTCGTGAGTCATCATGATATATTAAATACAGCGTATTGCGCAGAATCTGCGTATTTCTGGCTTACTTGAACACACACACGTCACTACGCTACAAACAACGGCGCGCTTGTTCACGTGCATTGAAGTAATAGCGAATATTAAAAAGCATTTGGTTAGCAAAAAAGACATTATTTTCCAACATCCTACAAATTCTGTGTACTGTATTGATCTGTCCACCTAAAACACATTTTTGGTAAAAAAAAAAAAAAAAAAGGTTGTTAAAGGTGCAGTGTGTAGCTTTTGGCGATATCTAGCGGTTCGTTTGCAAGTTTACACTAAGGGCTCAGCCCACTGCTCACCCCTCCCTTTCGAAGAAGCTACGGTGGCTAAAACGGGACAAACTTCGTCGTCTGAGACAGCAGAGAATAGCCAGAGTAAAACAAGCTTTTGTACCACAGTCCATTATAAACCACATCATGGATAAAGTTTACAAAGCCATAGTCAGGTAAGGATCAAGGGTCTTAATACATAATATAATATTAGTAATCAGCTGATTGTCTCACGAAGGTAACCAGAACATTTCTCCCCACATAGCAAACCCATAATAATACAGCGAGGGAGAAGAACCACATGAAACTATGTAACTAACGTTATATATTTTTTCTAACAGGGTAGTAAAAGTTTAGCTGGCTAATATGAGCTGTTACTGTGGCTGAGCTGGTTAAAGCGTTAAGCCTTGTTTATACTCGACGCGTCCGCATGAGCCCAAAGGTGCGCGCGGCAAAAATGACGTGATTGTAACAGCGCGCGCGCCTCCGCATCCCATAGACACCACTTACTACACACAATAGGCTTTTTTCTCTGATTTTGGAAACTCGATCGACTTAAATGCTTCCAAGATCGACGGGTTGGTGATTCCTGTAACTGTTTTCCGGTCAATGACAAGAGTAGCCTACTAATCAGCTGTCTCACGAGCGCAACCAGCACATTTATCCCCACATAGCAAAGCCATAACACAGCGAGGGAGAAGAATCAAGTTACATGAAACAATCCAACTACATATTTTACACCACTGACAAGGGAAAAGTCACTACTCACGGTGTTTATGACTAGCTTCTAGCTTTCTGCGGCTTCTCTTTCAAGGTAGTGACGAAACGCGCTCTGTAGCGCTGTGTGTTCGCTGTCGGCTACGGTAGAAACATGACGTCACAATATGGCGACCTTCATAGAAGGGGATTCCCGCGCCTATGTAGATATAAATGCCTCATTCTAAGGTAATAAAAACATTACGGTTTATTAAGTAAGTTCTTTATACACCACTGAACACATAGTTATGGATGTCATATTGCATTTCTGTTAATAAATACTCAAAAATGTTACACACTGCACCTTTAAATCGATTCCCCGTTTTCGAAACTTGTGTGGGTTGGTCCAATCGAGTGTGCAATCGATTTTCGACGTAAAGTGACAGCCCTAATGTGAATGACACTGTGAAACTTCTATATATTAGTGACGGGTCTTTCATGAACGATCATTGCGTCGGTCACGTGACAAATGAACGAAAGCCTCGGAAGGTAAAGAAATCATTTATGTTCCCTGTAAATTATATTGACTGCATACTAATGATTTCTTAATTCAGAATATGATCAAGATTGCGTAGGTGGATGTGTTCGGGGAATTGTTGTTAAATGTATAACATTTAAAGCCACTTAATGAACGAAACGACTCGAAAAAAAGATTTGTTCATTTTGATGAACGAGATCGAACAAGAGTCAGTAAAGTGATCTGAATTTCCCATCACTACTATATATTATTATTAACTTTCTTGTGGAAAAGCTGCTTGTGATGAGCTTTAATGCATCATGTGACTCTCATCACCACTGTGATTGGTGGTTGTCAGTTGTTGTTTTACAATGGGGCCAAACATATATTAGTACTTCAATAGGTCGGTAAATTAACATTATATCAGATAGTGAAAATACGTTTTTTAACTGTAAATTTAAGTTACGTCTGTAAAACCTAAAATGTTGCTACCGTATGTTTTACGGTAAATTTCTGGCTACCACAGCTGTTGTTGTTTTTTACCGTAAATGTAACTTTTTTTTTTTTTTTTACAGTGCATGACAGGTACATAAACTGAAAAGTATTTATGACTGAATGCAGACAAGTGAAGAAGTTTACAGCCACTATTCCATGTTGATGTATTATGATTCAGATGTGGCTTATCTGCAATATTCCTTCTCCAGGAGATCACTGAAGCATGTGGTCATGACCTGTGGGGAGCAATTACCCATCAGCCTCGGGTCTGTCCTCCAAATGAGCACATATCTCCTCTCTGACATCACACGGGAAGCAGCTGCTGTTTCCTGGGGTTTTGTGGTCTCTTCATAACCCAAAGAGTGTGTGGGGTTGCGAAAAACATTAGAGGGACTTTACAGCGCCACAAAAGAGCCGTTGTGAGCTCGGCTTTTGCCACTTGTTTTGGCTATCAGGACTAATCTCAGAGCCATGCGGTCATTGATAAAGCATGAAATGGCTCATCCTCTGGGTATCTGTGAAGTCACTGCTCTAACTCTACACACATACACACACACACACACACACACACACACACACCGAGAACTTAACAACCCATGCGAGTACTGACCAGTGGCTCTTCAGACGCGCTTTTTTTACCGCTCATAAATGAAGAAATCCGTGTCAGGATATTACAGTGGGGATTTCAGAAACATGACTACTTACAGTAAAATCAAATGATATGCCGGTTCTTCAGGGAAATATCATCAAACTTTGTGTTTACATAATATATGTGTGTGTACTTTGTATATATATTTATAAATACACACATGAATATATACTGTATATACTGTATATTTAAGAACTATTTGCATGTATATACTGTATATATATATATATATATATATATTTAGACATACTTTATATTATGCATAAATATAAATGTTTTTTCTTAAATACATTTTTCTTAAATATATATAGTCCAATAATTCCATCTAGCAGGGATGAAATTTCACAAACTGGCTTTCACAGGAAAGCATGAATTCACTGAGCTCTTCAGAATGACCCATTTTTTCCCAAAAATGTTTGTAAATGCCAACAATATTAAAATATATAGTGAGAAAACTAAGCTTTCTACTAGTATTTCCACACTTTACCATCCTTTCACTAGAACTATTTCTTCAGTCATCCAGAATAGACAATATTACAAATATCCAATGAAAGGGTTTGTAAAGACAAGGACCCTTAAATATTAATATCACCCAGTGAAAGAGCCCCTTCTTACAATATAAAAGGCACCAACATATTTACACTACCATTCAAAAGTTTGGGGTCAATTTGTTTGTTTTTTGTTTTTTAAAAAAAAAAGAAATTAATACTTTTCTTCAGAAAGGACGCATGAAATTGATATAAAGTGACAGTAAAGACATTTATAATAATGCAAAATATTTATTTTTTAATGAAATGCTTTTCTCTTGAACTTTCAAAGAATCCTGAAAAAAATCAATCACTGTTTGCACAAAAATATGAAGCAGCACAACTGCTGTCAACTGTGATAATAATTATAAATGTTTCTTGAGCATCAGATCATCATATTAGAGTGATTTCTGAAGGATCATGTGACACTGAAGACTGGAGTAATGATGCTGAAAATTCAGCTTTGATCACAGGAATAAATTACATTTTAAAATATATTCACATAGAAAACAGCTGTTTTACATTGAAATAATATTTAACAATATTACTGGGTTTGTTTTGTATTTTTAATCAAATAAATGCAGCCTTGGTGAGCAGAAGAGACTTCTTTCAAAAACATAAAAAATCTTACCGACCCCAAACTTTTGAACGGTAGTGTACATGTATTCAGACCCATTTATACTGGCTGAAAAACGTATCAAGTGTGATATAACCATGACTCTTAAACCTGGAAATATTATCTAGCTGTCAATGGAACAAAATAAAACACTTACTCCAACTTTTTACAACCACATTTATACAATAAAACATGTTTAAGGGGCGACTGTATCTGTGAGAGACACACGTCGGGTGTGAAGCGCTTACCGTTGATTTATTGTGTTGCTTCCCTGCAGATCAGAGAGTGGAGTGCGAGGACTCCTCCGGTTCACACCTGAAACACATCACAAAGCCTGTACAACCAGACTGATCCGAGACACATGCGTAACATGATGTGAGACAGGTTATGAGAGGACCGTGTAATGGTTCTCATGAGAATAACAGGACGTGATTTTGATGAATTCACTGCTGTTGATTAAACGAAACGTATGAACATTCAATTAGAGGTGAATTACTTGAAACATGCTTCTGTGAAACACACACTTGTTTACTTCGATATCTAAATGGGGGCATTCCATAGACGCAATGGTTTTTATACTGTACAAACTGTATATTTTATCCCCTCACACTAACCCGACCCATCACACAAAACTCTCTGCATTTTTACAGTTTCAAAAAACAAAACTGTAATTTCTTTAATTTTATACCAGATTTACAAATGAGGACGTCCCTAAAGGGAGGGTTTTTTGTGGAGATTTTGGTCACTTCTGGGTACAAATTTGTCCCCAAAATATTGTTAAGTACACACACACACACACACACACACACACACACACACACGCGCACGCGCACACTAAAGCTGGGTGATATATTGAAAATATACCATATATGTAATATATACCAAAATATAGCAATATTTTTGGTGGCAATTAAATAAGCCACATTACAGTCACTTTAATTAGCTTTTTTTATTCAGCGAGTCAAGTTTTTTATTTTCTCCTTGAAAGCGATTGCTCTGATAGCGTGGTTCGAATGACATATGAACAGACCAAAAACAGGATGTGATGTCACAAGATGCGACTCTAGAAAGCTGTTGTCAGCTGTTGTTCTCGTCACAGTCGGTTCAGGCATCAGAACTCCTCCTCCTCGCAGCAGATCTCAGTAATTCCTGCTGTTTTGACTTCTTTACACATTTTATAAGCTCTTTATGGGTTCTCAGCTGGGCAAAATACCACCAAATGTGCAGACATACGCATTTATCCCAGCACACAGAATTGTTTTGGATGTTCGGTGAGTCCCGTCGCACATTTAAATTTGAATAAAATATTGAGGGTTATTGAGTAAATAGAATATATATAGAATAGTTTTTCACTTATATCACCCAGCCCTAACTACAAGATTGAATTACGAAGGAATGTTTCTAACAGGAAGGAATAATAATTTTTTTTTCATTTTAATAAAACGCTTTATTTTACAGTGTCCTTGTAACATATGTTACATGTACTTACCATAGTAATAACAGTAAATTATGCATAATTACATACAACTAACCCCCAACCAAATCCTAACTCTATAGTAAGTACATGTAGTCGCTTAATATTACTCAGTGCTTAAATATATAATAACACTGTAACAATGATACCTTAAAATAAAGTGTAACTAAAATATAGACTAGTTTTCAATTATATCACCCAGGCCTAACTACAGGATTGAATCACTGAGGAATGTTTCTAACAAGAAGTTTTTTTTTTTGAGTGTTTAGTGTGTATAGTCTATAACCCGAGCTACCTCCGTCAAGCAGACCTACGGTGAGCCCGCTGTCCTCGGAGAGCGAGAGAAACGAGTGCACACTTGCGCCGGGGGACAGAGGAGGGCTGTCCGAGAAACATGCATGCTGGACTGAACCCAGAGACAGTGTTAGTCAGAGATCACACGTGCAGGAAAACAAGACAGATGCAAGATGAGCCGAGACATGAGCGCTTCAGCTCTGAATCCAATCGATGATTCTGTCATTACAGTCAAACCAACATTTATGCAGACTCCTTCCTCACATTATCCGTTTATTCGCTATAGTTTAAAATATGACAAGAACTCAGGAGTTATCAAATCAGTTGATATGTTAGACTGTCTCATTAATGAATTATGTTGAATATCTGTCAGCTGTTAAATTTAACTACACAATTATATAACACCAATTTAGTTCAATGCTTCATGTTGTTCAGTCTGTGGTGTAAAAAAAAGGTCACATTAGCAATTAAAGAAAAAACACTTCAGCAAAACATGATCAGGACAAAGTGTCTGAATAATTTTTGGTCCTAAATGTTTATACAGTTTACTGGTAGTCACTGTATGAAGAATTTCTGGGTATAATATGTCACAGTTTACTTTATTTTGCTCATTATATAAAACTATAATGTCCTGCACACACTAGTGTACAAAAATAAAAATAAAAATGTGACAACAAAACCAGTCACATGGGTATAAAAAATGAATTTGAGATGTATACATTATCTGAAAGCTGAATAAATAAGCTTTCCATTGATGTATGGTTTGTAAGAATAGAATAATATTTGGCCGAGATACCCTAATTTTTTGCATTAGGGTGCAAAAAAATTTAAACATTGAGAAAATCTCCTTTAAAGTTGTGCATTTATGTTCACAATTGTGCTGCATTCACTCACAAAAATAAATGTTTTATATATTTACAGTAGGAAATTTACAAAATGTCTTAATGGAACATGATCTTTACTTAATATCCTAATGATTTTTGGCATAAAATAAAAATCGGTAATTTTGACCCATACAGTGTATTGTTGGCCATTTCCACAAATATACACGTGCGACATGTGACTGGTTTTGTGATCCAGGGTGGTCACAATTTTTGGTTTGACTGTATGTGTAGCTGAAGAGGTATGCATTTCTATATATATATAACCGCAAGGGTCACATGTAGCGGGCTGTGCGACAGGTCTTGGCTCTGGGGGCATGGAGTGAGGAGACGAGATGAAGGAAAGGCAGCCTTACTGTTTTTATCCTCTTTGCACCTCTGCAGGATCTCTAAGCTTCTCTGATGCACAGGGTGATGCAGAAAACTAAAGCTATCCACACTTTTCACAACTGGAGCAGCAGCATCATGCCCTTAGAAAGCCAAAAAACAACACACAAGAAAGAGAGAAGACAGAGAAAAGATTAAATAGGGAGAAATAAGATGTGCTTGTCTACAAGAGTTGTCAGTCATGCTGACTATCAGCATAAAGGTCACATTACATGGACATGATTGGTGGTGTTCACACATCGGATTTGGGCCACAGTGAAACGCAGTGCGCAGGAAACCCATAATGCACTCGCAGTTCAAACTCACCATGTGTGCGGCGTCAAAGCACAGATAAACTACTAATGCTTAAACTGGTACTAGAGGGAGAAAGGCATATAGATACTGAAAAGCTGGAGAGCAGGGCAATAGATCAAGCAAGAGGAGCTGGGCTAACATGGCATGATGATTCACCAGCAAACATACATACAAAGTAGCCCTAATATTGTACACTTACGAAGTTAAGATATCTAACACATTCTTTTACTCAATAGCAGCTCAATGTGACTGATTGCTAATAGATACAGAGCCTTGAAAACAAACAACTCTGTTAAATGTAATGTTGTGCCAACAAGCAAAACCCTCATGGGCCACCAGTTATTGCAGATCACAAAATAAAAAATATACAATTTTTTACAATAAAAATAATAGTAAAAATATATATATATATTAAAATAAAATCAAACTTTCTGTCATGATGCCTAAAATTGTATACACCACCGTTCAAAAGTTTGGGGTCAGTGTGATTTTTTTATTTAAAGAATACATTTTCATCAAGGACGCATTAAAACCAATTCACCAATTGGGTGAAAATAACATTTATTGTATAAAAAAAATAAAAAAAATAAAAAAACCATCTCTTTTGAACGGCAGCATAAACAGCATGTTACAGTATCTTACAATAAGAGCATGATATTCTATGAAAGGATGATGTGATGTAAATGTAACAGTTTAAATGCTACTAGTTTTACATACAGTACTAACCATAACTGAACTGACAACTTTTAGAGTTATTTAGAACAGTTGCAGCTTCAGGTATATCATGCAATATATAATAAAATGCATTAACGGAAGTATAATATGGTTAAAACTACATTGATCAAAGTCAATTTGCATGGAATACAATCCTAAAAAACTGATTTCATTACATAAAAATACAGCAGTCAACATTTGAAGAGGATCAAAAAAAGTGAATCAAAGTTGTCCTAAGACAAGAACGTGTATTGTTCAAAATTCATGTATAACTGATGAAAGGTTTTAAACCACTTCAAATGTGACTACTGTACATTTATTAGCACAAGAGAGGTCTTGTATTTGTGTGTGACATGGGCCAGCGAAAAAAATCGATTTGATTTAAAAATCGAGTTGGTCGGTCAAATCGATTCATACTTTCAAAAACATTTTTATTTTTTTCTCCCCCTCTTCAATATAGCGTACATACATTTTGCATTTGCCAAATCTTCCTTCAGGGTTTCCGTAGCACGCTCCCTGCGGCGCAACCCTCTGCCCCTCCCCTACCCGAGGGAAGCGCATTCTTCGTTGTTTTATTAGCTCAATCCAAATACATTATAGATCATTTGGATGTTGAACAATCTTTGTTGCACACTGCACAGTGACTTTTCAGTTAGAGAAAGGGGTTGCCTTTGCAATTTTGTTTATGTTGATGCACTTTAATTAAATACAATAAATATATATTTTTTAAATATATTTACAGTTCGCAGTTATTTTGTTTTAAATGGAAGGGGAGGGAAATCGAATCGAAAATCGAGCTTTTTATAAATAAATTAAAAAAAAAAAATCACAGATTTTTTTAGGGAAAAAATGGCCCAGCTCTAGTGTGACATGCATTGCCTGAAGAATCAGTCCAAACTACAAGCATGTGACCAGGAATAAAGTGCATGTCACGGTTTAAAAGACTCACCGCTGCGTCTGTCCACGTGTCTCTTCCCAGCGTCCCTGAAGGCCACCATGGCTCTGAAATAGGCCCTGAGAACGGCCCAGCGGAAGGTGGCCACCGGGTCGATGCCGATCAGCCCACAGATGAAGGCGTTCTTACTGCTCTTGAGGAGCGCCACGATGTCGGGCCGCATGTGGTCCGTGTTCTTCTCTCTGAAGTCCTGCGGGTCACACACACAGTCACATAACTGATGTAGCCAGAGGAACATCAGTGTAGAGAGAGAGCGAGGCCCACAGATCCATATATTTATTATATACTGAACCGGCTCTATCATTCATGAAGCCAGAGGAACATCAGTGAAGAGAGAGAGCGAGCGAGAGGCCATTATGTAACGCATGAACAAAGGCTTTATATTGTAAATAAGAGGTTTACTATCAAACTCTGCCAAACGTAAGCCGGGTTTACACTGTAAACCTTTTTTTCTTTCTTTTATGATTGTTGCTTGTCAAATTGTATGTTATGACCTCAGGGGCATCTTGGGTAAAAGCCAATGTGGATTGTACCTAACATTTAAGTTTATGTTCGATATACACGGACGTTCAAAAGTTTGGGATCGGTGCGATTTGTGTTTTTAAAAGAAGTCTCTTATGCTCACCAAGGCCACATTTGTTCGATTAAAATACACACACAAAAAAAAAAAAACATTAATATTGTGAAATATTATGACAATTTAAAATAACTGGTTTCTATTTGAATATGTTTTAATATATAATTTATTCCTGTGATCAAAGCTGAATTTTCAGCATCATTACTCCAGTCTTCAGTGTAACATGATCCTTCAGAAATCATTATTATTATTATTGCAAATTCATTATTATTATCAATGTTAAAAACAAATTGTGTACAATTTCTTTTTTTAGGATTCTTTGATGAATAGAATGTAAAATAGAATCTTTTGTAACATTATAAATGTCTGTCACTTTTAATCAATTTAATACATCCCAAAAGAGATTTCTTACTGACCCCCGAACGGTAGTGTAAAATGTTTTCAATATTGATAATAATCAGAAACGTTTCTTGAGCAGCAAAAAATCATATTAGAATGATATCTGAAGGATCATGTGACACTGAACACTGGAGTAATCAGTCATCACAGGAATAAATCAAATTTTAAAATATATTCAAATAGAAAATAAATTGTAATAAAATAATAATATTTTTAAATATCATCAAATAAATGCAGCCTTGGTGAGCAGAAAAGACTTTTCAAAACATTAAAAATCTGACTGATCCCAAACTTTTGAACAGCAGTGTACATGAGCAAAGTCTATGAAAAACCCAAGCACATCTCGTGCCACTGGTGCCAAAGTTTTACCTGGGAAACAAAACGATGTGTTTAAGGCTTTAGCAAAAATGAGTGTGAAGTGCCAGATCTTTCATTGCATTTAAGCAATACATTTCCAGACCTTGATTTGTTAACACAAACAGCCCTGAGGGCCAGGACTGTGGGATGCTGGGACTTCACACACAGTTCCTCATTACTGTCACGTTTATGGTGCCATGAGCAACAAACAGAGTTACTCATTATATACTATAAATAAAGAGTCATGTGACAAAGGCATCACACCCTCTTTACATACAGTAGAGGTCAAACAACCATCAACTATGTATCAACTAGAGAGATGACTCCATGTTGGCTGAATTCAGAACCGCACACTACTCTTACCATTTCTGCCATAGAAAGACACGGTAAAAATAGTATGAGTAGTATGTGTGATTTTGCCACGCAGTTTATACCGCTGGATCATCATCTTCAGTATTCATACTAGGTCATCTTCGCATCTGGTTCGTTTGAAGCGTTTGTGGGTGCTTTCATATCTGAAGTTCGTTTCATTTGGTCCGGACCAAGGGAGAAAAATTATACTTTGTAGCATTTTTCAGGCGTTTTGGTTCCTTTTTTTACACCACACTGATTGCTCTGGTCCGAATCAGTTGATGAAACGAACCAAAATGCAGTCATGTGACAACATCCACATCACTCGTTGGCCAGATGGGTCTTGAACATATTTTCATACTTCCACTTTAGGCAAACAATAACATTTGAGAATGAAGCAAGGATGCGGCTAGAAAATAATGTTTTATGCAATGCACGCAGCGAGTCACTTCAGGAGGTCATTACGCACGCATTAATATTGCTAGACAGTGACATAATGCACAGCGCGGCTGACTACGGCAGCTGGTTTAGTCCAAAAATGCGCAGTTCTTTGCCAATTGGGTCTGTTCGAGGTCGGATCACGTTCTCACCACAAACGAACCGCTCCAGAGTTCGTTTGAAAACGCACCCGCTTGTTTGGTCCACTTTTGGTGCGCACCCGAGTGCGATTGGTGCATTCACACCTGCCCAAACGATCCGCATCAAGGGGGGAAACGAACTCTAGTGCGATTCAACTAAATGAGTCAGGTGTGAAAGCACACTTAGGACTGAACCAGCTGTTGTATTATGTGCATTATGGGATGAGGACTAATGTTTGTTGACAGTTTGCACTTTTCGCATGGCAGCTCACGGACAAACTTGGAGTTGTGAGGCGGTGCGGAGCTTCATAGACATTTGGTCTGATGACAATATTAGGCCCCAACTTTCAAAAACTCACAAGAACTGCAAAATCTTCGCTTTGTTTAGCAAACAGCTCTCCATAGTAAAAAGCGCGCGCTGTCTGCCGGATTTTCCTCCTCTGTTTACTTCCGGGAGTTCTGTTGGTATTTTCCCGCACCTTGATTATGACCAATCGAAGTGCAGTTATGGAAATACGTTCAAGACACATCTGGCCAACGAGTGATGTGGATGTTGTCACGTGACTTCATTTTGGTTAGTTTTATCAACTCATCACCTGATTCGGACCAGAGCAATCAGTGTGGTGTGAAAAGGAACCAAAACACCTGAAAAATGGCATTTTTCGCCCTTGGTCCGGACCAAATGAACCGAACTACAGATGTGAAAGCACCCTTAAAGTGCTCAATGCATAAAACTGAAAGCAGCCTGTGTGTAGCTCTATATAGCACTGACCTTCACTCCATATTTGACTTTTCCTGCATAGTGTTTAATGATGAAGGCCGGCTCCATGACTGCAGGAAACTCAATATAGTTGTTTCGCTCATGCTGACGCTTGAACTTGTCCAGGAGCGTCTGATTGGTGGCCTGTGGAAAGCTGTAACGTATAGAGCGTGCAGTGCATTAGAACAAATAGAGTTTTTCTGCCATATATATTGCGATATATAAACAATTTCACCAGATGACTTGATTGGCTCTATTTGGAAAAAGTTAATCCTTCTAAAATGATTTTGTAGGCGAGTGAATTGGCATAAAAAATAATAAACAAATGACAAGGATAGATAAACACAGTATAAAGATACAAAGATACAAATTAAATAAACAGTGCTTTCCAGCTAAGTCCAACAGTATCCAGGTACAGAAATTGAATAATCAAATGTAAAATAACAATGCATAGTCTTCACTGTATTATTTAAATATAATTCATCTTTGACAAAAGTGATTTTGTCTTTGTCTTTTGTTGTTTGATTAACAATAATGACAGAAACAGGAATATTAGGCTGCTGTCACTTTAAGACCGAATGCACAGATCCAATATACTGATACACGGTTTTCTTTCTCAATTGTTTACATTCACTTAATACACAACTGACTGTTTATGAGGATACTCGCTGACACATGCATCTTGACATAATTTGCTATTCTCTAATGCATTTTTGTGCACTTGAATGCTTTGCTTGAGTTTTTAAACTGACAGGACTGACAACACGTGCAAATGATAAACTTTCACTCTATGATGGGTCAACTTTCCACTTAATCTGCAAATCGCAGGATGTCCGTACGGATGATGAAACAACTTTGATCCCGACTTGCTTGACATCGCAATGTGGCTATCACAGATGTGCACATTTCATTAGTAAATTCAAGCTCTTTTCCCCTTTGGAGGTTTGCGGGAGAACCGGAGAGTGAAAGTGGTCATCTAGGGAGCATGACTGGTTTTCTGCAGACAGTATATTATAAGCCTGTGCAGTTCCTCTGGTCTTGAGAAGAATGAGAGCTGCTGCCAAAGCTTTAGAAAAAGCAACACAGCCACAGGAAGAGCATGAACGAGACATTGGAGATTTGAGCTATGAGGAACACTGATGTGGAGAGTCAGGTTTCCCGCTATTTTAGGCAGAGAGAACATTACTCTTTTGTTTTTTAGGGTACTACCGTAATCAGATATTTGTATTTGTTCTATTTGATTAACAGGTAAAACATTCAAGTATATTTCGTATTTACATTCAGAGATTCCTTGTTGGTCTAACTAGCAATAAATGATACAGTACTTTTATCTCATGCTTTGATTGTTTGCCGTGTAAAAGCTCAGACGTACTTGCACTCCTCGTCCAGTAGGTGGAGCAGTGCTGTGGGCTTCTTGCTGATGAGGTTTATGCAGCCGGTGTTATCGATGTAATCAATGTTATGCCATGTAATGCCTTCTGCTCGGTACTCCTCCTATAAGAAATACAAAACATATTCAACACTTAAAATCCATAATTATGAGGAGTCAACAAAGATTGACAATTACAGATGTCCTGGTTCTTTAAGGTTTTACTAATTTTCATTCCAATTTTAAAGGGGTCCTATTATGCTTTTTTTTTTTTTTTATTGTGTTCAACATTCTTTAGTGTGTATTGTTGCTGTTTGATCATGAAAAAGCTCTGCAAAGATCCAAAGTCCCTCCAGCGGGAGTTATTCTCGATTTCAGTGTCCAGTTTCTTCTGGGAACAAACACTTCACAATATTCCTCATTTAAATAGTTAATACGTAGAATAAAGGGGCGGGCCTGGTTGAGTTAGTTAGTAGTGTGTTGAAACTGGCGGTTATGTGAGAGCGGGACATTTCCCAAACACACTCGAAACGCTCGACCAATCACAACACACTGATCCAGCCGACCAATCAGATCAAAGTGTGTTTTTCAGAAGGAGGGGCTTCATAGAGACAGGAAGTAAAGAGAGCGTTACTGACAGACTGGGAAGAGAGGAGCCGCAACAATGGAGAATATGAGGATAATAATCAACATTCAAGCATGAAAACTTGTTCTAGGAGAGACCAAAAAAAACGTTGAAAAAGGGAATAATAAAAATGTTAAATTTACTGATGTTTACAGGTTTTCATGACTATGGAAACGGTGTCATAAAAAAAAAAAAACGTTAGAATGTTTCGATCATCCTTTTATGTTCCAGAATGTTTATCACAGTAACATGAGCACGAACATCTCACAAAACTTCTTATAACTATCCAGGTAATTCATTTTTTGCCTGCGACCAGAACAACAAAACAACAGGCCTGCAAAGTGTGTTCACGCTCCTCTACAGGACACTTCCTTCTCGCCGGTCCGAGGTTTCATGGTCTTTCAGTTTAATAATATGAAAGACATTCTTGACATTTTGTAGGGGTTTTTTTCCTCCTCAACCGTTTCCTTGGATCGCTGGGAAAGTAAATGAAACAATAAAGGATGTAATCCCAGTAGGGTTTCATACAAACAGTGGAATCTCTCTCCTGTTTGCACATTAAACGGCAAAAGTATCAAATCAGCAGAACAAAGCAGATGATCTACACTTCTCATTGAAATACAGAAGAGCGGATTAGAATTACAAGAAAGCTTTTGACTGTCGATTTTTCAGCATGATAATATATAGTATAATCCTATTCATGTAAGCGAAGTTTGATGAAGATTGATCATTCTGTTTTCAGAGATAGCAGATGAAAAGATACAATTTTATCAGTCTGAAAGCTCATGAATGTCTGTTCATAATGATATGAATATATAACTGTGCTACATGCCAAAGTTTAATACTTACGGCATTGGGTTTGTTCAAATCCTCAACCCACAGCATGAGCAATATTAACAGTAATGCTTGTATAATAATAATCAAACCCTCATCTGAAGCACTTCAGCAACAACATGCACTCTGTTTGGCTGATAAGAGAAATGCACTCAAAGAGCCTCCAAATCAAATAAAACCCATTTACAGCATCTCCATAAATGGCACAATGAAAACAGCCCATTAATAGACTAATGAAAGCACGTGTGGTGTTGTGTCTGGCTCCAGCATGCCTGTGTTTATGGCCATCAGATGGCAAGTATGCCAAGACTTTGTTTTCCTGCCTATAATCTACTTCTACTACTAGTACAAATACTAAAAACTGCCTCTCAATTCAGGCAAACAATCTTAACTAATGCAAGTTAACTTTTTTCTCAGACAAACATTAACTAATGGTCATAAACTATGAATCTGCACATTCCATGTTTTGCGTAGATAACCTGGGTATGGTCTTTATTAAACATTACCACACGGCATACTTGGCAGTTTACTCAGGATGTGAATTCATTCCTGACATCTGAATCCAAGAGTTTCCAACTCGTAGAGCAATTAAAGCGTGGAACTTGGCAGACGCAGAGAAATTCCTGTACTTTTATCAAGGACCAAACAGCAAAACTGTTGTGGCAATGGGAATGAATCCTGTCAAAAATGCCATTAACAAGAACATCAAAAATCCTTTTAACAAAATTACCCAGAAACCCTCAATGTGGGTTCAGGCTGAGCTCCTTGAATCCTCGCTTCACCATTTTTCCAGTCCGTGACAGAAGCGACACGTCCTGTGACAGTGTGTGATTTATGTGGATAAATGTGCCTAGTGCAAGCAAATCTGTCAAAGTTAGTTTATCAAATCTGGGCTGTCTAGAAACTTAAACAAACCCTCTTTAAGCAAGCATATACTGTAGTTTGAGGTGCGTCACAAAGGCACGGCTTCGACAGGCTGTCATTACCGTAAGTGGTTGGCTCTTTAGTCATCCTAGGAGAACAACCTCATTGAGAGAACACACATTATTACAGACACACAATTCTGTCCGAGGTTGGAGTAAAGTAACCCTTTTTATTGTCTCATTATCAAACGGTTTATTTTGTGTGAAACTCTACGTCACATGATCACACAGCCTGAGGCATCCATCAACCCAACCTATTAAAGACTTCAGTAATCGTTACAATTATCCTGTTGTGAAGGATGAATTGAATTATTTTCAAGGAACGTTTACTCTCATAAAACACAGAACTGGCCCATGCCAAAGTTTCTATGACATCCTGGTCCCTAAACTTACTGAAGTTAGTCTAAAGCAAGCACCAGTAATAAAAAAAACACATATTTTCCCATTAATCTCCATTAGTAGAATATAGAACCAGGGCTGATTCAATGATATTCAACAATATTATTGATCTGCATTGACACCATTATATGAGAACTGAACGATGACATCACTGTTTTCTCCAGAGCGGCTATATATAAATATATATTTATAAATGAACTAAATGAATAACTTTTTTACAACAGAAATGAACCATCACTGAACTTGACTATGACATTATTTTCTTCTAGATCTCCTGTACAGCAGAAACAAACTTTGTTGCATTATTTTCCTGTTATCTCTGGAAAGCTGCATTGAAACAATCTGTACTGTAAAAAGCGATGTATAAATAAAGGTAAAAAAAGGAATTCATGCACTTCAAGGGAGGTTGAAAGTGCACAAATGTAAAGATCGCAAACCTTTAAATTCAGTCAAGCAATATCTGTGTACTGTCAAAATCACTTGAGTCATAATTCCTGGCAATAAATCAGTTATTAGGCTCAAATCTTGAGTCGTGTGTGTGTGGGGAGAGAAGCTGATGGTTATCTCAGCTTTCAAAAACAACATAGAAATAAAACAATACCTGCTCCAGCTTAAAGATGTGCTGGTTGAAATAGTGCTGAAGTCTCTCGTTGGCAAAGTTGATGCAGAACTGTTCGAAGCTGTTGTTCTCATAGTCTTCAAAGCCAAAGATATCGAGAACCCCGATGGCCAGGATCTGATGAGGATGAGATGCATTAAGAACAGAAAAGTACTAGGCAATTTAAAGTCTGCGTAATTAAACGATGTTATCAATCAGCACGCTAACAATGTGTCTACAGTTTAGTCAACGCTTGCTCATCAAGATCAGGGATCTATGTGACCATTTCAGTTGCATTTATCGTGTAATAATAATTAGTTGTCAAGTGTCAAAAATGAACACTCTCCAAGTGCCAAATGAGAGTAGATTCACAAAGGCTGCGATTTAACCGTGCATGATTATTTGAGCTGCACCGATGTAACAATTATCGCCAGATAAAAGCAATTATTTTCAGTATTGTTTAAAAACAGCTGATGATCAGGGCCGATTATATCCTGTTAATAAAAAGGGGACGGAAAAACATGTCAGACTGCAACTCATACTGTGTGTGTAGAAAGTCTCGTGTTGACTTTAGAGCAAGTTAACACGAAAATAATGCATTAACAGTTAAAAATAGCCATCTAAAAGCAAGCTCTATAAATCACCCGTAGATCAAGCCAGGGTTGCCAGTTTTTCCCTAAACCAAACATTATTTGTAACGCCTCAATCTCAAAAAGCTTTGTCACTTGTGAAACAAAGTCCCAACTTTTAAATTCTGTCCATTTGATCACACAATTCAAATAACAATGGTTTTGACGCTCTTAAATGTGACGTAACAGATCGCTGTTGCGGCTCAGTGAGTTTTTTCTTCCACTTTCATACAAGTCGTGGCATGAGAAAACATGCATTAACAACAAAAGTTATGTTAAAAGATACATCACAAAATACCTAAATGAATTATGTCTCGTGTAATTGCTTAATCAGTGTTTCAACCGTGGAAAGATGTCAATAAAACAGCTTGTGCAAAAGCAACTTAACGCTGGGTTTATCTCAGGAAAGTTATCAAATGTTCAGTTTATTAGTTAGCTATAAAAACACGAAAGAGGAGCTTATTTACTTTTAATTATTAATGTATGCTTGAATAAATTTGACATGAAGACAAGTTTATGAAAACTACCTTATGTGCAACTGAGTTGATAGTTTGGGTTTTGTTGTTAATTTTAACCTCTAATATTATAGTAATGTACCAAATGAGAGGGTTTCCCTGTTTAGTTTACAGCATTATTTGTGAGAGATTTTTTTCCTTCAGAAAGTCAAACTAATGGACAGATATCGGTGCATGTCTTATAATATAGTCTGATGTGCTGTTTCAGAGTGAAGCACGGCACTGTGTTCATTTACACGCATCTTGGTCCGCTGTAAATGCTTCTTCACACAAACTCCATCTCTGCAAGTGCAGTGAGTTTGTGTTGCTTATAATGTGCATTTGAAAAAAACATGTGCCAGCAAACTTGTAATGAGAATCATTTTTTAATTAATTTTCAACAAAGGAGAAGCTTAAGGTTTCAGGCCAAAATAAAAGCTCTATTGTTTAACGATTAAGACAGTCATGAATATTAGTACAGTAATACTACTTAGTTGTAAAAAAATATATAATTAATAATACAGTTTTATGTTACAGTACAATAGTATTACTATGGAACTATAATTAATACTACTATGAAACAAATTAACTCACTGAGTATTATAGTATTGATAGTATAGTGCATAGTTTAGTTTTAGCATTAGTAGTAATTGCCTATTTTGAAATGAAATAATAGTTCATGGCCGACTCAAAACATGCCCTCAGTCAACTCAAGCGCAGAAAGCCCTGTGCCACTGTCAACTACACTTCAGAGGCCGGACATTGTGTTTTTGTGAGCTAACCAGGTTAACATGAGCTGCTGTTTATGCAGCCTGTTAAATTAAGTAAAAAATATTAATTTAGGTTTATCAGAAGGTGAAGTCCCACTATTCTGTCATAACTGATTATCTGTTTTCTCATGCTTACTTGTGCATGTTTTATTGTGGCACATAAAAAAAAAAAGCATGCAAAAGTACTCTTAAAAAAACAAGTGTTGAGCCCTGAATGCAACAGTTCATTTAACCAAGCAAGCTTGTTTAGCGAGAATGTTCACACACTTATATAAAGTTTATTTCAGGCTTGACTAGCATAATGTTCAGCAGAAATCTGCTAGTGAGTACATAACAGCAGGGGCTCAGTCAGTGTGGCTGACTATATCCCATTACATAATGTCTCCATCCATAATTTAGAGATTAAAGCAGTGAGAGCCACAGAAAACAGGGAGCGTCTGTGTCAGATGAACTCTTCTTCCTGCGGTGTAATGTAATTTATGTCAGGTGACTCACTAGAGCTCCACATCCACCACTTACTATCCTCATTCTTTGGGATTTATCAGAAAAAAAAAAGATTTTACCTTGGCTGACTCTTCCAAGTCCCTTTGGTTGAGCAGGGCATGATTGATCCTGAACACGATCCAGTCGAAAAGAGCGCTGTAGAGAGACTTCGCCATGGAGTCCCGCACCGTCCCAGCCTGCAAGACAGCGGGAAAAGACAATTTGATTCAATTATCAAGACTTTTTTTAACCTACGTTGTTAAATCTATTATACTTTAGCAAAATTTGTGAGCTGTAAATGTTCGTTTAAGCTGGGACTACAATTACAAGTGGATAAACCTGGATATTTGTATATATATCTGGTATTTGTTTATGGTAACTTGTCTTAGCAAATGAAAGATGACATTAGGCTGTTATATTGTGACAGTTGTTTGTAACAGAGCTACAGCTAAACATAAGACTGATCCAAAACTTGTACAGAGAATCATAAATAGTTGCATGTTGTGTGCCACTCAAATCACGAGACAGGAAAGGATCGTGAAACTAGTCTAATTATCTTTTAGGAAACTTCATGCCAAATAAATAAGACAGAATATTTCATAACCATCACAATATTCACTAGAGATAAACCGATATTAAAAAAAAGTGCCTGATACCGATAATTCTTTATAACTAATAACTGATATATTGGCCGATAGATATTAATCCAAATTTTTATATAATTTTTTAAAAGCCTGATTACAAAAACAAAAGTCTCACTAT
Source organism: Meda fulgida (assembly GCA_030578275.1). Lineage (NCBI taxonomy): Eukaryota > Metazoa > Chordata > Actinopteri > Cypriniformes > Leuciscidae > Meda > Meda fulgida. The sequence goes on from CM060622.1 coordinate 2,531,591, forward strand.
TAACTGTCCCAAGCACACAATTATAATGTTCTCATTATTCTATCATGTAGCCCATAGACAGACCTGCTGCAGACTTGACTTTTTTAAGTGATTTCAATCATAATTTAAGCAATTCAAAACGATCATGGTGAACGATGCGCATCTGAAGTGTCTCACTTCAATAAAAATCCTTTATTTATCGGCTTTAACATATTGGCCATATGTTATTATCAGGCCGATATTGATTAAATTATTAATGAACATATATCAGCCGATGCCGATATGGTGGCCGATATATCATGTTGATATTATTATATTATTATTATTATTTTATCATATTAATAGCGCCAGAAAAGTCATTGCACATATATATGGAATGTACAATATATCTACCAGTCCTAGTTGGAGGGGGAGAAAACTGTTATTTGTGGTTATATAAATGACTTAACAACTAGGCTTTTAATGTTTAAATCTCTAAGCTTATGCAGTTGAAGGGATTTATTCAGTTGTTTGTGAACCTCTGATTTGAATAAAACAGCTGGTCAGATCAATATGTAAAGATGACAGGAGAACAGAGTCCTAACGCTGGAAAAACGCTCAAGGCTGGGTCTTATTATGAGAAACGCATTACTTCACGAGCCTCGCTTCAGTGGAAATGAAGAACATCAAAAATGTTACATTTCTAAATATTAAAAATGGACACTGAAGTATGTCGTCAGCTCATTCTCTCACATTAACAATAACACGCAACAATGGGTTACACGTGGTTTCGATGGCCCACTTTAGACATTCTTCTATCTATAAGTTACTTTGCAACTAGTGTTGGGTGATTTCAAATTCTTATTTCAAGATATGAGAAATTTGATTTCACGATAAGTACAGTATATGCATCACAACACAGTTCATTTGTATTATTTGATCTCATTTGTTGCTCACCTCAGCCAGTTTGTACGGGACGATCAGCTTCTCGCCCACGGTCACCGTCTTTCGTGTTGTCAGAGCCTCAAAGAGCATTTCCTCCTTGACCTGTCATGATGCAAGACAAGTTTCTCATTTTAACTCTTCAGACACAAGTACAAATGCATATCTGTCTTTTTGGTGTGATTTAAGGGTCAGGACAAAAGATTTGGATGCATTCATTCGTACTGTATGCCAAATCTCCACTTCCTTCACCAATAAAACATATGGATCACACACTACAGCTTTAATACAAGCCAGTGTTTAGTTACATAGATGGACAAGGAGCAAAACATTACAAGCAGCGAGCAGCACTAATGGCTGTGAGAAAGACGGATTTTCAATTGTTGACTTTGGGGCCTGCAATGTTGAATTGTCCTTTAAACATCCGGTAGCACTCAGTAATATTGGCTTAGGAGGTTTCGTAAGACTGTAATGTAGTAGGCATCCACCTCTATACTGTAACATTAATAACAGAAAATAAAAACAATACTGCTATAATAATAACAATGACTCAAATGGTTATAATATCAGGATATAAACCATAGCATATAACAACTGTTACGAATCAAAGTCTGCACACACAATGCCATGGACATCAAGTGACCTCAACACAGGCCAACACTCGTCATTCACATAATAAAGGCCGATATGAACCCAGCGGTGAACTGGGAAAAATATGTGGCTGGTTTATGCACGTCTACATCTAATATAGTGATTATATAAACTCATTGAGCCTGATGTTGAGTCATTCAACTGTAATCGTGAACAGATGTGTAAGGGCTCAAAGATTTGCACTGGCCTCATCTGAATATAACGCACGCGCACACACACACACACACACACGATAAAGGCCAGATGTGCCACCAGAGAGGCATGTGCACTGCATACATTATATGTGTCGAGTTCAAAGGCTCTGAAATCACATCTATATCCTGTTGGCTCACAGTACCGGCTTCATGCCTTCATTCAGGAACTCCTACTTCCTTGAGTAGGCCTGTTTAATGACCAAATCCTGTCAGAAGGAATCCAGCCTTCGTCTTTTCCCAAGACACTTGTTCACATCTCTAGGATTTAAGAACTTAAATCACTTAAATTCCTTGTATGTTCATTGATATTTAAGAATATGCATTTACAAGTATACAGCGGTGCACGCTATGTAGCATATATTTTATATGTATGCATGCATAATGTCTTTTCATCCATTTTGTAAATATTGTTTTTACTTTCATTGTTAATCTTTAAAAAAAAAAAAAAAAAAAAATCACTTGAATTCCAAATATTCACAATTCAATGAAAATCTCGTGAGTGTCAATTTTACAAAAACAGTCTAACCCTGTGTCCAAATTATATATAATACTATACAGTAAGTGGAAACAGAGTAGTGTGGCATAATATTCATAATATTTATAAAACATAAGGCAAAAAGCACCCAGGTGGCTTACTACTTCCCCGATATTATGAATTGTGCATCCAATGGACACTGTACTATCCCATGATGCCTTAGGAGAGGACCTGTGAATATCAGTGAAGCGACGCAACTTGTAGTACGTCCAGATTTCCTTCATACTCTATAGAACATGCTTTGTGACCATTAAAAAAGTAAGTTCTTCATTAAATGCAGTGCCTATGTGGACCGTGTGTGATTTCAGACGTCTCATGAAACCCCCCAGTTTTAGCACTGGTCATTCACTCCTCGGATTTAAAAAACTCAAAAAATAAGTTTAATCTCATTAATAATGTGGAGAAAAGCTCAGAAAAGGATGACGTAAATGCGAACTCTCCAGCAACGACAGCCAATCACCACTCCTGATTAACGCATATACAAGTGTAACTCGAAAAATTTGAATATCGTGCAAAAGTTACAATTTTGATGATTATGGCTGACAGCTTATGAAAACCTCACATTCAAAATCTCAGAAAATTAGAATATTACATGAAATCAATAAAAAAAAGGATTTTAAATACAGAAATGTCGGCCCTCTGAAAAGTAATATATTATAGTTATATATACTAAAAATATTACTTTCACCTTTTAATTTGATTTACTGAAATACACGAACTTTTGCACTATTTTTTGAGTTTCACCTGTATCTTAATTTTCGTGACTTTGGTTCAACTATACGAAATAGCTCAGAAAAACAAAAAATAATAAACATAATGAGTGCTATTGGTGTTTTCATTGATGTTAACATCTCAAAAATGTGTTTTAAGGTTCCATGACTGTAATGTGATTTAGGGTTTAATTTATGAATCAGTGTCATTCACTGACTTAATGATCGGGTCGCAAAGATTTAGCAGGCAAACAGTTGGCGCGATTCCATTACAGATTTGCACAAAACTTTAGCGATTTTTTTCCAAATGTCGACAAAAAACTATGTTATGCGACTAAAACGTCATTCCAAAAATTATGATGACGGATGTTGGTAGGTTTATGTAAATCTTATGAGTGTTTCTGGTGTTTCTCCCTCGTTTCTGCTTCGAGGTCTTGATTGTGGCATTTCTTTAAGGTTTAGAAGCCAGTATTCCTGTAATTCTTTAGTCTTTTATGAATTTAATAAAGAACTCTGTCCAAACACACCGCTTCATCTACGTCAGGTGACTGTAAATGCGCAAAAACTGATTCCATTGCAGTTTTGCAAAATATTTATTTTTCGAATTGCCAGTAAAATCTCCTCATGCGAGCGTAAACTTTTTTTGCAAAATGTACGTTTCCATTGGGCGTATTTTCAATTCACAATTAGAAGGGTAAAGGAAACGTGTCAATTATCAGTGAATAATGACTTAAATTTCAGTCTATTCATCAAGCTATTTGTGTGTTGTAAATGGTGCTTCTCCTTTTGCCTTCCATAAAGAGGAACATGCAGGTTCAGAATGACAAGACGAAGTGAATGGAAAATCATGCAGAGCAATCTGTGTTTTGTGATATAATGTGAAAGACTGATCCTGTACCTCCAGAAGCTCAGAAACTACAGGCAGAACTTCAGGATTGCAGATGTCAATGGAGTCATCCCGGTATATCTTCTTCTTGTATCGGATATTCCCTAAATGAAGGATCGCTGACAGCAGAGAGAAAATCCTGCAAGAGAAAAAACACCATTTCTTTTTTTAGTTCACATAAATAGTCAAAATAGATTAATTATTTTTAAACCAATGGTTCCTCCAAGGGTGCCTCAAGATAACTTAAATGATTTAAAATAAGACAAAAACAAGCATGAAAATAAGCTGAAAGATATTTCTTATTATTTGGTTATTTTTATAATGAATACATATTTCTAGGTATATAAACTGAGTGAATATTGTTGTCGACCACTATTTTAACCCCCTGGACCTCGTGACAGAAGCCTTGAAATATAACACTTTTTTCCAGGAAAATCAATGTAATATATTTTTGTTTAATAATATTTTTTATTAGAATTTTGAGGGGATTTTATGATACTATGCAATATTTATAAATGTTTTATGAGCTATTAGAATTACTATATACATTTTTTTTGCCATGTGGAGGCATTAAAAAATAAAAACTTGTGTAATGTCGTATAGAGGCTTCTGGACTCCTGTTTGTTCTTAATTTTATTAGGTTTTGCATTTATATACTTATGTCTATATATATATATATATAGACATTCTAAAAGACCACTTTTTCTCAAGGTTTATATATTTTTGTTACAAGTATCAGGTTTTGCATTATGATTACAATCAAATATTAAAATTTTGTTAAGAAAGTGAACACATGGAAAGCATTTTTGTTACTCAGTATTTGACCATTAAAAAAAAAAAATCGAACAAAACAAGGAATGGCTCGCGATAATTCTTCATTGTTGCACAGTGGCTGATTTGTAGTTTGTACGACCAAAATATTCTTTGAGTTTTCGTATTTCCAAATTAATGTCCTATGTTGCTCATTTCTGACCAACATGGAGGAACCAAGTGACTTTTTTTAACCCTTTAATATATTCAAATAAATCCATGATTTTTTTTTATGTTCACATAGCTAATGTGGCAAAAGTCACCAAGTGTCATCCCATTCTGATGAAGCACAAAAATTCAAAACATAAAATTTTCTGAAGAGCCCCAGAGAGTTTAAAGCCATAGTTTACCCCAAAATGAAAACTGTCATCATTTACACATTTGATATGCAATTCTAAATCTGTGATTTTCTTTTTTTCCATGAAATACAATACAATACATACACATTTAATATTGATGTATTGTACTGGTCAGTAATTTCCACACAATGAAAGGAAACTAAAGCTTTAACGCTTAAAGAAACGACACAAAAGCATCATAAAAACATCTAAGTAGTCCAACTTTTTTATAACCATATAACCAATTCTTCTAAAACCACAGGATATGATATCGTTTGTGATGAACAGCCTGCAATTTAAGTTTTTTACTGAAAATCTACAGTATGTTAACATTGTGTTTAAAACTACTTGTACCCAGCTGTCCTTCATGCAATGTCAAGATATTTAACAATACAAGGACAAAATTGCATTTTTTTGTTTCAACCCCCGGCTTCAGAGAATAAATATTTAATGCATGCTCATAACTAATGAAGACATAAAAAAATTGCATGCAAAGTTTGTGTTGGTTGACTAGAGTTTTGGACAAACTCACTGTTTACGTGTGACGGGAAGGAATCCCACCATCTCCATAGCCAGCTGTAAGCGCTCAAAGTCGTGCTTGAGATCCTCCCCTTCAACGGTGAAGCAATCCTGCTGGTGTCAACAAGAAGAAGAAAGGTTACCAGCACTTCAAACAATTAAACAACATTGCACACCACAGTCTGAGGACTGTTCATGGGTGGTTTGCTATGCAATCATTTTATATAATTACTCTGTTCAAAACCCTGATGCGCTATTGATGTTTCACATTACATCAACACACAATAAGCTAATATCATGTTGCATTTCAGCAGCTCAAATGCATTCAAACACAAATATGGACAGTAGAGCTGCTTTTAGGCGCTTGTGTGCTGCCAACGCTCCAGAGAGAAACTGTCAGGGTTTGGTTGATTGACTTAAAGCACCATGTCATTATGAAGTTTGGTCAAAAATGCAAGAGCTGCCACATTTTTCTGGTTGAAAATGAGGCGCTGGTGAATGTTAGCATATGCATGTTCTGCCCATGCAGTGGAAAATCCAGAGCGATTTGCCTTTTACACACACACACACACACACACACACACACACACACTGGAAATCTGGCACACCAGTAACAGTAAGAAAAGTAGCAATTTATGACTAGATTTATTCCTTCAGACGGACCTGAACAAGAGAACGGTTATTGAGTTTGCAGTGAAGAACTTGTTTGAACTTGTTTACAGATGACAGCTAATGGTCCAAAAGAGGATTTCCCATCGAGTAAGAAACATACACATTACATTGTGACCATATTGGTATTGGCTAACATTACAGAAAACAACGTTGATGACAATATAAGGTAGCAGAAAATATCAGAGCAGTTCCAACATTTTTTATTATTTTTATTGATGTCTGATTTTAGTTTAAATCACAGATTTTACATTTTAGCTGGTAAAATTCTAGATGTTAGCTTGAATGCATTTAAAAAAGCCAAGCGTTTATGCATTTATTCACTTACATTAGATTTATAATATCAGACATCATATCATTTATCAATCATATCTACACAGGTAAAAAAAAATTACATTACTTAAATATATACTATTGTACATGATGTTTTGATGCCTGTTTTATAGGCAGAATAGCATAGATTTATAACACCATCATATTGATTAAAAATAAATATTATTATAAAAAAATGTATACTGTATCAGCCAAAACAGAAAAGTACTAAAATTTCATTTAATTTGCAAATTTGTTTTAAGAGTGTAGACTGGAGAATTTCAGCATTGATGGAAAGACTAGAGAACACATTCACAATTAACTAGGAGTATTCCCTCAATAAACTTATAATTATTGCTTATTAATAGTTAGTAAGGTAGTTGTTAAGTTTAGGATTAAGGGATGTAGAATATGCTCATGCAGAATAACATGTTCATATCTGCTTTCTACAGGTGAAACTCAAATTTGAATATCGTGCAAAAGTTATAATGTTGATGATTGTTTTACAGCTTATGAAAACCCCACATTCAAAATCTCAGAAAATGTGAATATTACATGAAAAATGGATTTTAAATACAGAAATGTCAGCCCTCTGAAAAGTATAATCATGCATATGTATACAGTTATATATACTAAATATATTAGTTTCACCTTTGAATTTGAATTACTGAAATACATGAACTTTTGCTCGATATTCTAATTTTTCGAGTTTCACCTGTAAGTACTAATAAACAGCCAATGTCCGAGTAATACGCATGCTGATAAGCAACTAAAAATGTGTTCCCTAATCTAAAGTGTTACCATATCAATTCATAATATCAGCTGTCATATTTATATTGCTGCATCCCTAGTCTCTTTCACTACAGTCGTGCAAAGTGTTGAAGGAGATTGTCATCCACACACTCGGCTCCAGCTGGCGCAGAAACTGCTTCATGCTCACAACAACACAGTCAAACTTACACACACTTAATGAGACGGTGTCTCCTCCATCGCTCGCTTCATTACTCATGCCAAAATTATAGCATACCAGAGCACTGGAAAGGCAAACACTGCTGAAACTCTGTACGCTTTACCGTTTAAACCAAATCCTGCCTATTTGTTTTCTCTCATTCACATTTGCAGGGTAGGGAATGTAAAAAAAAAAAGTCTTCTTCTCATGTTAAATGTTGTAAGACTTCTCAACCAAAACAGATTATATTATGCTCTCATTCACATTTCCAGAGTAGGGAGTTTTTTCTCATGTTAAATGTTGTAAGACTTTTCCACCAAAACAGAAGCAAAATGACATATGCTGTGAGTTTGATGCAAATTGACAAAATAGTTTTGCACGTAGTTTCTTGTTCTTGTCTTGTGCACTGTAACACATTATGATCACTTACCTTCTGATTGCTGTTTATTTGAACAGCCACTTATGGTAACGTGCATTATGAATTGATAGACGGCACAAGAAGTCCAAAAACCAGCATGAAAAGCAGGGGTCTCAAACTCAAATTACCTGGGGGCCACTTGCCAGATACACAGTTACAACCAATGTGTGTTCAAGGGTTTATGTTCACACTTGAAGAATAGAAGTGCGTCACCACAACGGTGTAAACAACTGCGTTTATTATAACAGGAGCAATCTAGTGTTGTTGTGCTTTTAGGGGCCATATCCAGGGAGCAACAGTTTGAGACCCTTGATAGAGAGCAAAGACACTGCAGCAACAATCAGGGAAGACAGTACATCCACCACACCAAAAACAGCAAACACACCAGCCCACTCATGTTGATTTGGTCATTGATTTGTGCGTGTTGTTCCTTGTAGAGAGTTTTAAAGTTGATCTCAGAACGCTGGAAAATTATGCTCAATCTTTTTCCAACGGCATGCAAAAACTGTTTACGGCATTAATCATAATCAGATCTCCATCAGAGGTCTACAGTCATGGCATCAAATGACAGAAATACACGGGGAGCAGGAAAAAGAAATATTAAAAAATAAATGTAAAGTTTTTTTTTATTTTATCCTCAAATGCTGTCATTTACTATAGACAAAGTTTTAATCCATCCCTTAAAGGAACACTCCACTTTTTTTGGAAATAGGCTCATTTTCCAACTCCCCTAGAGTTAAACGGTTTTACCGTTTGTGAACACATTCAGCCGATCTCCGGGTCTGGCGGTAGCACTTTGAGCATAGCTTAGCATAGATCATTGAATCTGATTAGACCGTTAGCATCTCTCTCAAAAAAATGAACAGAGTTTTGACTTAGTGCCGGTCACGTTGGAAGTTATAGCTGGGGACTAGTTTCAGGTGCTGCATAATATTGCGCCTGCTCACCCATGGCACTGCAGCAAAGTTCCTTGATTATTACGCAGGAATGAGAGTATAGTTCCTAGCCATATCGGCCTAGAAAATCACAACTTTTCATTTTCCGTCGGTCTTAGTTCACGATGTAACTACAGAAGAGGCAAGTTTTAAATAGGAAAAATATCTAAACTCTTTGGTTATTTTTTTTTTTTTAGAGAGATGCTAACGGTCTAATCAGATTCAATGATCTGTGCTAAGCTATGCTAAAAGTGCTACCGCCAGACCCGGAGTTCGGCTGAATGGATTAAAAACCGGTAAAACTAAAAAACAGGAGTTGGAAAATGAGCCTATTTCCAAAAAAAGTGGAGTGTTCCTGTAAGTTTGTCAAAACAAAAGGAAAATGAGTGCATTAATGCACTTGATGGTACAAAAAAGTCGATGGGGTTAAAAAGAAAGTAAAGCTTATAATTTAGAACTTTGACATACAATCTACACAATAAAAATATTTGATATTTGACTAGTAAAGTTGCCTAACCTGCCCATTCATGGTAAAACCACTATAAAGGTCGGGTTAAAGGTATAGTAGAGTTGTAAACGGTGCTTTATGAAAAGTTACATCAGATCTATTCTTATTTGAGGAGGAAATGGAAACGTGTTTAATTATAATCATCTGTTGTGCACTGGTGTAATTACTATACCATGTACAGACGGAGCTAGAAATAGTGTTGTAAAAAGCACCAGTACTTCTGTACCAAGCTGATATTGTATGACAAACACGCATTTGACATCTGTGAATTATAGATCTGTGCATTAAGTTTTGGAGTGTAAATGCAGACTAATGTGATTTGTTTAATTGTACTTTATTTTATACCTTTTTTAAATAATTTACCATGTGAAATTGTTTTGATAGCTACATGCTGTTTTAATGTATTCATTTTTTATTTCAAATAATTCCAAAGGTTCTTGCAAAGGTACCAACATTGGTACAGAGAACTAATGAAATGCACTGGAATTTGGTGCAGATTAAATGAAATGTCAAAACAACACTAGTATTAAAGCCTTAAATCAGTTCTTTATCATCGCAGGCCTACGATCTCAAGTTTACATTTGTAACTCCCTCCCAATGCAAATAAACAATATTTGTACTGTTGCTTATCACTCTTATCCAATCGACTGTAGAGTTTACTTGCCAATAGAGATCTGACCAAGTTGCCCAGAGTTCAGACTATTTATAGAAGCAGAAGAATTGCATGACGCCAGACCAGGGAACACCTCAAAAACACAATGACCAAACAAAATGTACAGCCTAAGAGAAAGCCAGAGAGATGCAGTGAGCACACTAATTACATCCCGAGCCTCACACACACACACACACACACACACACACACACACACACACACACACACACACCGAGGATGGGAGTGGTGTGTTTTGTAGGGAAAGCTATGGAAAGTGATTTGTGGAGCCAGGGACTCGTCTCTGTACAGCAACGACACACTATTTCAATACTGACCGGTTCGTTCTCATAGTAATTTTCCCAGTGCAGTCTTTGAGGTTTCTTTGTCATCTGGAAGTAAGGTAGATGGGATTAGAGCAACATTCCCCAAAATGCCTGCTAAACACATGCTGTTTTTAAGTGGGAGAACAAAAGCATTATGGAATATAGACACATGCTAATGCTATAGTTTAGAGAAAGACAAAGGCTATGTTCAGACTGGAATACTGCCATACTACACATACTACCTTTTCAGGTAACACTTTATTTTGATGGTCCCTTTTGAACATTCTGGTGACTATAAGTAACTTTGCAACTACATGTCAACTAACTCTCATTAGAGTATTAGTGTACTGTCTGATTAATATCTGATAACTCTTTATTGTGATGGTCCTCCAACAGACAGTCTACTGACTATAAGTAACTATGCAACTACATGTCAACTTATTCTAACCCTAACCCTACCCCTACCAGTCTACTAATACTCTACTAACACTCTAAGGAGAGTTAGTAGACATGTAGGTGCAACGTCACTTATAGTCAACAGAATGTGTTAAAGGGACCATCCAAATGAAGTGAAACCCCTTTTCAGTATGCGCACACCATTACATGTAATACCAAAATTACCTAGTACATTTGCCAAAAAAGTGCATTATACAACAATAGACTTGAAAAAAATTATTTATTTTAGAGATGATAGCAGTCACATGACCTCACTGTTGCATTTTTAACTCAATGCTATGGTTTGAAATGTTTATTGTTGCACAGTACAAACTGTTTCACATAGGTATTAAAAAGTATATATATATATATATATATATTGGTAACACTTCAGTTTAGGGTCCAATTCTCAGTATAAGGCATTAATATGTGCTTTATAAGAACTAATAAACAGCCAATATTCTAGTAATATGCATAATAAGTAACTAAGTTAATAGTGAGGATAGACCCTAAACTAAATATTGAAAAGGATCAAGTAAGCAATATGTTAGTATTCCATTCTGACAAGTCAAAGATATAAATGCAACAGATAGATTATGACAAAAGATGGCACACACTGAGGTGAAGAAACTATTTATACGAAGATTAGATTTATTTTTATACAATGGAGAAATTATTTACATTCATGCCGATTAAAAAAATTAAAGATATATTTATTCATAAAGATTCTGGTTAACTTTACAATCAGATTGAATATGTTAAAATTAGTTAATTTAATAGGTAACATGAAACAACAAAGAACAATGAGGCATTTATGAATCCTAGCTAATGTAATTTTTATATTTAATCTCATATGCAGTTCAAATAATTAATATTTTTAAATGAAATTGATAAATGCTGTAAAACAGTTACTTCATAATATCTAATGCATTAATAATGTTGAACCTCATTGTTAAGCGTTACCGAGAATCTAATAACATTTAGTATTTGCTCTTGCATAACTATTTTCAAAACTGGTTAGACCGTTAGCAAAGCAAAATAACTGGCTAGATTGAATCTAGAAGTCAAAACCTGGCATAGATTTCTGTGGATGTTTTTTTATGTGAATTCTTCAAATGTTTTGAGGCCTTAAGACATTAGAGACAGAAGTTAAGAAAGAGCCACTATAATGGTATTTGGAGAAAAAAAAAAAAAAAAGGCAAGAATTCACACCTCTAAAGTTTCTTCCTTAAATTTCTCAGTTCACTGGAGCTTTCAGTTTTGCATATAGTTCTCAGGAACAGAATATCTGGATATGTCTGTTTTACCCTGCTGAATATGTAACTATACAGAGGAATGTGTGTGTTCAGCCAGCAGACAGACGAGATCAGAGACAAAAAGAGAGACTATTGGTTTGAGACGACAGACAGAGACTCTTCTGTGACTGTCATATGCTGGGCAAACCGTTCAACAACAGACTAGTAGACTTGATATTGTTAGTTCGGATGCTTTAATTAGTGCGATGTGAAAGCTATCCAATGAGACCAGAGCTTGCTGTTTTGAAAAAGCTCTTTTTTTTTTTTTAAGAACATGAGATACAAAAACGCACACTAATGAAAACATGTAATAACACATGCAATGTTATTATTCCTGAACATTTAACAGATTTATCTCCACCCAAAAATGAATATTCTCTCATTATTTATTCACTCTCATGTCATCCCAGATGTATATGACTTTCTGTAATCTGTGGAACACATACAAAGTAAGAGAAGGGATGTTTTATAAGAATCTCTGAGTCCATTTACTGTAATGCAAGTTTTGTTCTATCAAAGCTACCGCTTCAAAAACCATAAAAAAACCATGACGGTCATCCATGACCCCAGTTTATGAATCAATGTCTTCTGAAGCAAAACAATAGGTTTGTGTGAGGGAAAAAAAAAAAACTTTTTTTTACATTTATTATAAACCATTGCTTCAAGCCAAAGGTGTATGAGTTCATGCTTGACGTCAACATCAGCACGTTGTGAAGTAGAGCTGCATGATCAATCATTAAAAGATTGAGATCGAGATTCAAACACCCGCTTGATCTTATTCCTAAATGACAGCGATTTGACTGTCTATTAAACCTTTGACAAGTACGATCACAGCGAACATTCAGATCTGTGTTCTGAGCCAGAGAGAGCCGTTGTCATGTATAGGCATGAAATGGCTTCACAAACGGTCTTTTCAACCACACAGTATCATTATTTCTGTCTTACAGTCATTCAAATCATCACAGAAGAACTGGGATAAAAGTGTATATTTTGGATATCAACACTGATGTCTACAGTAGTGATCAAAATAGAGCAAATTACTTTTTGAAAGTGACTTGACGCTTCAAGTAAAGATTTGTCAAGTAAAGACAAGTGACTGTTCAAATGTAATTGCCATTGAATCATTCATTCAAGAGATTCGTTAGAAAACACTGATTAATCCAGTAATGAAACGAGTGAAGTCTTTATGAGTGAGTCATTGAATCATTCATGCAACCCGATTAAAAAAATTTTTTTAATTCAAATGAATAGAACATTTTGTCAGAACCTCTAGTAACATGTTGTTTTATTTAGTTGTCAATTCAGAATTCAGCGTGAACTCATAAACATTCATTTCAGAAGACATTGATTCATCAACTGGGGTTGTATGAATTACCGTCACGTGCACTTTCTGTGGTTTTTAAAGTGTCAGCTTTAAGAGACCTTTCCACTTTCATTATATAGAGTTAGAAATGAATTATTTATCTACAAAATCTCTGTTTGTGTTCCACAGAGGAAAGTCATATACATTTGGGATGACATGATGTTGAGTAAATGATGAGGGAATTTTCGTTTTCGGGGGGAGCATCCTTTTAACATTTAGACAAAAATACATTTACACACACACAAAAGACTGGACGCCTGCATGCAACAGCTTTTCACATAGAAACAAAAGCATGAGGCGTGTGTGTGTTGTGGAAATGAGGAGCACAGGCCTGCTTTCACTGGGTGGATTAGGTTTTAAAGTGTCCCTGTGTGCGAGACCACGGCTGAAAGGAATGAACTAGAATCTGTTTCCTCCATATTCCTCACTTTCCTGTTTGCCTAGTGAGAGTGAATCCGTCAATAGGCATCAGAGAGCGCAGCTGCCTGACAAAAACTGACTCAAGGGCAAAGCACCAAAAAAAACTGCTGCCATCCAATGTTCTCAATAACGCTTTGTTGATTTTTTTTTTTTTTTTGTGCAGCAATGGATCTGACTAGGGGGTGTCACAATATACTGGTATTGATGATAAGTGATATTTAGAATATTAAATATTTATGTCATGACTACAAATGTGATGATAATAATAAGTAAGGAATAATCTATGGCTATTTTAATGCACGATGTGGAGAAAAATTCCACCCAATGCAAAGTGGAATGCATTGAAATGGTTTATTGCAAAGCTAGCCGTGGATTATCCCTCTTATACCATGGTCCTTTGCCAGCATTGACAAATCAAAGCTGTTACTGGTGTTTGTATTGCAATATTTGGCCTGAAGGGTAAAAACAACGGTTATTTTCATCAGTTACAGCTCGTCAGATCTAGCATTCTGCCCACTATAAATCAGACAGAGAGATAAAGTAGTGCGTAAGATTACACTTATTTGCATAAATGAATTACAGCATTTATTGGAATTATCGAAAGAGATAAAGAGAGAGAGATAAAGAGAGAGAGAGAGAGAGAGAGAGTGTGAGAGAGAGAGAGAGAGAGAGAGAGAGAGAGAGAAAGAGTGAGAGAGAGAGAGAGAGAGAGAGAGAGAGAGAGATGCGTGTGTGAATTACCTGCACCTGTGCAGTTTCTCTCTCTACTAACAATGAAGCTGTGAGTTTAATTACTTCAGAAAAGTGCTGTTACTCCATCGTTGCAGAGAAATATAATGTAGCGATTCAGTAGCAAAGCTATTTTTTTTTATAAAAGCCACGGGGCAGCATTGAAAACAAGTTTCTGTGCTCCTGAATGTTTCTGTGCTCCTGAATGTTTCTGTGCGTGCGCAGTGCGATCTCCGCTCTCTGTCTGTGAGTGACGTCTGTGTGTTTTGAAAGAACCGCTTTAATATAGAACAGTGATAAAACTGACTGGAACTACCTGTGCATTAAATGGTTTTAATGCACAACTTCCAGCCAATCAGAATTGAGTATTCAGACAGACCATGGTATAACGTAAATAATCCAGCACCAGTAACTATCTAACAAAAAAAAGGAAACAATCAATTTGACTGCCTTATTTTAAATCATCTCATGATAATATTGTTATTGTGAATTCTTTCATCTAGTGAACATGACATAGTGAAAGCCCTAGTCCTGACACATTGAAATCCACAGCCCTTTCTCTGAGCAAGGCATTCACTTGGCCCAATGACCCGGTTTAGACCTGGTATTAAAGGAGGAGTTACAGTAGAATATCAGCTGTTATCAAGTATTATAGACTTGTTTTGGATTCTATCATAGTATCTTTCTGAAGACTAAAAGACAAAATCCACTTTAATTGTATGGAAAAGAGCAGCATGAACATTCTTTAAATCTCTACTTTTGTGTTCCATGAAAAAGTAACGCTTTATTTTACAGTGTCCTTTTTACATGTTACATGTACTTACCATAGTAATAACAGTAAATGATGCATAATTACATGCAACTAACCCCCAACCAAATCCTAATCCTATCCTAGCCCTATAGTAAGTACATGTAGTTGCTTAATATTACTCAGTGCTTAAATATATAATTACACTAACAATGACACCTTAAAATAAAGTGTAAGCCAGAATTTTTTACCCTTTTAAAAACCATCCCAGTATATTCAGTCATATATGGACAACTCCAGGTGTAAACAGGGCTCCTCAAAACACCTTTCGAGATGCTGACGGAGGCATAAGCCTTTGCACTTATGCGTCTTGATGCACCGCAAGTCAATCAAGAACCGTCTACTCCTGCAATCTTTTTTTTTTTTTTTTTTCAGCTAGGCTTGAAAAGAAAAGATTCAACCAATTGGAAAAGCACACACATGAATGTGCACAAGACTTCACGGGACATCTTCCGTCAACATGCAGTGACACACTCATAAAATCAGTGACCCTCCTCTCAACAAAATTCGATGGCAAGTGGTCACAGGAGACGCATGTTACTACCAGGTGTGAACAGCACTGTGTCAGCTGACCTTTTGTGATCGCATCTTCTGAGAGGAAGGTTAACAGCAAATGAAAACAGTGTTGGGGGAAACGCATTACAAGTCACTTGAGTTACGTAATCAGATTACTTTTCAAGTAACTAGTAAAGTAACGCATTAAAATTTGCAACAAAATATCGCAGTTAATTTTTCAAACAAGTAACGCAAGTTGCTTTGTTTTCCCATTTATTGACTGACAGCTCTCTTGTTCCAATGTTCAGAACATGTGCAGAGGCGTTGTGTGTAAACATGATGGTTATTGTAGTTCTAGACTGAATGTGAGCATGCATTTACTCATCTCACTTGTACAAAAAGATTCAGTATTCCTCAAAAAAAAAAAAAAAATCAATGCAAGTCAAATGCAAAATCAGACTATGCAAACCTCCAATAACAATGTTAAATAAAACAAAAAATTGTATGCATTTAATCTCACTTTATTGACAAATGTACTTTATATTGACTACTAAAAATGTCTTTTTAGTTTTAATTTTTATTGGTGAAGTAAGTGTTGAAAGTTTTGTACACGCATGAATGTGCATTTCCTTCAGTCTGAGGCTTATTATTTCAATTTTGGTGTGAAAGGGCCAAAAATATCACTTTTTGGTTATAAAACACCCAGACCAGGTGAGAAAAAGTAACGCAAAAGTAAAGTTTTTTTTTTCTTCTTATAACGCGTTTTTAAGGGAGTAACGCAATATTGTAATGCATTACTTTTTCAAAGTAACTTTCCCCAACACTGGTTGAGGAACTGATGGAGAGTACAGTGCATGCAGTGGTATGAGGTCGTACCTGATTGAGGTAATGATATTCTTCAGGCTTTTTGAGGTGGAACGAGGTCCTCTCCTCTTCACTCGCTCCTGCCAGCAGGTAGTAAAACACATGGTAATTCCTAAAAGAACAAACCCATATAACGTCAGGTGCTGTATGAATATGTCTGGCTATAAATACTTAAAGGGTTGCAGTGGGGTTGAGTCTGCTGAGCCTGTTGCTGTGGTCAGGGGTCAGAGGTCAGGGGGCAGTTTTGGGAGGCCTCTTCAAATCAATGGGAGTCGGTCCAATGGGCAAACAAACGTTCACTCACATTAGATCACAGCAATTAGCAAACAACTACCTGCTAATGATGGACAAAATCAAGTCCCGTCCTACACTCGAATCACAATTTCTGTTTCATGATTACGTTAAGGATATTTTTAATATAACTCTGATTGTGTTTGGCTAAAAGAAGAAAGCAATATACACCTAAGATATACACTTGAGGGTGAGAAAATTATGGCATAATTTTCATTTTTGGGTAAACTATCCCTTTAACAATACTTCTTTATAAGCCAGGACGGGTTTCAAGAGAGTCTATCTGTGTGAAAATACTGTACTCTGCACAATTTAAAAGCACTGGAGACATTTTTGATGTTTAAATGTGCAGGTATTGCTTCATTAAAGAAGCGGTGCATTCAAGTCAATGTACTTGAACTACGGTTGCACAACAATATTGGAAAAAACTGACATTGCGATATATATTGCAATATGAAGAAATACAGGATGTTCAGAAGATGACTTAAATAGCTGTATTTGGAAAGAATTAATTATTCTAAAATGAGTGGTGTGATTTTGTTGGGGGAGTGCAAAAACAAAATTTAAAAATCTGCAAAATTATTATTATTATTATTATTATTAATGTGTTTAGCTCCTGAAGACTTTTTTTGTGTGCAACCTTTTTTTGAATTTGCATTTCCATTGCTTTTGCCCAATTCAGTATAAAATAATAATAATTGTGATTTTTATAAGTGATTATTATAAATAAAGCATATTAAGCTAAATAAGAAATATTTTAAAATGATATTGTAATATTGTACTACAATATAAGAATTTTTTTTTATTTTATAGTACAACAATAAAATTAAAATACTAATATTTACATCTAATTTCTTTATTTTTTTAATGTAAAACCATCAAGTTTTTACAATCGCACAAAGTTATACTGCGATATTGGTTTTATTTCTATGTATCGTGAAAACCAGTTCAAAAACAAGTCAGGACCACAAAATCTGAGATTGACATAAAGAGAGACAGCTTTACTGATTGTCACTTTATCACATGATGTTGAGCTGGTTTCAGTTGGATAATGCACTGGCCCGAAACTGAAGTATGACTGCTGTGATTTACACCAAATCACAAAAACAAGGAAATTATGGTGGGTTTCCTTGTCATGAAACCAGTGAGACCGGTAATGACAGCCAGGATAAAGCTGAGATTCACACAACACTTGAGTCCCAAATGTTGACTACTGGATTTATTTAATCATGAGCTCCTACCAAATCTACAGTCTCCTCAGTTTAAATCAACTGTAGTCTAGCCTAGTGTAATAATGTTGATTTAATTACAAAATACTTCAGTAGCCGACATCATTTCTTAAGGCGAGACACGGCAGACAAAAACTGAATTTTTCATGCAGTGGTCAGTTTGGAGATTTCGGGCTAGTTTACTCCTTCAAAATGTGTTCTTTCAAGCTGCTATAAAGAAAATGTTGAAAATTATACTTTAAGATGTTTATTTTATTACAAACTTATATACCAAATATGGGCATTTCCTCTCTATGAGTAACCAATCGTGAATGTCCAAAGGGGGATTTAAAGCTAAAGACGAAATCTCATTTAGAGCCATTTAAATCTTTAAATGCCTTTTTCTCAAAATGAGTTTTTTGTCATTCTCCAGTACAAACATCTCAGACCTATGTAGCACCAATGTACACCAAACTTACCAGTTATACACTTAGCAGTATTCTGCAGATATTTTCGGAGGCATTTGTTAATAAATCGTTCCTGGCCTGATTTATGTGACATTTTAATCAATGGCGAAAATAGATTTTTTAGGTTACGGACAGTATATTGTGATTTCCTAGGTAATGAAAGCATATATCCTGAAATTTGTGTGTGTGTGTAAACAAAATGAAAAAAGAATTATGCACCTGGCTTTATCTTATGTTCAGATCTATCTACCGAAAATATATGCAAAATCATGCATATTTAATGAGAGAATGCCTAATTTGCATAATTAAACATACAAATTTCAAAAACTTGTAATACATTTTTTTTATATACTTGTGCAAGTAATCAACTGAGGAAGTTTCATGGTGATATCTATTATTTTAAAAGTTTACCCTATTCACCTGTAGTGTCTCTAACAAAACTGTCTTTAACAGTTGACACGATTACGAAACAAATCTCCTACCTTTCATTGTGTTCCTGATAGACGAGCCGGGATTTCTCCAGTAGGTATTTCTCCACATATGCCCTGGATAAGAACATACAACAGATTAGACAGGGGACCCAGACCTCTCTACACATTACTATTATAGTTATTATTATTAAATCAACACTGCAGACGGGAACACCTTACCCTCTAACAGTGCCGCTCTCCTGGTAGTTGACCTGGATGAACTTCCCAAAACGACTGGAGTTGTTATTGTGGGCCGTTTTAGCATTGCCAAACGCCTGTGAACACAGGGGAAATAAACAGCATAAGAGAGGTGACAATTATCAATGTATGGAATGAATGAATGAATGTAAAAGAATAAATGAATATGCTGTCAAAGTGGGCTTCAGTTGAAACTTTATTCTTTACTCATTATCTGTCAACTGCATTTTCAACTGAAGCACCTTATATAGTATAAAGCTTGTGTTTAAATCAGCTTAAATTAAAGAGCATTAAAAAGTAGAATATAAATTATTATAATATATGCTTTAAATTTTAAATAACAGTCCTTGAGGCCTATATTTTTTTCCACATTGCACTAATTAGAACTACAAACTTAAATTGTCATACAACAGGTTTTACATATAATAATGCAGCAGGTTTTTACAACAGTTGGTTTGGCCATGGGACGGATTTTGCCCTATACTCAATTTCTTTTCTTTTTTTTTTAAATGGATCGCACACACATTTAACATACATTGTAAGAATAGCACCAACAACATATGGCATTATTTTGATGCTAAATGTCAAGAGCACATTATTGTAAAGCGAGAGCACTTTCAAGTGATGCGCGAGTGCGAATTTCCTTTGCTTTATAAAAACTGGACGTACGCTCTCCAATATACAGTGCTGTCTTACAAACTGCCTCTTCTCTCGCTCAGATAGTGTGTGTACGTGTGCGCGCTCAAACCGTGTCTTGTGCACTCAAAAGTTATCAACCAATCAGAATGGACTTCTGACTGACCAATAAAAATGCAAATTCGAATGACGTTTTAGTAATTTATGATGTTGATTGATCGATCGTTAATCTAGTAAATTATTTAATCCACTGAACACTGCAGTGGTAATATAAAAACACTCTTTTTATACGGTTTATACTGTAGCATACTGTTTCTTTTGAGCCTAATTAGTACAAGTAAACAGTGAGTAATAAAATAAGAACAAACAATCAAAAAAGCAAAAGAACAAATAAATACAATACAAAACATACAAATGAAATAAACAGTGCTCTTCAGGCAGGACTAATAGTTTTCAGGGAGAGAAATTTAATAAAGCAAGCTAATCAAATAATTTGCATATTCTTCATATCCTTTTTAAAGTTTAAGAGCAGTGAGTGTTTTTTCTTCATTCTTTGTTTGGTTAACATTAAAAACACAGACAGTAGCAGGATTATTAGGATGCTGTCACTTTACGACCGAATGCACACACAGATCAAGTGTTTTGTGTTTGCGTTCACTTATTGCACAATAATCAATGTCACGTTTGCAATCGTGTGGATTTTTGCGAATAACATACAAGATCTCACACAGAATATGTTTTTGTATTAAAGAAAGTTTTGAATCTTAAATCGATCTCAGTCCACGCGGTGTCTATATAAAACAGCATTTCTGAATGCAATCAGTCATATGCTTGACATGCAAAAGATGAGGCAATTTGATTGGACGTCATGTATTTACGGTATTTTACCAGCTAGAAATACATGCTCGTCGGTTTTGATGTTATTTTAAAGGTAGGGTAGAACTAAATGAACGGCAAGACTCAGCATTTTGTACGCGTACCCCCTTCTGTCATCTCGCGTACCCCAGTTTGGGAACCACTAACGTAAGAAATAACAGACTATTTTTACTAGGATACTCGCCGAGTGAATTTGTCCATTTCCAAACAGCGTGTGAGTAACAAATTCCGTTTCACGTGTTCCAGCGCTTGAATATTTACATTGGAAAGGCTGAAAATGTTGTAATGATTAAGCACTAACCCGTCAACTGAGCGGTTCACGTTTGTTCATGTTGTCACAACATTGTATTGTTAGAATTCAAAAAATTATTACTGAACAACTGGCGACTGACATTTTTACTTGCATTTGGCGCTTGGAGAGGGTTCATTTTATTATGTTTTAATAATATAATAATAATTTAATAATATTTAATAAGATGCGTTTCATTTTTTTTAAAGTAAGTGTCCACTACATCCCCTTCTGGCCTGTTTTTGATATGGTCCTGCCTGGAGACCAGGAAGTTACTCAATTGCACACAAAAGTTCTCGTTATTTGTAGCTCCACCACATCCAACAAATTCCTCTGTGGAACAAGCTGCCGAGGTCATTCTTACAGCCAGACACACACACACACACACAGCCACAGCCCTGTCGAGAGTCAGACTTTCAGAGAGGGGTTTTACGGCTCTCAGGGGAAGAAAGGACAAATGCAAGGCGGCACCATCGACACACAGCTGACCTCCATGAGCTACTGTAACAGTCTGTGCTCACACACACACCCATCGTGACGCAGCTAACAAGCCATGTTAAGTAATGTCTTGAATTGTCTAGGAAAGGTTACGTCAAACACGGAGATAACTTTTACAAATGGCCTCTGGGACACTTGTTGAAAATGTCTATAAAGCCCTTCATGATGAACAGCTCATGCCAAACATCACGTGGATGTTGCAGTTACTCCTCTGACATGTTAAACGATTATTTACGATTATTTACTCTCCCCCACGTCATTCAAGATAATCATGTCTTTCTTTTTTCAATCGAAAAGAAATTAAGGTTTTTGAGGAAAACATTGCATGATTTTTCTCCATATAGTGACTTAAATGGAGTCCAACGGGTTGAAGGTGCAAATGTGAGTTTCAGTGCAGCTTTAAAGTCTCGACACGATCCCAGATGAGGAATAAGAGTCTTATTAAGCCAAACCAGAAGTCGTTTAAAAAAAAAAAAAACATTGATATACTTTTTAACCACAAATGCTCATCTTGCACTAGATGTGATGCGCCACACATAACGTAATCACGTTAAAAGGTCGTAGGCGGAAGTCCAGACCTAGTGTCAACATTTTTTTTAGAAAATTACCGATAGTTTGTCTTGATAAGACTCTTATTCCTCAACAGGGATCGTGTCGAGACTTTGAAGCTGCACTGAAACTGACATTTGGACCTTCAACCCGTTGGTCCCCATTGAAATCACTATATGGAGAAAAACCCTGGAATGGTTTCCTCAAAAACCTTAATTTCTTTTCGACTGAAGAAAGACATGAATATCTTGCATTACATGAGGGTGAGTAAATGGTAAAACCGGTAAATCTGTAAAATCAGAAGACACCGCAACACTTGACGACTTTCTGGAGGAGACAAAAAACTTTAAACAGACCTGGAGAGAATAATAGTGAGGATGAACTTGGCAGGCCTGTTACTGCAGGAAACGGCTGCCATTAAAATCTGCTGAGATTTACATATCATACAGGAGCGAGTTTTCCAGAAGCAATGGTTAGCAAACCATTTTCAACCATTATTAAACCCAAAACCATAGTTTCAATGAACATTTGCAAAAAGCATTGCAAAGTTGTGTGGTTGGAACTACAGCTCTCGACCAGTGGTTAGAAGCATTATATGTATGATATGTGGTAAAGCAAACCACTGTTTGGTATATACAGTATTAGCCTAAAATGTCTGTTTTAAATGTTAGTATGGCTGGAATATAAAGTGTGCAATATTAGCTCAAATAATCACGTTAAGGAAAATGTTGCAAAAGGCCTGTTATAAAAGGCTTCCTCATCATGCATTGCTTCTTAGTGGCAGCGGCAAATCCTCCACAGACAAAACAAAACACAAAGGGCTTTTGTCTTGAGATAAAGGTCTTGATCTCATTGGAGAAGTTGAAGGAGTTAGTAAACTACTGAGTAGCCAAATTCATCACAATTACTGAAATACTCTGACGTCAAAAGCAGGAATGAGAAGTTGGTGTCTTTTACCGGCACAAGACACAGGGGAAAATTCAGCAAACATGTTTTGGTGTGATATGTTCAGTCTAAGGCTACGTTTACATTTCACCCTCTCCGTTTTCAAAAATAACTTTGTGTACACCTGTTAGTTTTCAGAAAAGTGTTTGTTTACACGAATCCGTGTCTATATGCCGTCAAGAGCATGCCAAACCTGTAGGTGGCAGTGTAACGAGAAGCTCAAGCCCACGTTAGCCAATCAGAATCCCGAAAATAGCAACAGCACCTCGACATAAGAGAGCAGCTGTATTCGCAAATGCAAACAGACGAAAAGGGTTTGCTCCAACATAAATGCGACTGCTACTCTGAATGTATCCATGATCACAAGTCAAATGAAAATATACATATAAGTCACACTTTTGGCATGCAAACGTGCAAACAAAGTCTTCCAAAATCTCCATTCTGGCCAGAGATTTTAGAAAGAATAGTTTTCAGAGGCGAATTCTCCGTTTGCGTGTAAACGAAGGGCACAAACGAAGGGAAATGTCTCAGTTTTTCAAAATAACTAGCCTATGCACATGTAAATGAGCCCTAAGAACTTTTGAATGGATCTCAGGGGTTGAGAAATGAAACCATTACAGCATTGTGTCACTCACACAAACACACAACAACCCGCTCTGATCGCACGCCACGTCCTCTAATGGACCGCATCAGGAAAATATTATCACTGGGCCAGAGAGCCGTCACATGAGAATTACTCTCAAAACAGTTTCAGTTTGACAGGGCCATAATCCACCACACATGTGAGGAGCACAAAGGGTTTGCAATGTGTGAGAGAGTCTCAGGTGCGTCTCAAAGTCCTCCTGTGGTGAAAATCAAGTTTTTAAAGTGTTTATATCTATGTGGTGTTTTTAAATATGATTTAAGACAAACCATGTGTAAATTCATGTCGACAGCATTGCATTGAGTATTTTCTCCTTAAAACTGCAGTGAACCAAGGACAGTCTCAAAAACACTGTTTGAAATCGCTGGTGTTTCTGACGTCACAAACGACCTTATAAACAATCAGATCAACGTGCCGGCAGGCTTTAGCATATCATTAACACCGAACTAGCAGTGGACACTCGAGAGATGCCAGGTTATCCCAGCATATTTTTCTGTTGGTATGAAAAATCAGGTAGATTTAGCAATATAGCAGGTGTATGAGGTATATTATGATGTTATGATTAATGCCTTTCTCCACTGAGTTGTTCAAAGTGTTTCTGATGATTGTTAGAAGGCAGACTAAGAGGGCAAACGGGAGCACAGTTTGTGTAACATTAGCAACACACTATTAGCTGCTTGATAGTATAGTCAAGCAAAAGGCTAGTCATATTAATTACCGTTGTTTCCGACGTTGTAAAGAGCGATAACATTGTGCTACGTTTACCTCAGTAAGTTGGCCGAGTGAATCTGTGAGCTACTGTGAGTGAGTGGAGGCGGGGCTAATTAGCATATTCATGAATCCACATATACTAAATGAAGCAAGGGTGTAGAGTTACATTCAAGCTATTTTAAGGCATGAAGACATTTTTTTCACAGAAAAAAAACTTTTAAATGTGTCATTTTGGGAATCAAAGATCAGTTTTAAGGGATACAATTATTGACTACAGCAGGACTTCAAAGCCCCAGTTTACTTACGCAAACTTATTTTTTTTTCTTCGCCAAGTTAGGGGTAAAAAGAAGTTTGAAATACGTGATGATACTGTTGGCGAACATCCCAACGCAGTCCACACGGGGTCACTTCACTCTCAGTGTCCACAGCCATGTTACTTTGGGATCCGTTTTGGACAGTGTTCATTCCCTGGCAGCAAAGTGAGTTTAGTCTGACTAACACCACTGAACACAGTTCATATGTGAACAAAAGCCTAAATTCAATCTGTTTATCATATAACGTGATCGAGTCTCTTCAATTTTTTTGACTAAACCACTCAATTCATACGGATTAGTTTAGTTTTACAATCTCTTTATGAAGTGTCAAAGTGGAAGTTGCGTAGACTGTCAATGGTGGGACAGAAATTTCTCTGATTTTATCAAATAGATCATTTGTGTTCCGAAGATGAACGAAAGCTTACGCGTTTGGAACGACATGAGGGAGAGTAAATGACAATTTTAACAAAATCCCTTTAAATTGAGTAACTTAGTAACAAGGTGGTTTTCTTGAATTGGATTCAGAAAGCCATTAAAAATGACCAAAGAAAGGAATTACATGAAAGGTAACAAACAGTCGTAACATCAACAGCAACTCGTTGAGCTCATTGTAGAAGCCTGGAGAAAACAGTGTGAAGCCAGCCAATCAGATTGAATCAAACCATTTTGAGAAAATTTATGACTTTGTTTTTGTCCAATGAGCATCAGACTGTACATGAAGGGTCAAGTTGGTAGATCGTCTAATTCACAGGCACATACACAAACATCTAGGTGTGATGTTTTATTGCGCCTTATAAATCAGTCAATAGGAATGAGGCCGTCTTCCAAATGTTATGGTACTCCACCATCACCTTTATGCCATATGAACTGTGTCTAGAAATTACAACAGCACTCATTCCCATTTCCTCTTTCAGTTTCAGACTCATGTCCTGCACTTTAAGTGACTCACCGCTTGGCGCACGCCAGAAATAGGCAATTTTTCCTGGATTACAGCGCAAAGACACAAAAGGAAGCCCTGAACGGTACAGTGCAGGGATGGGTGTGTGTGTGTGTGTGTGTGTGTGTGTGTGTGTGTGTGTGTGTGTGTGTGTGTGTGTGTGTGTGTGTGTGTGTGTGTGTGTGTGTGTGTGTGTGTGTGTGTGTGTGTGTGTGTGTGTGTGTGTGTGTGTGTG
The DNA here is from genome assembly GCA_030578275.1 of Meda fulgida. Lineage (NCBI taxonomy): Eukaryota > Metazoa > Chordata > Actinopteri > Cypriniformes > Leuciscidae > Meda > Meda fulgida. The sequence continues at coordinate 2,557,577 of CM060622.1, forward strand.
TGTGTGTGTTTTGAACGGTCTATATGGAGTCAATCCTCCTGAGTGTCTTTATATTATCTGTGGGACGCATTCAGTTGTTGTAATGGGAGCGGCTGCTGTATGTGAGCGGGCAGGGCATGATCAAACTGAACCTCGGCAATTCAACAACACAACTCAAACCAACACAGAGTTTAACACCACACACACACACACATCATTTTTAAGCCTTTTTAATTGATGCTTCCAAGACTATCAATAAATGTTTTGCACCATATGCCCCCATTTTCTAGCAAAACTGTATTTATGAATTTATAGCTGCATAATCTTCCAGCTATTCTTTCAACCTAACAAATAAGTTGGTAAGTTTTATTTTTCTGCGATGCACCAACATATTTTTTTCTTTTCTGAAACACAGAAATGAAAAGGTTTATTTTTGGATGGCAAAATTCTAGTGCAAGACTTTTTTTGTGTGTGAAGATGCTGATCCATAAAAAATAAAAAAAGATTTTTAGCATGGCATATTTCACTTTTTTGTGAAAAAAACATCATTAAAGTAGTCTATATAAACTGAGTGGCTAATTATATGGTGTACAAATGGAATTTATAAAGTATATAAAGAAGTAAAATTTTTGGGTGAAAAGACTTTATTTTCCCCTTAAATACAGATGCACACAAACTGATATATACAAGATATATAATACAAGATATATATGAATACAGTTTTATAAACGAACCGTACACATGAGAGAGCACAGCACTTGTCCAGCAACATGCAGAGGGTCTTTTGAGACCATTAGATTTGGGACACAACCCAGACGTCTGCACTGCAGAAACCCTGGCATCTACAGTACATCTGCTACATAATTATATAACCCCCCACCAAAGCTCCCAACGCTGGATGCAATTAAGAGTTAAACCTTAACACATCTGACATCGGCCAACATTAAGTATTTATGTGATGCTCTTCTCTGTGCATCCAGATTAGTCCTCTGCAAACCTGGCGAAAACAGGAAGCAACAGCAACTCTCGACTCTAGAATACAACACTTCTCAAAGTAAGAGTTTTTAATCTCAATTTCAATTTAGTTATAAAGCACAATTAAAAACAACTGCCGTTGACCAATGTGCTGTACAAAATGAATAACCATTAAATAAAATACAGACAAATACACAAGTAGACAACAGCATAAAAACACAAGATTTAACTCATGAAGTATAAGCCAGATCAAATAAAATGTTTATCTTCGATTTAAAAAATAGATATTGCGGGAGCAGTGATTTGTGTCATGCCTAACAACAACTCTTCTTATCCATGGTAAAATCACTGTAACGCATGGCCGCTTGTGACTTAAAGCTTTATTTGGATGTGTGAGATTGCCTGTTGACCTGTTGATTGACTATCAACCAGGGAGAGCTCGAAGGTGCTCTGCCAATCAGAGGCTCTTAGTGCTCCCTAAACCAGACTCAAGTCTTGGGGTGACAGTCTCGCTGCGGATGTGCAAAATGCACATGTGCACATGACTTGTGAACAAATGTTGGGAGAGGATTGAGACATATGGTGCCTCATGACGCATCACTCAACTTTCAATAGCGGTACATGTCTAAGCATTAGTGCATTGCAGCAATTAGTCCAGGCTGTGAAACGAGGGTCTGTTGTTCCTGTGGGTGACGATCAGTCTTGTGTACTTGAGTCACATATTCCCTTTATTGCCAACGGTTCAGTAATAAAGCCGAGAAAGCAGAAAAGCAGCACATTCAGGGGCCTGTGATTTCCACTGTGTGGAAAACATGGACAGAATCCAGACATTAAAAAGAAGTTAGGTGTAGCAAAGATAGTATGACACGAATGTTTCAAAATCTGGCAAATTTGAGAATAATTAATAAAAAGTAGGGCTGTACATTTAATCAAATGGTGACATGGACTAGAGTCTGTGAATATTAAAGTGCAAAAAGATCGCTACTTAAATATGAAGTGCATGTTCTTTGTGTGAGTGACTGGCATGGTTTCATTTCATGGATATCTTCTTTTTTTTTCATTACAGTAAAGCTATCGTCATATCATTTCACAAAGAAACTCAACGTGTTCATGACAACCCGTCAAAATAAAGTTTTTGAAGAAATTGTGACAGAATATATTACTATACATATATTACTATTGCAGAGTTGTAGTATATATCCAAATATTTAAGGAATAATCACAATTTTTTTTTACTTGTATTAATTTTAACAGTAAACCTCTATGTTGTGCAGCACTTTGTTTGACAAATAGTTAGGATTGTTAATTTCTTCTTTGATTACATTTTAAAAGATTAATTACATTGTTAGTGTTTATACCTTCTTTTCATTACCACCGTTTTTTATTATAAATGTGTATAAAATCATAAATCCCCCCCCCCAAAAAAAATTAAGAGAACACAGGATTTCTAAAAAATGAAATTTTTAAAATGTCACATTTTTCGAGTTTCACCTTTAGAAAAACAAACACACTTCCCTGTGATAGTAGTCTGTTCAGAGTGAATTGGCGTGGCTGATATTTTAAACACACGCTCTGACGTGAGCCGAGTTTGAGTTTCTGCTCGACCCTCGGTATCCCAATGACCAAGAACCAGAACTGTTTAGTTCTTGAGTTATTTGGTTATTATAATGTTCATTGGGAACAGCGCCAGTGACGCCGATAAGCCCAATAAGCTCAGAACCCATTGAGCCACATTTAAAAAGCCACCATTACAGAATGTAAACTCTTTTATGTTTTTTTTTTTTTGGTCTTTTATGCAGCATGACCATATTAACATTGCATGGCAAAGAGGAGCGTGAACAATCTGCCAAACATTTCTTTTGGTGATGGAAGAAACATGAGTAAATTAAAGTCCTTCTGTAGTCAATAATTGAATCCCTTCGAAAAAAACTCATCTTTGATCATGCACCAAAATGACATATTTAAAGGTTTTTTCCTTGAAGAATAAAAAGGTCATGCCTTAAAATTGCTTGCATGTAACTTGACACTCTTGCCTCATTTAGTATGTGTGGTTCTATGAATATGCAAATGAGCCCCGCCTCCACTCACTCACTCAGCTCAGAGATCCACTGGTTGACGATCACACGTTGATCTGATTGGTTACAAGGTAGTGTGTGACGTCAGAAACAGTTTTAAGGAGAAAATACTCAGCAATGCTGTCGACTTATGAATTTACACATGCTTTGTCTTAAAGCATATTAAAAACACCAGACAGACATGTAAACAACATTAAAAACTTGATTGTCACCACAGTGAGACTTTAACAACATTTTCATTGCTTTAAAGCACCTTGTCCAAATACTATTTAAAGGCTCAGTATCCCAAGGTCACCATAGCACATACCACAGACACGGATATGTGTGTGTCATTCTAATGGCGTAGAAGAAACCGTGTGAACAGAGTCTCTAGCCCCTCATTCAGTTGTACTTCATACTCCAGATTGTTGACTGGCACCAGGAAAAGCTCTAGCATCTCTCCGGTGTTGGCTTCTCTGCATTGGCTTCCCGTTGAGTATAGAGTGCAATTCAGGGTCCTTTTAATGGTTTTTAAAGGTCTACATGGGCTCGCCCCCGAATATATATCGAGTTTGTTACAGCAGCATGTTGCGGCTAGACCACTTTGAACCCCGCAAAGCTTTACTCTAAATGTACCAAGAGTTCGGTTAAAACCAAGGGAGATCGTGCTTTCGAGGTGGCAGCACCGCGTCTTTGTCATTCTCTCCCTTTACACATTAAATCCTGTGATTCCATCGAGTGTTTCAAGTCTAGGTTAAAGACCTATTTTTTCTCGGCTGCTTTTAAGTGTTCTTAGCCATGTGGTTTTTATGTTGTGTTTTTATTTAAGGTGTTTTGTCTATTTTGTTTTGTGCAGTTGAGTCTGTAAAGCACTTTGGTCAACTTGTGTTGGTTTTTAAACGTGCTTTAGAAATAAATATATTAAATATATGAAATACTGAGAGCTTGAATGCTTTGTTGATTTACAGAAGGATTCTTTCAAAGCAGGTGCACAGAGGATCTAAGAAGTGCTTAATAGAGGGTTTGCGGATTTTGTTTTTAAGCTTTGGGAGGAAACTTATGTCAGAGTCCCATCAAGGTCTCTGCGTTGAAAGGCCTGCAAGTTTACAATTCTTCCTGACATGCGAAGAGCCTAAAATTAGCGCAGCTGATGACCGAGCCGGGATGTGGGTGGCCACAAAACATCTGCTGTCAAAAACACGAGAGTCAGTGTGATGACGATTGACAGAGATTCTCAAATGTCAAGTGCAATATGTTGATCTCATTTAGCTGGTGAATATGACAGGGCTAATGGACTAAACAATGATTTTTACAATACAAACATATTTTATCAAAAAGTCGATTCTCTATTGTTCTCTAAAATCCATTTAATCCTTTTTTTTTCTTTGTCAGGACAAAAATTCACAGTATATAAATTGATTTTTAAATGCATTTTAAATTAATTATAACGAGTCTACTTTGTACATCTTTAAAGGTACAGCCCTTTCCCAGGAGCCAAAGTGTGTAACTTTCAACAATGATCATTTCCTAATTCCTGAAGCTTCTCAGAGAGTCATGTGAGGAAAACAGCCACCGAACAAGCACAATCCAATAGTCTCTGAATTAAAACTGAACTTTTGACTCGTGTTATGTAAGAGTATTTTGTTTCCTAAGTGGGTGAGAGGCAGGATTTAATGCGTATGGAGACATTTTCTCAAAGGCCACATTTTTAAAGAGTGATATTCCCCCAAAAAATTTAATATTAAAGCTTTGTCTTGATGCAAAATGGCATTTATGACCCAAACAAAAAGGTAAAGATGACGAAACGTGAATAATAAACAATAGAGGGGTCCGGTTGAAGCTAAGCCTCCTTTTTTTGGACACAGAATTCCCTGTGAATTCCTCAGCAAACAATGGCATAGTGTTTCCTCAAGGCGATGTAACAGGAGCTAGCTGCGCTCTTCAGATTCAGAGACCACAGGAAAACTCACTGCTCTTCATGAAATCACATTATCCTAGATCAGGGGTAGGCAAGTTCGGTCCTAGAGAGCCGCTATCCTGCAGAGTTTGGCTCCAACACTGAAAGAAAACCCTCCTGCCTATAGCCTTAGTAATCCTGAAGACATTGATTAGCTTGTTCAGGTGTGTTTGATAAGTGTTGGAACTAAATTCTGCAGGACAGCGGCTCTCTAGGACCAAACTTGCCTACCCCTGTCCTAGATGAATGTTGTTAAAAACTGTCTATTTCCTGTTATCGTTGTTGAAAAGATGGCAATCTTATTCCTAAATGATAAGAAAGAGCATTTATCATGTATAGGTATGCAACATCTACACAAACAGCCTTTTCATCCACACAGTATCATTATTTCGGTCTTACAATAATTCAATTAAAAAATATTGGCCACTATTGGACATTTATTGGTCAATTTAATGACCAATTTATTTAAAGATTAAAATCATCATCTACAACCAACTTAATGGGATGGCAATAAATTATGGCATTTCAAAGATTTAATACTTTAAACGTCTTTCGAAAGAGTATGTCAGAGTGAAAATGTACTATAGATTCATAATATAGTCCTATGTATCTGTTATAGGCTAAAACAAGAAAAAAATTATAAGAAAAAAATTATTGGCATAAAATATCCACACAGAATTTCAATAGTGGTATAGTTTTTAAAGTATTGTAATGTGGTAGTTGACTCCTACACTACTATAAAGTGGCCGTTCTATGAACGAGAATCAATTATCTTTAAATTAGGAAGATGTTAAATCAGACAGAGTTAAAGAGCAGCACAATTAGTAAAGATGGTGATCTCGACTCACACAATCAAAATCACACAATCTTATTCCTAAATGATAAGAAAGAGCATTCATCATATATAGGTATGAAACATCTATACAAACAGCCTTTTCAACCACACAGTATCATTATTTCTTACAATAACTCAAATTATCACAGAAGTACTGGTATTAAAGTTTATAGTTTGGAAATAAACATGATAAAAATAGAGAAAATCTCCTTTTGAAACTTCACGCTTAAAATAAAGATATCATATGACAAGTGACTTTATTTTTCATTGAATCATTCATTCAAGAGATTTGTTCAAAAACACCGAATCATCCAGAAATGAAACAAGTGAAGACTTTAAGAGTGAGGCAGAATTATTATTCTCACAAACTGATAAAATAAATAAATAAATAATTCACATAAAATTGACAGAACCTCTAATAAATTACGAGCCATTTTGTTTAGTGGTCTGTTCTGAATCGTGATCTCTATTTTAAACAAAAAATGATTCTCAATTTTGGTGCAGCTCTTTACAACACTATCCCACTGGCTCATACAAGCACAAAATCAATACTAATGTTTTATGGGTGCTTTGCAAACTGTAATAGAACAGATACTGGTGTGTCTGATAAAGCTCTGGCTTCTAACAATCCATTAATCAGAAATGAGTGATGCCGTCTTTTCAGACCGGAAGACGAAGGCTATTAGGAACCGTGTTCTCTGCTAATGCATCAATAAACCAATCTGTTATTGACAGCTGAACAGCATGACCAAACCACTGTTTTAGACCGCACTGCCATACTGTCTCTTCTAATGGTTTATGGTGCTCAATGTTACATTAGACATTACAAGGACAAGCTAAATAGTTTGTTTTGACACAGCAGCACTTACAAAATAGATCTGTACCCAGGAGTCACTGCCAAAAAGCGTTGTTGTGGTTGTACAGGATATTCATACCATAAAGGTAATCAACCAATAATTAGGATTGCTTCATTTATCAGTATTGGTTGATAATAAATGTTAATTGTTCACGGTCAATTCCCCCTTTTTTTACATGATGTAGATTACCTTTGCTATCATCTAATGCTAAATTTAACTTTATCTTTAGAAAATGTCAAAATTATGATGCCTAATTTTATTGTAGATTAATTATTTTTAATTAATTAGACAAAATATCAGTAATTTAATAGAATAGTTAGTCACATTATGGATAAATATTAATAATAATATTTATTGTTATATTATAAGGTTTTATAATTAATAAGTACAGAAAGTTACGTTATTGTAAAGTTAATAAAATACAACTGTTCATTGGTTCAATGTTAGCCCAGGTCCATTAAATATTAACTTATGACCAATATCTGCATTCTTTTATTATTATTGATCGGTATCGGACACTATTGGATATTTATTGGTCAATTTAATGCCTATTTTAAGATTTAGATCATTATCTACCACTAACTTAATGGGATGGCAATACAATTATGGCATTTAAAGATTTAACACTTTAAACGTCTTTCGAAAAAATATACTATAATCATAATATTGGCAATGTATCGGTTAAAGGCTAAAACAAGGAATAAATGATTGGCACATAATATCCGGCAGAATTTCAATAGTGGTATGGTTTTTAAAGTGTTGCTATGTGGTAGGTAGGATTCTCTGGGTGTCAGTTATAAGTGTTTAATTAATTAGAGACAAAATAGTAAAATATCATTAATTTAATACTGAACATCTCAGAGACGTCTATTTGATGTCTGCGAGATGGTTTTTTTTTTTTTGCGCAATAGGCTACATGTCTGAGACGTCTCCTGTCAGATGTCATATAGACATATATAAGATGTCTTATGTTTATGGTTTAGTATGCATGTAAAACTACTCTTTCTCAGATGTTTACCAGATGTATTTACATAGCAGATGTTTTCCAGATCTTAAGCAGACATCTTATAGACGTACATGTGCTATCTGGGAGTGCATCCCAAGATGGTGCGTAGAGTATAGCTAGTGTTTAGTAGAAAATGGTTTTAAGTAGTCAAAAGGTAAATTTATGTACATTTGCATAAAATAAGTTAGATCAAAAATTCATGACATGACATGATGGCAAAGATTTAACACTATAAAGACACGATCTATCGAAGAGTCCATGTCACAGTGAAAATGTAGTATAGATTCATAATAAAAGTGTTGCTATGTGATTGCTTGCTAGGATGCAATATATATCCTTTAAAAACTGCACTGTATGACTGTACCTGGCTCATGTTCAGAGCTGTGTGAATATCAGGATGAGTTCAGGTCATTGCTTTCTGCACAGTCACAGCTTGAGGAAGAGTAAGAGGAGGACAGGGGTGAGTGCTTATCTGGGAGCTGTTTCCAAAGCTGTGAAGTGCAGTGGTCCAGATAAATCATTGATCCAGTGCTTAGAGGCCGTTACCCAGCCTCACTCACACAGCGCTTATTCCATTCCTTCAGTCGCCCACCATGAGAAACAAGAGCACATTGTCCTGCAGACTGACCCCATCTGACCGACACTATTCTTCCTCCTGCTGTGCAGCTGATTGTACAAAATGATGCAGATTTGGATAATGTTGCAAGGGGACTGGATCCAAGAGCAGCTATCCGTTAACACTGAGCTTTTGTCACACAGATGGACTATAGCATTGTGGGTATTAGGCGTGTAATGTTATGCATAAAAATGGGGGAAAAATATATATATTTTAAACTTTTTCAAAAGTGTAACAATGCAAGCCTTCAACAATACAAAAACAGTAAAAAATAAAATATTAGGCGCCCGATTTACTAAACAGGGCCAATTAGAGTGAGAGCACAATTTAAAAAAAATGGAAAGTTCAGTGCGTGATCTACTGAGTCTACAGTCGGATCCTTTCCAATGATGACCAATGCAGCCCACCAGCACAAATTAGCGTCTGCATGATTCATCCAAATACTCTCCTCCCATAAATTTTGCCCCTGAAAGGGAAACCCCTACAAATGCATGCATTAAGGTTAGCCTGATGTCGCTCAGTTTTCAAGCTTCACCACTGAACTAATTTAGAGGATTGTTTAGTATCGCTGGAGCTCTACAATAAGTAATGGGCTTAGAACAAATATGACCTTGCCCCTGGTAACAGCTGCAGTGTTTCAGACGGCATCCATGAATTGATTATGAACTTGGCAGGGTTGGATGGGACTGAACGATCGGTGACCGTGTGCGCATAAGCGCCAGCTGTTCCAAAATAAACATGGATTGTGGTGATTTTAACAAATATTTTGACTATTGTGATTTAATAGATAAATACATATAACTGTTTCTTAGCTGTTTCAAAGATAAGCATAACATTGAAAAAGCATACCTCAAAATAAACAGGTTGGCAAACCAGGAGGTAGGGTTGTCACGGTACCACAATTTCAGTAGTCAATTTTGGTACTAGAACAAAAAACATTGTATTAAGTACTTTAAAAATGTTGTCCTATTTTGTTTAGTCCGTTGGTTACACGTCACCTAATCCCGCCTCTTTGTCCATTTTCGGAGTGATGCGCTGCCAAGATGGCGACGGCCGGCTCCGCCCATTTTGGGCTTCAAAAATGTTCTTCAGAAACCTACGGATGACGTCACAGAAACTACGTCCATTGTTTTATACAGTCTATGGTTGCAACACTTCCCTTTACCAAAGAGGATTTCAAACAGGAGGGTCCAGCTTTACTCTGTCAGTGTCATAGTTCAGAGACGTTCTGTCATATCAGCAGACAGACATGACCTGTAGAGACCTCAGATGTGTCTGAGTTATACGTGTATGTGCTCTTGAGCAAGACTCTGGCACAGTGCCGATGGAGTGGCATCTTGGAGCATGTGGTGTTGGTTTGGTGCCAAGGCAAGCCTAACCCCGGTGAACCCTTTACACACTGCACTTCTGTTTCTGGCTGCCGTTACATCACTCAGACTCTGACGCTGGTACTCCAGGATAAGAAACTGACAGAGAGCAAACAAGCTAAAGATAGGTGGTTCAGACTTTAGCTCAGGTCTTGTGAAGCACGTTAGAAATATTAAAAGATATTCAAGAGTTTTGTTTGAGGCACTTAATTGAACGTACAATAAATATTTTTGCATGTTTACTTAGCCTATACGAGATATGGGAAAAGTATCAATTCTCAAGCTTGGCTGACCCTTTATCAAACACATAAAAGGATTCCAGACGGTATCTTATTTAATTAGCTATACGTCTTCTCACATCTATAATGGAAGACCAGGTGAAGTACCTCACTGAAATGGGAAAGTCTGTGGCATATGCAGGTATATGAAAGTAGCTGGCTGATTTAGTAAGGCACTCGGATCACCCAAATTGCTTGTGGGCTCTGAAAAGTGGGGAAACATGTTCCAAACAGTCATTTTACATTGTTGTGTTACCTTGTATATATATATTGTATATAACCTAGTCAAAGGCTGTGAGAGACTGCAGTTGGAGTAAAGATGACTGTGACTGTATTATTGAGATGTTGGTCATTGTGGAAGGGCTGTCCTACCACTCCGATGAAGTCACTTTCGAAGCAAGAAAGTTGGTTCACTTGGCCATAATGGGAATGCCCTTGGGCATCTATTTTCCAGTAATGTAAATAAAAATAATAATTTGTTACATTTATATAACGCGCTTCTGGGAACTCAAAGTGCTTTACATATGGAACGGGGGAATGTCCTCAACCACCACCAATGTGCAGCATCCACCTGGATGATGCGACGGCAGCAATTTTGTGCCAGAACGCCCACCACACACACACCGGCTTATTGGTGGATAGGAGACCCAGTGACCCCATGATGGACAGAGGCCAGTGGGCAAATTTGGCCAGGATGCCAGGGTTAAACCCCTACTCTTTTTTCCGGGATCCTGGGATTTTTAATAAGCACAGAGAGTCAGGACAACGGTAAAACATCTCATCCGAAAGACGTGCTCTTTTGACAGTATAGTGTCCTCATCACTATACTGGGGAGTTAGGACCCACACAGATCACAGGGTGAGCGCCCCCTGCAGGCTTCACTAACACCTCTTCCAGCAGCAACCTAGTTTTCCCAGGAGGTCTCGCATCCAGGTACTGACCAGACTCGTTCCCTGCTTAGCTTCAGTGGGCAACCAGTCTTGGTCCACAGGGTGATATGGCTGCTGGCTCAAATGCATACATTTACTAAGTAAATGCATACTTAAACAGGGAATGACCAGAATCCGTAAAAATCTCTAAAATTCAAGTTTGAACTTCAATAACCACAGGTCATGTCAGTATGATCATCTGATCGATCAGGCCACATATGTAAGCTTTACTCCTAAACAGGAACTCATCAACATATGGACATTTGGGAGTCCTGCAATCAATCTATGGGTGATCATGGATGAGACACATGGATGGAGCAACTGGGTAAAAAAGATCATATATTTGCATGTAGCTTGGAAATCTTATTCATATCTGTTTTCTGGAGTCACATTTGTGTGGCCAAGTGTAAATGTTCAAACTCAACGCCGATCAATCTAAACAAGTGGAGTTCTGGGTCACCTTAGATTCAAGCTTTTGGCAAGTATTGGGTAAATTTTCCTCTTCATAATCAGGCCTATCTCGGAGTAAACAGATAACAATCCTTTCATCACGCACATACACAGAGTTGTGTAAATACTAGTTAACACACAACAGACCTAGTCATATCGATCCAAAACCAACTTTAAATGAAAATCTAAATTTAAATAACTTGGGGAAAAAAATATTTCAACAATAAAATGCTGAATTACAATTACAAGACTTGATTTAGAGGAAAACAGAACATATTTTGAACTGTAAAAAAAATATTTATTGTACATAATACAAAGATTATATTTAATTAATACAACATAATACGTTCAGTCTTTCTCCTTAAAAATGTCATCTTTTTTAATGTGCCATTTCTTTGCTATTAATTATGAAATTTACTAGCAATTTCTGAGTGAAAATAGTTTGTTTTTTTTTTTGTTTTTTTTTCACATACAATGAAAGTCAATGGGGTCCAATGCTGTTTGGACCTCAACGTTCTTCAAAAAAATATGATTTTGTGTTCCAGAGAAGAAAGTCATACAGATTTGAAACAACATGAAAGTGATTAAATGACAATTTAATTTTTTTAGTGAACGACCATTAAAGTGGCAGTGTTAAAATGGCAGCCTCAAACACATTAGGTAGACCACTAGGTAGAAGAATTGAGTTATGTCCATGCTAGCCATAACTGCATGCCATTCCCACCCTGCGTAAGTGTATGTGGGTGTTTTGGTAAATGAAAGCTGGGTGTGTTGTTAATACTGTGTTGGTGTTATGTGTTTTAAAGCAATCCGTTCCATTACTCATCTATTAGTCACCGGCACATTAAGCAAGAAAGAGCTCTTCCGTTGATGGCAACGGTCCTAAACTGCACACGCCCCTGTTTAAACGATAGCCGTAGCCAAGACCTTAGGATGCTGCTGACAGGGAACATGAAGAGAAAAGCTGTTAATGAACATAACAGACTATAGCAGAATGTGAAGAGGAGCTTATCAAACGTTTACAGGAATGTGGCACACAGGAGATGAAAAATAAACCACAGATCCCCATAAACTGTCATGACACGAATCAAATCGAGGGTAGTTTACCAGAAAGGAAGACTCCCAAAACTTAAAAAATATATATATTTACCGCTAATTATTGTATTGACAATAATTTCACCAAATTTATCACCAAAATTACATATTTCAATGTTTTTTTCCTGTGATAAAATTTCTTCATGCCTTAAAATCGCTTGAATGTAACTCGACACCCTTACGCTAATTTAGTATTGTGGTTCTATGACTATGCAAATGAGCCCCGCCTCCACTCACTCACTCAGCGTCAGAAACACATATACATATATACAACATTGAAAGCTTGATTTGTAATGAGCTCAGAGATAAACTGGTGGATGAGCTGACAGAAATGGTTTCTTACAATACCCAAAAAGTTTTTTAAAAGGTTCATTCTAAGTAAAAATTATCTGTTTTGGCCAGAATGTGTGCCTTGTTAGATTGTAAAGTCTTCAGCTTGGCAACATGCTAATGTCAAGCTCTTACTAAAAAACAACTGACAGTCATGTTTCCAGGCTGATTCATGTGAGGAATCTCATATATTTTTGTGACATGCTATAAGTTGCTGCCTATATAACAAGTTAAAGTTCAACCCAGGCTCACTGGAAAAATGTGTCTGTGGCGACATTTCTGCAAAATTATACGTCATTCATGTTTTGCTGTACTTTCAAATGTTCAGAGCAACTCTACGAAACAGATGAATGTAAATGTGGCAACAGTTGGTTGTTGAACATCGCATCAGTTTGGAAATGAAATGTCTGAAGACTGGTAGAAATAGGTTTATTTTATTTTGTGTTTTAAAATAACGTACCACCAACACTAAATCTAATAGTGTTAACAAAAGCAAACATGAGATAAAAATATACAGCGCCATTTTAGCTTACTTCTACAAGTTTTTACGCTTTTATAATGAGCATTGCGACTCGTGTTTTAAAAGACAACTGCAATACTGTACCAGGTGAGGTAGTAAGCAAGTTTACTACATCAGAAAAAGCGGAGTTGGTTCTGGGATACAAACGTCAAAATGGATTACTTTACATATCATGCAATATGATAAAAGTGTTTTGAGGACATAACATAGTACTGTACAAGTAACCCCACACAAAAAAAATCCATCCCTGTAATCATAATTCATCTGTAAAGGAATAAAAGTTGGTGTTTTACTATCACTAGTGTTCATTTCAACTGGAAAATGCAGTAAATTGTATGTATATGTTTTGCAATAACATAGGTAGAGGCATGTTTTTCTTATGAGCCCATAATGTTAAGATTGTTTAAGTCTGCATGTTGCCTTATATAGGTAGTAGACACTAGACAGACAGCAAGCCAGTACAATGGGATTTGGGACAGAGCTCTACAATCATCGCACATCGTCAACAGCAGAGAATGAACCAAAGGCTGTACAAAAACAGGGAATCCTTTATGGACGGATCTTTTATGGAATGAGTAATATCAGGAAACGGACTGCTTTCCCACAGTGATGGGTGTTATCTCTGTAAAGCAAACACTTTGTGCCGAAATCAACTGCAATGTGGACCAGACTTAACCCTGAAAGTCAAAAGTCGGTCTATGTGAGATTAAACTGGTCTTCATAACTTGAGCGGCCTTTCGTGTCTCATGAGATTTCCCCTGTATCAGTTTAATAATTCTTCCATGATTAATCAGCTGATTTTGACAAAATTAGCAAGATTTCTTCTTTATCAGATACAACTTAATCTTCAATGTGGCAAGAGGACAGCTACTGTATCCCTATAAAGCCTTAAATATATTAGAAATCCAAAAAAAGCCATGTTATCAGACTCGACAGGGCAGGGCTGGATCATGTCCACAAACTTCTGTTCAACTCAACAGAAACGCAATTATTTACTTGGAAAAGCCCATCTTCATAATTAAATCCAGAGAGATGCACAAAGATCTGTGGAACATAAACAAGTTATTTTGTAGAATTTCACAGCTGCTCTATTCCATACAATGAGCTTTTGGTCATTTTTAGTAGCAAAATATATGGCATTGGAAGAACATTAGGGTCAGAAAACAGCTTTATGAATTTAAAGTTAGCATTAAACAAAAGTTTTGATAGTCTTTGCAAAGTGATTAAAGATTACAAGCGCATGAACTTAAAAGATGTGCACAGATAAATAATTTATAATAAATGCTGCAATATTCCATTAAAAGAAAAGAATGGTCCATTTTGATTTAATAACTGTAATAATGACTATAAATGTGGTCGCCCACACATGGCATAAGTGAGGTCTGAAACTGTAAATAGCTTTAGGGCTGCATTGCAGTTCTGCGCGATTGCTTGCTAAGAAACAGGTGGTGACCAGAAACACAGCCCACATTAATCACTGGATGCTGGGGAGGGAATGAAACCCGCATACTTTAGTAAAGCATCCCACTTGAGCTCTGAGAAATGTGGGCAATCTGATTAGCCGTGACAGTGAGACAAACACAGGGATTCCCTCCAGAGTCCCGCTGAGAAATACAGGTATCTGAACTCTCAGTGACCAGGAAGGACACATCTGACAGCAACCACCAATGAAAACAAAGCAATAAGCAAATAAACGATACAACGATACAACAAACATGACTATGAAGCATCACTACAAGTCACTTGTAAAGAATCTAGGGAAAGAAATTGTTTAAAGTCTTTTATGCTCAACAAGGCTGCAATTTTAAAATAACTGTTTTCTATTTTAATGTATTTTAAAATACAGTAGTCAACATTTGAAGTGGATCCAAAACAAAAAAAAGTTCTAAGACAAGAACGGGTATTGTTAAAAATTCATGTATAACTGATGAATTTTTCTGATCCACTTTAAATGTTGACTACTGTATAATGTATCACATTTGTCACATGATCCTTCAGAAATCATTCTATTATGCAGATTTTTCACTTTATGAACTTTGAAAACAGTTGCGCTTTTTTTACATTTGTTACATTGTAACAATGTAAAAGTATTTACTGTAACTTTTGAACAACTAATGCATCCTTGCTGAATAAAACTATTAGGGGACAATGCAAAAATAGTAATGGTCTCAAAACAGGCTTAAATGTATGAAAATTTTGCAAAATCTTTCATCTTTTTTTAGTTTTGAGGTGAATTATGAGTAAAATGAAAAGTATTTAATAGCCCTCCAATACAGAATCGTACTTTTATTTTACCGTATTTTATGTAAAACATACAAACTACTGAGCATATGTGTAAAACAATATGTTAGAATATGGAAACTGTACATGAAATGATTCACGGTCTTTGGTCTCTGGATCTGCATTTGCTGACCGGCGCTTTAGACTGTTAAACATCAAAACAACCTGCAGTAGGAGTAACAAGCCCATGAAATGTAAGCCATAACTCACTAGAAACGTTCCTGACCAACACAAAGCCATTGCAGTCTCTTTAATGACAATTGTGGACAGTTCAAAAGTCACACCAGTTACACCGCAGGAAACATTCCTGAGTGACAAGAGCTTTATTCTTAGCAGGACGGCCATGCTGATCCTCTTACTAACAGTGTGCCCCGTATAGTTAGAGCCATAAATACACAGGAAATCACGTGACGAGTGTCACACAAGAGCTGGTTAAAGGTGACATGGATATTATCTAAACAGCATTTTCTTTAGAGAATCTTAAAGCATGTCAGACAAGACATTTTTCTGTCCTCAATGAAAGCAAAAATACTATGCATTGGGGATGGGCGATACCACACTTTTAGGATTCGATACGATACCGATACTTTTTCTTGCATTTTCATCGATATCGATACCGTTCGTTTCATATTTACAATTTTTGTCATTAAAAATATGATTACATTTAAGACAAATCACAAGACAAATACAGACCATTTCAACTAAATTTATTATGGTCAACACATAATAAAATTACATTTTAAATACCATAAATATGAATGAAATAAACTAAATTAAATATGAATAATACACATTTCCACTTTTCTTATTTCTCAAAAAATAAAGAAAAAAGACCAATCTTGGTAGAAAAAGCTAAAAGGGAAAAAAAGGGAATAAAAACTAATACATCAACACCACGCTTCGTTTTTTGTCTGCCATAATATTATACTCTTGTAACTCTTCTTTCCCTCCGACTCCGGCTTTCATACTGGACTGTGTGTGTGTGTGTGTGTGTGTGTGTGTGTGTGTGTGTGTGTGTGTGTGTGTGTGTGTGTGTGTGTGTAATCGTCGGCTGTGTCGCTCATTCGCTCGTCTCCTGTCACGTGACATGGGCCAGCTCAATACGCCGCCAGGTACAGCCAGGGGTGTTGCGGCACATAGTAATTTAAGGAAGTAATCTAAAACAGCTGAAAGTGATACATACACCCCCAATTATATATTTTTTTTAGTTTATATCGATATTTTTTTAAGGAAATCGATGCCAAATGAGTAGCGTGAGCATATCGATCTATCGATACCACAGGATCGATCCGCCCATCCCTACTATGCATGTAGTGGCAAAACCACAGGCAATAAAAACAGGTTGTTTACATTTCCATTTATCTTAGAAATTCTGATTTTCCTACTTGGAAAAAGTAGCAATATAATTTAACTTGATGTCAAAATGTCCAACTTGGAAGCGATGGCTTAAAAAATTTTTTTTATGAATTTGCACATTGTTTGTCTTAAAGCATATGAAAAACACCACATAGACACAACATTAAAAACTGGATTTTCACCAAAGGGGGACTTTAAAATATGAGTATTTTTCTTTCACACACTTTTTTCTTCAGAAGAAATTGACTAGGATTACATGCATAATGAGATTTAAGCAAAATTGCCTCATGTAAATACAATACCTTGATCAAATTGATGCGATTAAAAAACTGATGCGAGTCAATCAAGCGCAGATTGGTAAACAGCGGTCATTTTTGGCAACATTTTTTATTCATGTTGCACGACATTAATAAACATTTTCCTAAATCTTTGTTGTGTTTATCTGAAGAGAGTCATACACATCTGGGATGGCATGAGAATGAGGAAATGATTTTTCATTTTTGGGTGGAGTATCCTTTAATGCAGCTGTTCTGTGTGGAGAATAATGCGAATGTGACCTTCACAAACATGCATTATGTGCGAATGGACGAGAAGAACATCTGTGCCGGTATAAACACCGTTCAGACTTCTCAAACTATATGCAAACATTTGTGTTGGAACTTTTGATTTCGACATGTTGAAAAAGCTGGAATGTGGATGTGACCTCCCTTAATGGCATGAGTATAATTTACAAGTTCCTGTGGCTACAAAACAGCTTCAAATGAGACATTTTTAAATCTTTTTATCAACACATGGATATTTATATCTTGTAGTTTGCTTTTTTTGGGGGGGGGGGGGGGGGGGGGGGGGGGAGTAACCTCTATACGACCAATATTAAGAGAACTTGTTCCATACCAGCCTTCAACAGCATTCACAATATCTATACTATTAGTCCCGCTGTCTTCACTACAAGACATGGTGTAAAAGCTTGATTGATTTGTTTAAATAAGGCACAGCTGTAAGGAGAAGAAAGCCATTCATTGACATGGACAGTGTGTTTACTGTGTAACGTTCAGCGATGCAATTCATGCATGGTCTGAACATCGAGGTTGAAGTAAGTCAACAGTCAGGCCTTTTACAACAATAAACCATGCCAACAACGAATGAGCTTAATGATTGGTAATCTTCTTTGTCAGACCTACTACGAGAAGCTCAGGTTACAAAGGTCAGTGTTCGGTATAGGGATGGGATCGGAAAAATATTCTATTCAAATAGTTGGGCTCATAAAAATCATCGAAAATGTGTTTATTTAAATGACGTTTAACGAGAAAACTTTTTTATTCATCAAGTTGTCAACATTTCTGAACAAGCTTACGATTAAGCAATATACAAATCAAGCTTTCGTTATATCTTAAGGTTTTCTTTCAGCTGAAAACAAACAATGTGTAAATAAAAAATATATATAAAAGAACGAGCAGCGCGAACGGGAGAATATGCTAATAAAGCGTAAATTATTGTATAGACCGTACACACTCATAACGAGAGCATTTAGCCGAGAGCACAGCATCAAGATGATCAAATTAACATGCACACATGTGCCTTATTAGTTTTTGTGCTCACAAACAGCTATACAGAGCGCTTTGAAAGGGAATAAAATATTTTTTCATAACTTCTGTCATAACTATTTTACATTTTGGTGAATTTAGTGGCTAATTTGTATTAATTCATACGACCTCATTCATACGTTTTTAATTAATTTTAATTCAATACCTCAAAACAGTTTCAATTTTAACTAAACTTAACTAAATTGAATTAATTAAAATTAATTCATACCTCATTCATTAATTTTTACTTTTTCTCAATTAAACACACTGGATATAAATCCAGTGGGCCTCAACTTTACTCCACAGATCATACAGCTTTATGAAGTTCACACAACATTGACTTTTTACCTAAAAAACGAAACGATCAAGATGCCGTTGGCTTTAAAACGTTCCAGAACATCTCTGTCAGGATAATGAATACTAACATACAGTAAATCCCCCAAACTCTGCCGCCCCACCCAGTGCTTGCAGTAATTCACAATAATCCGAGTAGCGCATTAAGACTAATGACAGTAGGCATTAAAGATTCATTATAGTCTGCTGAGGAGGACCATGCTGTGACCTAGGCTGACTCTCATACGGCTCTAGCTGGAATGTTTCTGTTGGACTGAAAAACACCAAGCCTCACTTAGGCCTGGAAACGAACCCAAGCAACCTGCCAAACTCCCAGAGACCCTTACCTCACACACACACACACACACACACACACTCACACGAATACCTTCAAAACCACCGAATCGCTGAAAAAAACTACAGAGCTGAGCACCGTGCCAAGATTTTAGAGGTTGTGAAAACTTGACCATAGGAAATGACGACAAAGGCTATTTGTTCAAAAGCAGTTAAAATGTTTCTTATTACAGGAACCCTTTCAAAAAAATGTACTATTGCGCAATCTGAACATTAAAAAATTAGGCAAAAGAAGCCGATCAAGTCTTTCAGGTGCTTTCAAACATATTTTGTACGATTTTTTGATTTTGAACAGTTGGTGCTTGAATTGATTCAGGCAATCAACTCAAATATTATGATTTGCTTCACAAAAAAAGATCGTTCAGATTCATTCTGTAGGGTACATCATTACACCAGTAGGTGGCAACAAGTGAATCTAAGAGTATTGAGTATTTTTTTATCATTCTCCCAAAATATTTATTCAAAAACAGAGAGCCAATCTCAAACAAAACACAATGACAGCAGTAACTTACAATCCATACAGCAGCTATCAATAACATTCTTTTAATTATTCACAACATACTTTACTAGGGATGCACCGATATGAACCAATCACCGATATATTGGCCGATAAATCAATTTCTATATAACTTTTGAGAGCCTCATTTCAAAAACAAAAGCATCACCATTAAAAGCCGTCAAGCACTTCAACATAAATCAAACATACTGAACAGTAGCCTAGTTTGAACCAGTGTAAGTTTTAAAATACATTTTACACTCATATGGCCAACTTTCTTAAAAAAACAAATGAAAAATCTTTACTTGCAAATAAATAAAATATTATATTAATAGAAAAATGTTCTTATTGGGTCTATTAGGATAACTTTTACAAATTAAAATCGGCCGATACCAATATGGTGGTCGATGTATTGTGCATCGCTATACATTATATTACACTGTTCATTATAATAGCTCTGTTTATCTCACTTCGGAATCGACTCTTGGAATCGACTCTTGGAATCGACTCTTGGAATCGACTCTTGGAATCGACTCTTGGAATCGACTCTTGGAATCGACTCTTGGAATCGACTCTTGGAATCGACTCTTGGAATCGACTCTTGGAATCGACTCTTGGAATCGACTCTTGGAATCGACTCTTGGAATCGACTCTTGGAATCGACTCTTGGAATCGACTCTTGGAATCGACTCTTGGAATCGACTCTTGGAATCGACTCTTGGAATCGACTCTTGGAATCGACTCTTGGAATCGACTCTTGGAATCGACTCTTGGAATCGACTCTTGGAATCGACTCTTGGAATCGACTCTTGGAATCGACTCTTGGAATCGACTCTTGGAATCGACTCTTGGAATCGACTCTTGGAATCGACTCCTGGAATCGACTCCTGGAATCGACTCCTGGAATCGACTACCATTCCATAAACTGACATTGGAAGCGACACAAAAATTCTGGAATCAAACTGCCCTATGCTAAAGTTGTGCAAAATGTCAATGTCAAACACAACAGCAGATACAGAGTGCCTTATAAAGGACCAACAGTGGCCCATTGTGTGGCTACAGCTTAACATTTTTGGATAATGAGACTGAAGTCTTTGTTAACCGTTTGATGATTTACACCATAGCACTGCTATGACTGAAAATACCAGCAGCGCACACAACCCAACCACTGAGTCAACAAGCCTTTAAATATGACAGCAGAAGGTTTATTGGAGGAATAATCCTCACCACATATTAAGCCAACTCATAACACAGACTCCCAACTATCAACACTACTGCTCTGGCAGAAACCCAGCACGAGATGAACCTTTGAAACTGATATTCTCACTCGAGCAGAAACTTTAAGCTTCAGAGAAGATTATGCCAATACAAAAGCCTGCAAGAAAAAAAAAAAAGTTGTGTACATGTTAAAGCTCATGCCTTTGAACCACCAGGCTACAGTTCACTGCCATTTCCTTCTTCCAGAACTTCTGTTGTAGGTTACGAACAGTTTGCATTACATCAATGCACTTGAAGGAAAGTTCATAATATTCCTCATTTAAATAATTCCAGCCCAAAGCATATGCAAATTAAAGGGACAGGGTCTGGTTGAGTTAGTAATTAGAATGTTAAAACTTGTGGTTATGACAAGGGGTGGGACATTTCCCAAACACGCTGAAATAGCTTGAGCAATCAGCAACACACCGGTCCAGCCGACCAATCAGAGCACATTGTGCTTTTTAGAAGGAGGGGCTTCATAGAGACAGGAACTAAACAGCGCGTTACTGACAGACTGGGAGGTACTGCAACATTGTCAAATATGGCAAAAATAATGTTTTTTGAACATTCAAGCATGAAATGCTATTGTAGTAGACAAAGTCAAGACTTTCAAACAGGTTCTCTTTAACATTTGTAAAAATTAAGCTTCAAATCAATTCAATCATACGTCCAGATATAGACTGTTTTTGTGGTATTTGGTCATGCAACAGTTTCCGTCATGAAGTTAGTGTTCTGGGTGGTTGCCAGGGTGTTGCTATGCGGTTGCTTGGGCATTTTAGGTTTTTTAAGTAATCTCGCCATAAGATATGGCTCAGGTTCTCCTCCTTCAGTCTAAATCTATGGGATTTTGGAAAACTTCAGCCTGGTAGCTTAAGACAGTAATACATATCCTTAACAAGTCGCATGTTTTTTGTTGGACAGAAGTTAGACACCTCAAACTAATCCAGCCCTAAGGGCAAAATTTCATTAATGCTACACCAGGCCTAACTCACTTGGCCTTAAGGAGCTTTAAGCACAAAAAGTGTGTGTGTGTGTGTGTGTGTGTGTGTGTGTGTGTGTGTGTGTGTGTGTGTGTGTGTGTGTGTGTGTGTGTGTGTGTATAAACTATGACAGATGTGTCACCTCCATGTGAGTAAAGAGGAAGAGACGTCTGTGTGCTCGGCCACTCCACACGCTCCGCATTAATCAGTAATGAGCACATACACAATCTCACTCTGCAAACAATTAAAGCCCGTCCTCTACACTCAAGAGCCATTCAATTGTGCCAGATGGTTGGACATTAACCAATATGCTTAAACATTAGCCTTTTGTAAGGATGTTATTGTGGCCAGCAAGTCAAAAAGTCAGAGATTATACTGGGATTATTAGAATGAAATAAGAAAAAATCCATACTAGTAGGTTCTGCAAATTGTAGGCGTCTCGCTATCTGGCACAACCAGTTTATTCATAGCACTCTACACTAACAAGCTAAAACATGCGAGTTAAATATGGGAGATATTGCGTATGCAGTGCAGGAAGGCCTGACTGAAGGAATCAACTGAGAATCATGCTTTTAATGGACTGGTGGCAATATATGACATGCAAAACTATTATGGCTTCAGAAGTCTAACATGAGTTGTCTAGAATGTTATGGTGTTTTTTTCACTAGTCAATCAATATGTAAACAAAACCTCTGACATTCTGCTAAACATTTTCTTGCACGTTCCACGAAAGAAGAAATCTATATTGATGACATGATATAATTTCATTTAATAAAATGTCAGCAGAAAAAATAGTTCCAGAACTAAAAGAAACAATATACGCAGTCTTGTGACTAAACTTCAGTGGAACATTAATTGTAACTAGGATGAATCGATATTAAAATTCTGGGCCGAAACTAAATAAATTAATAATAAATGAATCAAATTTAGCATATAATATTCAACACTCAATTAGCAAAAATTAAGTTGTACAAATGTGTAAATTGCACATAAGGCAGTTTTTATTTCAACCTTTTTAATAACAGAATTGTTTTTTTCTCCAGTTTGTTGCTGAAATATAAACATTTAAATGACAATAAACTGTAATAACTTGTTTTAATGAGTGATTTATTCACATTTAATAACAAAGACAGCACTGACAGGATAAGTACAAAATATAATGAATTTGTAATACAGTGCATATATTTAGCAAAATCCTCTTCTCTAGAGTTATTTTTTATGAACATTGAATAGTTTTCCTGAGGTAAATGTAACATTAAGTGACACTGAATAGGCTAGAAGCTGTATTATTGACGTCTTCCCCTGGTTGAAACACTGATCGAGCGATAACATAAGACAGGATTCATTTTGGTAAGTTGTAATGCTTTCAACATTCCTTCTGATGTTCATTTATGTTTATTATGTGCTATAACTAGGCCTGATAGTAAAGAGATGAGATGATCCGTGCTGCCGCTTGAACTACAGTGAACTGTCACGCTGTATTAAAGAGTGCCAAAACGACATTTATTGCTTGAATTTCTTAATAAAATAAATGGACAGAATTTTAAATTAAAAACTCATATTAAAAGCTTTTTGCGATTTTTGAATGCCAGGCGTGTTACAAATGTTTAGTGAAGTTTTGTTCATGCATCAACAGAAAAGACAGACTGAAAGATTTTAGAGTTAAGAAATCAAATCATTACAGATTGAAATAGAGTAAATAATAAAGTCAATCCAGAGCTAGTGTCCACACAGCTGACATGCTTAACTGTTGTATCTACTTTGTGTGGACAAAATGGATGCTGAACAGGGTCAAAATGTGCCATGAGAGAAGCGATAATTAAACCTCTGTTTCGGTCAATGATTTCGGCCCTCCAAAACCATTTTGGGCCGAAAATGAAAATAGCTATTTTGGCCGAAAAATTTTTGGTAGCCGAAATTTCAGTGCATCCCTACATTAATGAAGCTACATATCTTCATTCTTGCAAAATAATCAAATATATTACAGCATAAGACATTTATGTTGACACACATATGTGTGATTATTAATAATAAATGAAGACCTCCAATGCAAAAGCCTCTAAAAGATACCTCAGTCAAAAATGAAATAATAGTGAAAGCTCTACGCACATAGTATACGGGTAGTTGACAAATGGCCAAGAAAAAGTACTTTTTTTGGAAAACATAACTTTAAGAAAAAATACATATATTTATGGAGTATGAAAACTGCAGTTTCAGAAAATAGTAGTGGTCACTCATTTTGTCAAAGACTTCACATATTTTTTTCACGTTTTCACTCAACAGTATTGTAAATGTGTCCTATGGTGTGACATTTAAAAAGTACTAAGAAATTATATTAAATAACATAAAAAATACTTGAGAGAATTGTTCACATTATTAAAACATTCATTATACGCTCATCAAATGCTTTCACTTCAAACTCACTAAAACCCAGCCTCAGCACATTCAGAAATGCCGGAACTTGGGTAGAAATACATATAAAACAATATTAAAACTTTAGACGGACTTAGAGGCTTTTACATCTGAAGTCTTCAAATATACTTATTTATTGCACATTAGTGTCTCAAGAAGCTGGCAACACAAAACCATAAGATCAATAGAAAAAAATAAGCTTAAAAAAAAACAATAGATCGCGAGTGGCAACGATCACGATCATGGCCTTTTATGGTGTAGGTAAGCTTTAATAAGCATGCAAACGGCTTTAAAAAAAAACATTCCTCCAGCACCAAAATACCCTTCCAGTAAACTACACAGAAAAGAACTAACCACAGTAACTTTGATAATGTTATCAAAACAAGATCACGTGCTTCTTGGTGACAAAAGCTGAGTGGAATTACTGGCATCACTGGAATCCCGAAGAGCAGCTTTAAAACACGTTCTTTCAGCTACATTATGACCGAAACATTGTATCGCACGACCTAGTGTATGCCTTTCTAAACTATCATCACTCAAAGGCTTTTCTAAGTTACAAAGCACACGAAACTGGAAGCATATCAAAGAATGTGACAATTGCATACAATAACTTGGTCTATTGAAGGTGTGATGTTGAGCATTTCAAACAGAGGCCCAAGAACAGATGACTATCAGACCTCAAACGTCATGCTTTATGATTCAATGACTGTTCACTCTGAAACTGAAAATGTTGCATGGAGACCCAAAGTCACAAACAATCAGAACACATTTAGTGTTGAGTTAACAGATACCAAGCGTGACATGACTGGAATAGCAACCAAGCAACCAACAAAATGTCTAGTCACATGTCACAGTGGTTTAGGTTAGAGTCAGAAATCAACTTTTTCCATTAATGGGGGACATTTCCAGGCACCTTTGTTAGGGCGATTTTCAGAATCACCTTATTAAATGTATCTGTAGTGTTTCCATTACAGATCTGCGCAAAACTTTTGCGATATTTTCTAAATGTAAATAAAAAACGATTGCGAAATTACAGCTTTCCATTCACCGATGTAATGCGACTAAAGCATATCTTCTTTAAAGATTGATCAACTAAAGCCTAGTTCACACTACATGAACTGAACTGTGTGGTTCACACTTCATGACTTGCTCTCTGTGAAATCAGGAGTGTTCCAAGTTGTTGAGCGGTTCACACCACACGACACAACGTGGTTGATCCGTAACAGTAGGCAACGCACTACATGAGTTGACAACAACTCTGTCACCCAACGATTCTATCTTGTCTACAAACCACGTTTTGTCACGAAAAATCCATACAAATCACGCGATAAAACGAACCGGAAATGACGCGAAACAGCACGCGCCAATACCCAGCGAAGAAGACGAACCTCACGTGAGGTTGAGTCGTGCCACAGCTCTGGATATATATATATTCAAATTTATTTTATTAGGATACACCCCTTGAGATGCGCCATCTCGTTTTCGAGGGGGTCCTAGATATCTAGCATGCTAGATATTTTTCTGGGCTCGGCGACGCGTCTGCGAGGCGTCTGCGAGGCGTTGTTGGCTCTTTCATACTAACAGATTGGCGAGCGTTCATCGCCCACTAATCCCCCGAGATTTGCACGCGATAACACCCTGACCTGTCGGCGAGCTCAACGATTTGCAAATCGAGCTGAAATTGGGCTTAAAATCATGTAGTGTGAACTAGGCTTTAAACGTATGCCAGATGACCTGTAAAAGCGTTTTCCACAAAACTGCAATGTAATATTCCTTTTTCGAATTGCCTGAAAAACCACCTCATGCAAGCATAAAACTTTTTTGTGATATAAGGGATTTTTTTTGTGCGAAATTGACGTGTTTCCATTGGGCGTATTTTCAATTCGCATTTTCAATTTAAAGGGTAATGGAAATGCAGCTTGTGTTGTCCCTCAATTAATTTCCAACCCTGGTTAGGACAGAATGTAAGGCTTATTAAAGATCAGCTCTAATGCACAAACCTATAAACCTTGACCTATAAAAACCACTGCCAACAACAACCTTGTGATATTGTTAATTAATATAATCAGCTCTTACCTCCAGCACTGGTCCGGCACCCAGGATGATCTGCTCCACTCCGCTAGCAAAGCCTTTCTGACTGAGAGCCGTGAGGTGGTGGATCAAGAAGTTGGTGCTTTGGGTCTTTCCCGATCCACTCTCCCCAGAAATAACAATGCATTGATTCTGCTTACTTTGCAGCATAGCATGATAGGCCACATCCGCCACCGCATAGATGTGCGGCTCCAGCTTGCCCAGCTGGTGATTATCGTACATCTTAACATATTTGGGATTATAGATAGGCAGGAACTTGAAGGGGTTGATGACTATGAGGATGCTTCCCACATAAGTGTAAATCTTCTCCTGTTTGAAGCGACTGCGCAGGTTGTCCAATAGGGTTTTCTCGTTGAGATTCGGCAAGTTGCAAAGGTCATCGAAGTCCTTCGGTAAGGGCTGCGGCAAAAAGCCCCGCTCAACCATGCGCCGCCGCTCTTCCGTGACCTGCAGCCACATCTGCAAGTTCCCGTAGTGGATTGAACCGTCGAGGTTCTTCTCCCGTAGCAAGAAGCGGTAGTCCTCGCTGCTGAATCGGTTCTCTAAAGCCATGCGAGGCCACAGCATCATGCGCTGGACGGGGCAGTCGGTGGGGTTGAGGATCCATTCTTCCCCACCGAACTCCTTGACTTCCGCTAAGACGTAGCATTTCGTCCGATCGAGCTGCAGCCGGTCAATGATCTGCTCGATGACCTCTGCGGCTGAAGTGATCTTGCGGGCGGTGATGGGGCAGTAGATGGTGCCCTCGGCGATGACTCCTGGGTAGATGCGCAGCGTGAACTCGGAGTCCTCAAAGCGTCGTCTCCCGCCAACATCATGAACACTCATATTGGAGCCGCAGTTTCCATCAGCACTCACTGTAGATCCTTCAAAAGGGCCCAATACTGCGTCAAGACATTACAACTGCAAGAAAAAGAAAATTAAAAGTAAATATTAGTTCAACTGGGGTTTTCAATGGTTGATATACCAGTGTCTTGAGCTAGGTGTATGATGTCTGAATTTGCATATTATAAGGAGACAACATTTTGAAAATTAGATGAACAGTAATTTTAATAGATATTTACTCTTGAAATCATGTTTGATATCCATTGACAAAGCGGTCTGTAAACTTTGCAACTAACACTGCTGTATCTGTAACTATACTGGTGTCAGCCAGTATTAGCATTTGAGATCAGTTTACCAATATTTTTTTTTCAAAGATATTCAGAATTTTTTTTTTCTGAATCATATTTTTCTACTTAATCAGTTACTAGTTCTTTAATGTCGGGTCTACGTATAAACTGGCATCCTTTGGTGGGTCTCTGAAGAGCAGCACCATTACATTATGGTGTGTTCAACAAGATATAACAACATTTCAGGGAGATTAAAATGACCAATTTTCATAACGGCCATGCATTCTCAAGTGAGTAACAGATCTCAAACTTTGCATAACTACTACTAAAACACGACTAATAATAATAATAAACGCATATATTTTTATTGTTGTAGTCAAATGACCAATTTAATCTCGAACAAACTGGTTATCAATCAAAATAAAATAAAAACAAAGATGAAAATTATTGCTACTGCTAAACATTTCGATGTCTGAATATGCAGATATTGTGAATTCATTGATATTTTCTTTTAGCAATAGTATACTAATTAAGTTAGTAATCCAACTTATTATTTCACATAAATGACCAAACCAACAGTTAAATGATTAACTGCTGTTTCTTAGAGATTAAAACAGACTGATGTACTATGAGGAATGGACAGATCCGTGTCTCGGTACACACTGGGTCACTATCTGCTCTCAACAGAGAACAGAAAATCAGCCCGCTGCCAAAATCACCAGCTGCCACCTTCTCCAACAGACACACAATAACTTGATTCACAACCATCCACTTAATAATGCCTGAATAGCCTCCAAGGGTTGCTATTCATCACAGAAGCACTGTGTATACTTGTGCAAAGAAAAAACACGCCAATTACTTTGTTAAATTGCTATAAACGTTACATAAATGTCGATGTTTAACATAAAACACCTGCCCAACAAACAAGTTAATCTACTGAAACTACACCCACAGACCTGCATTTGTATGAAGCTAAACAAACCAAGACTCTGTACAATCTGAGGGCACAGGCTATCTTTGAAACAACAACTCAAAGATTAACAGATTCGGGGGATTCAATACAGGAGCCCGTTCAGGAGCAGGGCTTTATTTATTTGTGCTTGTGAGGTCAATGTGGCCCTTGTCCACTGGTGCCCGTCTCTCGTCAGGAGTTAATGAGACCTCCTCTTGTGCGTCTGGTATCTGGAGTCAAGCCAGCGCTCTCAGGTGCAGAGACAGGTCTCACTGAGGTCCTGTATAGCAATGTTATTGATACAACAGACACATTCATCTACACGGGGACATTTGCAGCGAGCGGCTGGTATTTACACATCTTTTAAACATCAGGATTGTTTTAGAGCTTAACTGCTGTCCAAGGCTTGTTCAAGTAGATTGCATTTGTGGAAAAATAGCTGTTAAGAAAATGAGTACCAGACAAAGAGTGTCAAAACTAACTGATCCTATCATCCTGTAGCTGGTTTCCAGTACACCGTCTACATTTATGAACATCAGAATGCAGCATTTTGTCAACTGTGCTGTATTAGTATATAATCATGCATATTCTTTTAACCGTATGTATTTCAAACAGTAATATCTTGTCACATTACATTGCATGTTTAATTCAGTGAGAAGTGACTCCAGACATCATCATCCAGCATGTAAATCCTATTACTTGGCATTTCTTATTCAGTTTTCAAGATGTTAAATATCAATGTTGTTTTCAAGGGATGCATGATATATTGGTATCATATTTGCACACATATAAATACGCATACAGAATAGAGCTCGACCGATTTATCGGCAGGCCGATATTATCGGCCGATATTAGGCATTTTCCAAACTATCGGTATCAGCGTTTATAATGGCCGATAAATTAATATTTAAAAAAAAAAAAAAAAAAAAAACGGACGAAACACCCATCACCCATGTCATGAGTGTTGGAGTTGTATAGTTTGTCCATCAGAGGGCACTCTACACCGTCCCTGTTGGCAAAACTCTTGTATAACGCGCCACACATCCTGCTGATCCAGCCAGAGTCGGGCAGAGAGAATCAGTTATCCGCGAGTGAGATCATCGGTGAAGTGTGTTCATGCCATGGTGAGTTGGTCACATACATTGCTTGAATAACAATTAAAAGAACATCCCCATCAGTTCTCTTAACTCAAATAAATATCATGTCCAGTTTTGCTGCTATTAAATAAGCCGAGAGTGAAGCGGAATAAGCTAGTAATAATTACGTTATGTAGTTGACTGACAGGCCTTTTAACTTTTGACGATGTGACTGAAGTATTTCTTTAATAGCGCGTAACAGTTATAGCAATGAGACGTATTATCTCTCCTTGGCCTGTTATATTGAAAATGTATGTTTTACAATTTGCAGTATGACGTTATCCATTGCTAAATTATGGCTCATCATAGACTAGCTAACCACAAAGCTAGCTAATGCCACTATCATCAGGAAGACCGCAAACGTTAACATTAATGAGCTTGGAAACCACAAAGAACTTTTTCTGCCTAAATGAAGTAATGATTACTGTATTTATAACTAGCATATCTCTAGTTACAGTCCCGGCATTGTAAAATGTAAGTTAGACTCGCGAGGAGTAGGGGTGGAACGGTCCATGTATTCGTATTGAACCGAAACGGTACGGGCTTCACAGTTGCAATGATGGAGTGTGTGCGCGCGCGATCGAACTGTGTGTGTGTGAGAGAGAGGAAGAGAGAGAGAGAGAGAGAGAGGAAGAGAGAGAGAGGAAGAGAGAGAGAGAGAGAGAGAGAGAGAGAGGAAGAGAGAGAGAGAGAGAGAGAGGAAGAGAGAGAGAGAGAGAATGTGAATGAATCAAATGTGTTTTTAATAGTAGTATTATTTTATATGGAAATCAATTAGTTATAATTCAGAGGAGAATATAGTTAGGGTTCATTAAAATGAAGGAAAACAAATATCTTGATCTGAAATATAGCAAATTAATTTTAAATTAATTCAGGTACAATTACCAAACATATCTCAAGGTCTTTTTGTCTTTTTAATAATTTAATTAATAAACGAATTATATAAAACTATTGTCAGTGCACTACAAATAAACTGGTTATATTCCTTTATTAATAAAACTTATTTAAAAAATACAAGGCTTAACACATTTATAAAAATGCCTTCTGCATTTCTTCTGCAAAAAAAATAAAATATAAAATATCGGCCGATATATCGGTTTATCGGATTTTAAAACCAACAAATATTTGTATCGGTATCGGCCTTCAAAATCCTTTATCGGTCGGGCTCTAATACAGAATCGCATCAAAAATTCACCATCTAATGTTAAAATGTATTTTTTTAATCCTTTTTTTTATCTTTTCACATGGCAGTCAAAAATTACTTTAATTTTATTAATGACTTTTTTATTTCAATTAATGTACTATATTTTACTTTGAGAATGTATTTTATTTAATATGTTGTACTTTTAGCCGATTTAATTGTACTAAATTATATTTATGCAGTAGTTATAATCCATTTATTCACTTTGAGCATAGACCTTAAAATTTAATTTCCAACTTAAACTGGCGTAAATCTTGAACACCTTGAGCACAGAATTAAGTTTGGTCTCTTTTTAAAGACGACTCTTGGCAGATTATTGCTGAAGTAAAAAAGTGTTAAAAAATTGAACTTAAAAAGTTATAGAATTTCTGTTTATAATAATTTAAAAAATGCACAAAAATACTATTATCATTTTTTATATGAAAAATATATTTATTTTCCAAAATACGTTTTACTCTAAAACTGGGAGAAAATCAAAGCCATAAATCTAAACAAGCTGTGTTCCAAATTATAGTTTTATATCTTAAAAAATTTGCTTTCAGTAAGACTTTGTTTGGGCGCAGAACCAAACGCTTCCACTAGATGAAAATAATCTCCCATTTATTTTCAATGTGCTTATTTTTGGCAAATGTTTTCAGGGCCATTTAACCTTTTTTTAATCATGTCCATGATTTTTCAATAGTCCACTTTAGACACTCTACCAACTATATAAGTAACTTTGCAACTACATGTCAACTTATTCTACTAAACCTACTGTAACAATAAAAGTCGACTAATACTCTATTGAGAGTAAGTTGATGTAGTTGCAAAGCTACTTATAGTTAGTAGAGTGGTTACAGTGGACCATCAAAATTAAGTGTAACCTAACGTTCTCCCTTTAAATACTTTGGTCAGTTCAAGAAAAATGTATGCAATTTTATATTTTTTAATTAAAAATTAAAAAAGCAGTTTCTTGTCTATCGTTGTTTTGTTCAACTGGTCGAGGTTGATATGGGATTTAGAAGGTAATTACTAATACAATATTTTTAAGAGAGAGTAATCAGTACAGTAATCTAATTACACTGTTGAAGATAGTGCTAGACTGCTAGTAATTAATTACT
The DNA here is from genome assembly GCA_030578275.1 of Meda fulgida. Classification (NCBI taxonomy): domain Eukaryota; kingdom Metazoa; phylum Chordata; class Actinopteri; order Cypriniformes; family Leuciscidae; genus Meda; species Meda fulgida. The sequence goes on from CM060622.1 coordinate 2,589,468, forward strand.
TTTTTAGAGTAACTTACCCAACACTGTTGCCAACAGAATGAAAGCCTATTAACAAAAGCCGGTTTTCCAGCACGCTTCGGTACGGTTAGCCAACTGGGCCGAGACTTTCAGGCCAGGAGCGGTTTGTAATCGTGCCGTGGAAACACCTGGAACCGTTCTCAGAACCATTCGGACAGACGGTGCAAAAGCGGTGCAAAAGAATGCATAATTTTATAGTTGTAAGGCCTTGGGATTAAAAATTGCAGTTTTAATGGGTTTCAATGGGGAGATTAGTCCTTAGGCTCCACCAAGGTCCTTAGTGTAACTATTTTGTGTAGCTAGTGTAAAATAGATTTATGAAGGAAATGAGGGTCAAATATTAAAATACACACATCTGCCAAAATGCATGCAGTTGGCACTAACAGGCAAAATTATCACACAAAAAAATGAAAAAGATAAAAATATCCGTAAGGATGCACACATTGCTAAAAAACATCTAGTAATATCCATCCTCATGCTGTACCTGTTCATGTTGTGATGCCTTAATTTACTTTAAAGTCCCCCTGTGGTGAAAATCCAGCTTTTAATGTTGTTTATATGTCTCTGTGGTGTTTTTAATATGCTTTAAGACAAACCATGTGTAAATTCATAAGCCGACAGCATTGCTGAGTATTTTCTCCTTAAAACTGCAGTGAACCACAGACAGTCTCAAAAACACGGTTTGAAAGACCACATCCTACTTTGTGTGTGCATTTTGTGATCCAAAAATCAAAAAACAATCATATCGACCTCAGTGCACTCTGTTACACCTAACCAGATTGCATAGGGAGCCATAAGGAGAGTATTAGAGGTGCACTTCGCTGATCTCTCGGAGGATTTGGGGACCAGATGGTCAGAAAACTACTTAAAGGATAGCAACAGATTTAGAGGAAGATTCTTCTCCCGGGTCCATACTGCACCTTATTTACCATATCAGCTCGATCAACTATAATGGCTACAGCCTGAGGACATCAGGAACTTCACACTTTACAAACCTGAAACGGTCAAAAAGAAACCACATATTTGAGAATTTCCCAGAAAGGATATTCTTTTTTTCCATACAAATACAGGTGGGGTCACATTGTAGACGTACCAGACATTATGAGGCTGACAAAACCTGGCAAAGTTGTTCTATAATCTTCCTTTAGCAATCAGCAGGGCACTCTTGAACAAAAAAAAAACACATGTGGACAGTGAGGTTTCGGCTTGTGATCAAGAGTGTGAATCTTTCAGAAGGAATTTGCACTCTCTTGTAACAATCTTTATCACACGTGAAACACTGAGGGCTTTCTGTGGCACGTTCTTGTGAAAGCATAAGAGGTGATGTAATTGTCATGGACAGTGAGTGTGACTGGTAAAGCAGGAACCAAAGAACTACGCAAAAACACTCCAGAATTCTCCAGAAATATGAACGGCCTGCATTTAAACAAATATAACATATGCAACGTCTCGTCTCCTACAAGCTTAAAAGCTAATTAGACACATTTATTAACTACAGCGGGACTTTAAATATTTGATCTCTGAAAAGTCATCTTTGATCACCAAAATCAATTTTTTTAACTTCTTTTCCTTGAAATTTTGTTTAAAAATGTTCTTAAAATACCTTGACTGTAACTCTACACCGTTGCCTTATTTAGTATACGCGGTTCTATTAATATGCTAATTAGCCCCGCCTCCACTCACACCATTGGAACAACATCAAGGTGAGTAAATGATGACTTGATTCTCATTTTAGGGTGATCAACCCTTCAAAGTCCCCCTGTGTTGAAAATCCAGCTTGTAATGTCTCTGTGGTGTTTTTAATATGCTTTAAGAGAAACCATGTGTAAATTCATAAGTATTTTCTCCTTAAAACTGCAGTGAACCAAAGACAGTCTCAAAAACACGGGTGTTTCTGACGTCACAAACTACCCTGTAACCAATCAGATCAACGTGTGATCGTCAACGAGTGGATCTCTGAGTGAGTGAGTGAGTGAGTGGAGGCGGGGCTCATTTACATATTCATAGAACCGTGTATACTAAATGAGGCAAGGGTGTCGAGTTACATTCAAGCTGTTTTAAGGCATGAAGAAAGGAAAAAAAAATTGGTGATCAAAGATTAATGGATAAAGTTCTTGACTACAGCGGGACTTTTTATGAGATTCAGCAAAAGATAATTCTGCATAGGCCTAGTTAAATTCCTGACACGGTGCGGTGAACCCAGAGGAAACTTCAAACCCTCTCAACCCCAAAACCAGTTTAGCGACTCGATTTGCCGGACACTTGGAAACAGAGATCCATTCAGACAGCACTGCCACGTCAACGGCACAGCAAGTCAATTAGTCAAACGGGTCCTTTGTTTCAAAACCAAGCCCTGCTCGAGATCTTTTGCACTGTAACGGTTCCTGGAGCGGCTATCCCTGATTATAGAGACAAGAATGCATATACAATAAGAGCATATGATCTAAGCACTGGCCAATCACAAGAGAGCACTGTGACCGAAGTATGTTTGCAGTTGAAACCGGGTTTAATGAGGCATGGAAAAGCAGGCGTTCCTGCCTTACGTTCAGCTGCTTTTACAAGCGCTTAGAAGTCACTGTAAGAGTCAGTAATGCTCTGAGAGAGCAGGAAAGAGGAAATCACACTTTTAAACACACTAAAACATTACTGGGAAGAATCATCAAAAAAATGCAGAGGACAAACATCCATAATCTCACTATGTTCACTGCCTCTGGGCTTGGGTTTATTATTGCTGGTAATAAGCAAAGATATACTGTTGCAAAACAAACGTGTTTCAAAGTAAAGGAAGGGGACTGTTATATAGGACTGCTGCCAAAAATAAAGAAACAAGGGAAAATATGCTGAACATAAAGTGAGGGAAAATATGCATTACTTTAGAGAACTTCTTACACAACATCCAAAACAACCTAGAAATCAGTGTTTAAAGAGATCGTTTAACTGGGAAAAATGGACAATTACAAGAATGTAATCAAATATTTAATAGTGGAACAAAGGTGACAAATTCACTGAATATTTTGGGTAATCTTGTCGCTCTCAATGCCCATATATTTTTGTAGGCCAACCTGGAAGTTCGCTTCACCCTGGTTCCCTCGACAAAAACACAGTAAGATTTTTAAATTGTAGAAAATGGGGTCTGTGACCAACACAAGTTTATGGTTCTTACATATTTAGTTCTTCACAAATAATCACAATTTTTAAGTTTAAATACAATCGGCAGAATAAAAAAAGATGTGTAGTTCATTTATAGCCTACGTTTAGCTGTCACAACAATTTCGCCATTAAGCTTCCGACTACTCTTTTAGTCTTTATTTTATTGTTAAAAAGATTTGACAAAAAGAGAAAACACTTTCCCTGGAAGTCTGAGTTTGCACTTATTTTAGCCACTTGTTAGCAGTCTTTGCACAAATCACAAGGCGGTTTTACAGCATGATGCATTTTATGTCAAAGAATAAAATGTGAAAGTATCTTCAGCTCGTGTTAACCACAGATCTTATTTTAAGCATTTAACCAAAAACCTCTTAAAAAAAATAATAGAAAATGATGAAACTGCTGAAAATAGAAAGTGCTAAAATTTCTGCATTTTGGTTAACAATAATAAACCATCCCTGCCGCACTTTATTTGAGTTCAGTGATTTTTCCCCCAGATTTAATTGTAGTCAAGCTCTCAAATGCTATTCTTGTTTCTGCATGTTTAAATCTGGGGTGTCCCGATACGATATCTGCGAGAACCAAGAACTTTGCATACAGTGCGCTATTCTCAACTGTATGCAAAAAAAGGAGTATTGTGAATTGTTTCAAGAGGAGGAAGTACATTTTACAGTGAATAATGGCTTAACTTTCAGTTCATCACAAAGCAAGCATACATCATTTGAAGAGTTATAATTTAGAGCTGCATTTTTTATTATGCTTTTTATGGGACATTTCGAGCTTGGCATGTTTGGTCACCATCCACTTTCCCTGTATGCAAAAGAGCAGCCTGGGTGATCTGATAAATAACTCCTGTGCTCCACATAGGGGTGTAAAAATATATTGTGTCACAATATAACGCAATACAAAAATGCATCAACATGTATCGTGGATAGTGACAATATGTATTGTGTATAATTCACCCAAAATGAAAGTTTCTGTGTGAGAAAAAAATTCAAGTTTACAGACTTTTAGTGTCAGTACTATATTATATTCAACATTATAAATAGCAGTTTAATATAATAATGCAATGGGGGAACATTTGGGGGTCCTGATAATGCCAAATGTCTTTTTACTGGTAACATATATGTAAAATAATGTAGGGCACTTATCTACTCAGTGAAAGAGTGCAAGCAGATTCATCTAAAATAATTCAGCTTGACAATCATGAATATTTTTATTCTGGTGTCACTATTGTCCTGTACATTGGGTTTCCAGCACCAAGTCCAAGGCTATTGATTTACACCAACAATGTAATATCAAATTTAGCATTTTAATCAACAGTACATTGTTTGTTAACCTTTTATCATATGTCTTGGAGCATCGCAATAATATTGTATCGTGAGTTCAAAATCGTGATATGTATCGAATCGTGACATGAGGGTTTCGTTACAACTCAAGTTCCACATTTCTTTTAATAACTGATGAAGCGTCTACGATCAAAATATTGTTGTATAAGTGTATATTTATTACATTTTGTGTGACTCCTCTTCAATAAAGAAGTATTTTTTTTTATGTTGAAAGAGATTTACCAGTGGTCATGCCAGAATCTCATTAAAATACCAATGTCTTGGAGTATCGCAATAATATCGCATCGTGATATGTATCGAATCGTGACATGAGGTTTTCGTTACACCCCAAGTCCCACATATTTCTTTAAATACCTGATGAAGCTTCTACAAATCAAAATATCAGAGTATAAACATATATATGTGCGACTTCTTCAATAAAGAAGAATTTTCATGTTGAAAGATTTATCCCTTCACGAACAGTGGCCATGCCAGAAGCTCATTCAAATACCAATTAAAAACGTGATTCTACATATCAGTGATGAAGACGGGGCGCAGGATCAGAGGACCGGCTCATGCAGGGTCTGTCTGGGAAACGCCGGGTGAAGGCACTGAGGCTCAGGCTGTCTCGGAGATAAAGCAGGACAGCAGGATGAGATAATTACACAGATAATGGGCCGCTGGCAGCTGGCCCTTTGATTTATGACAGGGGTAGAGGGGTAAAAGAGGCCTGGGAGGGCATACCGGTTCAGGCACCAACTCGCCCCATGGACATACTCCCCTCACACATGTCAGTGTAATAACAGGCCAGATCTGCAGTCAAACAAACACACATGTTCAGAGACGAGAGCCCTCGCCTACAGCTACTCACACTAAGTGGCGGCAATGACCTTGTCAGGACAATTTTTAAAGCGCATGCATGTCTGTTTGCTTTAGAATAAAGGACACTAGAAGCCAAACTACCACAGATGTAATTGACAGATAGTATAAGTGGACTTGTCCCTTTGTACTATGAAATTGTGCTCATCTAACTCGTCTAGCTTATCTAATGTTTATGTTTATATATATATTTGAAATCTGAATATCGTGCAAAAGTTCATGCATTTCAGTAATTTAAATTAAAGGGTGAAACTAATATATTTAGTAAATATAACTATATACATATGCAGGATTATTTTTTTTTATTGATTTCATGTAATTTATTTGGGGTTCATAATCATCAAAATTATAACTTTTGCACGAAATTCAACATTTTTCGAGTTTCACCTGTATATAGGGTTGGGAATCGAAAATGAATACTTGAGGTCAGGACTCAGATACTTACTCTTATCGACTCCTTTGTGTGCATTTTTATATGACTTTAAACCATTCAAGCGCGGCATGACTCGCCTGGTGTTTTGTGCTGCACACATGAGTAACAGTATATTGTGCCGCTCTTAAAGTGACAGTAGCCTAATATACCTGATGCCATCTCTATAATAACACTAATCAAACAATATATAATATATGCAATTTATAGTAATATACAACACTGACCTATATAAAATTAATTTAAACTGACTCACAGAAAAAATAAAAAAATAAAACTAACTTCAAGTCATGAGACAAAGAGGGACTCACAAAACTAGTCTAATGAAGATCTCTTTAAAAAAAACAATCGCCAAATAAAAAAGCAAGTTAAAATTATTACAACACTGACTATCGTTGCTAGGTAAACATGCATCTAACTAGGTTTTCCGTTAAAATCAGACATAAAAACACTTAAAATCGGAGTATAAGAAATTATCTTTATTTTTTTAAATCTATACGCTACAGTTTGAACTGTAATAAGTATTGATATCTGCTTCAAATGTCGACATTAAACAGCAGCCTCGCTCCTCAATGATCACTGAATCATCATATATCTGCTTTACTAGATATTGACACCAATTAAAAACAAATGTTGCTATACCAAGCTCAATGCTTTTGTCATTAAAGAGAGTAAAGCAGCTGCACTGATAAGCATCCAAGTGCAAGAAAGAGCAGAGCCGTGTGTGAAACACTGTAACCTGCCTACAGGCTCTTACTTGGGTTCATAAACTACAGATAGTTCAACATTTCCGCAGGCCTCTGGCCAAATGATCATTAATTAAGGGGAACTAGAGGCTTCCTGAGCCTGAAAATGAAAAACAAGATCCATTTCCAACTACGACGCACAACACTTACTTTAGGATGTAAAAAAAATAACCTTTTCACATCAGAGGTACAATCTCAAAATGAGCCGGGGAAAAAACGAGCTAGATGTTGATCTCAAAAGCCTGCATCAGACTGTGAATATAATACAAGAGGTTTGTTTATGACGAAGATTTTGGGGTTTGTTGTGAATTCCTCTACATGAAAAGCAGTCAAACAGAAATCAAGATTTTGCCCAGAGATGCTGCTGGTGTCCTGAAAGTAGTCCAGCAGATATGACTTTATCTTCCACAGATGGAGCAATGGATAATGATCCAACCATCACAAACATTCCTTGCACTGTAAAGGTGGTTGTTTTTAAAGGCCCACTGAAGGCACAGCTTTGTTTGATGATGCGTTGACGTAATTTCCTCTGAAACAGGAAGCTACGGCGGGACATATTGGCCCCTCCCCTTTTCCATCACAGACTGCAAGTCATATTTGACGGCACCATGGATGCGAATCCGAGCGCTGATGATACGCTGGATTCGACAATAGAGTTGTGAATAAATTCTAGCCATTTCATTCTTAACCAACGAAATAAAACTCGAGTGTTTGAGCAACCGAACACACACTCCAACCCATATTGCTCTGTGACGTGTCAACGCTCACTCTCGCCAGGTGGTATATATATTGCATAGTGGGCGGAGCTTTAGATTCTAGAGAACATTTGATTGGACAGAAGATGTGATGAGAAGCTGAAGTCCGCGATGATGTCATAAAAATCTCTGATACATTTTAGCAGAAGAGAGACTAAGTTTGAAAGCTTATATCTCCTAAATGCGAATTTTGTTATTGTTTTGGAACACACCAGGTTATTCATAACCGAAAGGCTAAAATATTCATAAAAAAAATTGATATCAGGGGGCCTTTAAGGTTAGATATTTTACCGGAAGGTTCAGATCATATTTTGAACGTTTTATAGAATGTTTACAATGCCATTTTTGGGGCAATTATGTCATTTCAGGAGCTCCATTCAATATGCAAGAAAAGAATGTTGAGCAATTAAGGATGAATAAATGATGGTGATTTTTACATCCCAGCGTATTGTTGTGTCTGGGTGTGTAAAGCCACTCCATGTGGACGGGGGTCAGAGCCGTTGAAGAGGATGACCGTGATCCGAGTGTTTAAAGCACAGACAGACAATCCCTCCTCTCACTCTCTCCCGCTCGGACACAATATCCGTTGTTGGCTTGTGACATTTCACTCTAGAGACCTTATCTACAAAAGCCACTCTTCAGAGCGAGCCAGAAACACGCAGGCCTGTTTAAAAAGAGAGATTCCCCCCCGTTTCCACTCGCTGCCGCATCACAGCAGTTCGTCTGCAAGCCGATCTCTTCTGTTTCCGGTCTCGTCCCTCCCTGTCCTTGACAGTCCAGCGGCCTCATATCCAGTGAGAGAGGGAAAGTAATTTCCTGAAATCTCTTCAAAGATAAAATAGGACTACTCAACTCTACTATTCACAAACTTCCACATTACAAACATGTACTGTCAAAATTATATACAGTACATCAGTGAAGTACATCAATATGCATACAGAGACATGTTTTTTCCTGCTTTGAAAATATTTTGACGGCCACCAAAATAAATCCTTCCGGTTTCTCTCTTGAATCCAACACGGAAGTGACTTAAACTGCAATTCATCGACTGGCCACTAGAGACAGGCTCTAAAAGAGAGAGTAGATCCCATAGACCCCCATGTTAAAATGCCCAACTTTACAGCAGAAAAAAAAACATTTTTTTAAAAAGTGGATTTGGTCTATATAGCCGATTTTGCCCTACAACTAGGAGGGGGTGAATTTTTTATAACTCAATCATTTAAATTATATTAAGCCTTAAAGTTCTGCATAATTAAGGGCGTGGCCACTTGAGTGACAGCTGGATTGCCGCTGATGTCACTTCTAGCCGTCTGTCTGTTAGCATCAGGTCACCTCAGCTAATACGCCTCTTTGCTCATTTTCCGTTATACGGGAGTGTCCGTCACGGACACTACGTCCATATTTTTTTTAGTCTATGTATGGTGTTTGCGCAAGGGCTCTGTGAAGAGCACCAAAGCATATTTTTAAAATGTGTTGTGTAGCTTTGTGCTTTCTAGCCAATCACAGGCATATCTGTTGAGCGCGTGAACCCAATGGCCAATCGGATGCGTTTAAGTTAGTCAGAATCCAGAGTTTTTGCTCAGTTCAGCATGCTCACAAATCCTTTTATTATAACCAACAAAGTATAAACAATGCACAGCATAGAAAGATCCATTGATTATAATGGGAGTTTTCGCAAGTTCAGCTTGTGTGCCTCGCATTGTAATAGGGATGTGACTGAGGAAATAGTTGAATATAAAAAAATTAATATGTAGTGAGAGTGTAGAGAGAGACACTAGCAACGTTTCCATTACCCTTCAAATTGTGCAAATTGAAAATATGCCCGATGGAAACACGTTAGTTTTGCAAAAACTCACATAAATCGCAAACAATGTATCACACTTGCATGAGGTGGATTTTCAGGCAATTCGAAAAAGGAATATTTCGCAAAACTGCAATGGAAACAGTTTTCACATTTACAGGTCACCTTGCGTACATAAAAGTCGGTCATTCTTTAAAGGCGGCGCGGTGTGTTTGGACAGAAGACGAGACAGAGTTCTTCATTAAATTCACAAAAGATTCTAAACAACAAAGAAATTCCACAATTTATCAAGACCTTAAAGCAGAAATGAGGGAGAAACACCCAGAAACACTCATATGTGCCACTCACAGTATAAGGTCTTTCCTTGCCATTAATACTTGAATAACACGCCTACGGCTCATTTCATTAAAAATACTGTCTAGTGCGGCGGCTGAGATACACGTAAACCTACAAACATCCGTTGCCAGTACTTTTGGAATTACATATCACGAGAGGAAAAAAATACATTTTGGTCACATAACATTAATGGAAATGCCATTATTTTGCAATCTTTTCTTTTTTCTTTTAGAAAATATTGCAAAAGATTTGTGCAAATCTGTAATGGAAATGCGACTATATTGTATAACAAAGAAAGGAGAACTCTACCATTTAAATGCAGAAATATCAATGCATAATTTTCAGATTCCAAGCATCACAACTCTTGATGGATCCCTGAGTGGCTGAAAACGGCACGGTTTAAAACTGGCTCTGGCTGGATGAATAATCGAAAAATAATCGAAACCGAAATTCAGAGCCTATAACCGACGTCATTTTACCATGTCGGTTATTTCGGTTTTTGAATCCTATTAGTATTTCCGCCCACTGTGTGTTAATGTACTTTCCCCTTTAAACATAATTACCGCGTGTGTAGTCAAGTAACTCCGCCCGTCCAGTCTGCGACATTGAAGCAACATGAGCTCCTTTCACACAGCGCGTTGATCCCGGGTACCAAACACCTTCTGTGTGAACGCAAACCAGAGCCGGCGCCAGCCGAGCGCTGATGAGGGGGCGTCTGAAATACTGAGAGGGGGCGTTAACGCACGTCACCACTTTTTGCCAGGGTCTCCCCACCACTTTTTAAAACATCTTTGCGGCAGCAAAGCGCGCTAAAATGTTTTTTCTAGCGCTACAAATGTTTTTTTTTTTTTAAATCAAGTGATCAAAGTGCTTGCTGCTTCGATCAGTGAAGCAGATACATTGTTGTCTTGTGGCTCGCACGCGCGCTTCAATCCGTTGCGGAGACTAACGTTTCGTTCTGGTAAAATCACAAAAAAATGTGCAAAACACCCTCACACACACACACACAGTCACACACGCACGTGACAAGCAATGACGCGTCACCATGGAAACATTAAAGTGACAGATTCTAAATAACTGTTTCCTTGGAAAACTCACGCAGTTAGAATATTTTAAACTTACGTGTGAAAGGGTAACTAAAATATTAATTTAGCTTAATATTCACAAAAATAAGAAAATGTGAAAATTTAATTGGCAAATGTGATTTTTAAATAGCATATTTTATCAGTAAAATCCTGTTTACATTCATGGTGATATGAGGGGGCGGGAGAGTCCCGTTGAGGGGGCGTCGCCCCCTCACGCCCCCCCATGGCGCCGGCCCTGACGCAAACACGACCCGGGATTGGTGCCAGGTTGGGGACACACGGTAGTAACATTGCCGTGTTCAGTCCCGAAACACGCGCTGTGTGAACAAAAGCCGTTGTTGTAATGATGGTGCTTAAGCCGGGATCGTTCGCCAGCGTGAAACGGCACGTAATGCGCTAGTTTATGATCGAGTCAAAGACAAAAAATGCTCAAGCGTGGTTTCTCGAGAGAGAAATCACTGCAAACTATAGACGCCGCTGAGACATGTCACATGTCTTTGCGTGTTGTGTGTGAACGCACTCTCTGATTCCTCAAATACCGAGTCAACTCAGCAACAGGAGCTGCTTGTACCAAAGAAACACGCGAAAAGAGAGAGAGTCTGACAAACGCCCAGCAACAATTGCCTCCACTCCACAAAGCAGCCTTCGATACAAAAGCATTTACAAATGCTACAAAATATGAAAAGGATTCTTTTTTTAGTTTTATACAAGTTATATTTTACAATATATATGACAATATTTACAATTTATTTTGCTTACAAAAATAACTATTTTCTACTTTTTTTATATTTTGAAATATTTAATAAGCATTAAAAGCTATCTGTGTGTTTCTTTATTTTAGAACCACAAAGATAGGATTACGCACTCTTTCATTAGAAAAAAGTATACATATTTACAGTATAAGCCTTGCCAGTGACATATGAGAAAGTTTTTTAAAATAATCGTTCAATAATCGTAATCGAGGTAACTTGTTCGCTTAACCGCGATTATGATTTTAGCCAAAATCGTCCAGCCCTAATTGGCTCTAACTCACCCAGTATGGTACAAATTACATTAATTTTTATTATTAGATAATTTTATTAAACGTGTACTAAAAATGAATTTCAATAAATAAAAATATATGTTAAAAGTGCACATTTTTTGTTGTCGTTTGTCTCATGTAAAAGATCATTTTTGCACCGTGGGTAATATTTCCATTAGGATTTTCCACCTGGCTTCCATAGCAGGTATATTTCAAACCTGTGGAAAAAGCACGGCTTACTAAGACACCAAGAAAACCTAATTTTAAATCTTAGATACTATTAAAGATGGGTAGAATGTGAATCTGGACACTTTAGAGGACTGAGAGAAAAATAAGTAGCCTAGATGGTATAAGAAGAGTAGGGGTGTCACAATATATCGCAATACAAAAACGCAACAATATGAATTGTGTATAGTTCACATATAGAAAATTACTGTGCGTGGAAAAATGTAAGTTTACAGAGTTTTAATGTCAGTACTAAACTACAATAATGTATAATAATGTAACAATGCAATGGGGGAATATTTGTGGGTCATGATAATGCCGTATTTCTGATGTTACTAGTAAAAAGTGGCCTACATTATTTTAAATATATCTAGTTAGTGAAAGAGTGCAAGCATATTCGTGTAAAATAATTCTGTATTTTCAGCTTCAGAATCATGAATATTGTTATTCTGGTGTCTCTATTGTCCTGTGCTTTGGGTTTCAGCACCGAGTCCAAGCCTATTCATTTACACACCAATATAATACCACATTTAGCATTTTAATCATCATATGTCTTGGAGTACCGCATCGTGAGTTCAGTATCGTGATATGTATCGAATCGTGGCATGAGGGTATCGTTACGCCCCTAGTAAAGAGGGTCGGGAGGATTTCCAGACTCTGTCTCCATCATTCAGCATCTTGTCAGGGAGTCACAATCTCCCATTTCACAGAAACACAGGAGGAATGACGTCAGTCCCCATCCCGGCACAGACTAAACCTCTGGATTTGCAAAGCAAATGCATCACAGGCCTTATTCTCAGACCGTTACGAACCACTATGAAAAGCATCTGGATATACCCGACCCTGCTGTTCTCCCAGGATTAAAGCCATTGGAAAACCGTTCAATCCTCAGGCAACAAGATGGGGAATTTCCATGCGTTATATAACAATCAGGTTGATTCTGTCACTTGACTACATTGTGTAGGATAACTGAAGCCAAAATGAAACATTTAAACAGTTTCATCATAGTCAGGAAGACAACACTGAAATATTTATGTTAGAACTGGAAGCAAAAGAGACATGAAAACTTCAACAAATCAAACTGACTGACCCCACAAAACTCAGTTCAGGCTCGAATCAGCCTGAAGAGACTCTGGAGAAGGAAACATGCAAGCATATGAGCCAAAAACTGTAGAGAAACAGCATGACCTTCAGTTTGTGTCAACATTTGGACACAATGCTATCAACATTGTCTTAAAAAAGAAAGAATACTTCATTAGAAAAAGAAAGCATTTAAAGTTGGAGCTGTTAGACTGCCAGTTTTGGGTGTTACAAAGCTGTCTGAAAGTAGTGAGTGAAGCAAAACATTTATTTGTATTTTTTTCACCAGAATACATAGGCTAAGTTTTTTTTTTTTTTTTCAGATTAGTTACTTGCTTTTCTATTTACTAGACAAACACAAACTAAAAAAATTCTGCTTTCCCCTTAACGGTTACATGATCAATGCAAGTGAACAAAAAAACAAACAAAACTAGACTCCCATTATATTGTTGGAAGCAGAATAAAAGGTTTTGCCAGGTTCCTTTTTTTATTGTTGTTAAATGGTATCATTCTTGAGGTGACATTCTTTGTGCGAAAAATAATGTGAATGCTTCTGCAAAAAGTAACAACGTAACATAATAAGTAGCTTTGTGTAACACACGATACTTCTAAATGCAATGTTCCCCAACACTGCTCTTTTCTGTTCAAACATTTTATCAGACAATACAGCAAGTATTTATATATATATATATATAAAGTTATAAAATACTTTAGACCAATATGATTTCACTCAATGTGGGAAAAAAGAAAACGAGAAATTCAAAATGTCTTGTCCTGGTCGTAGTTGATTAGAAAATGAAGGAGATTAAATGGATTGCTTGTCGATCGATCACTCATGGTTAGGACGCTGTTTAAAGCAACACATCTGTATGTGACTAGCCTATCATTTTTCATCCATTGTCAACTAAAATAATAATGTGATCTTAAAGGACAATTAGTCCACAAGGGGTTTACCAGCAAAATATCTAAACTTAGATCTGTTATTCATCAATAAAAATCCCCCAGGGTGCACAGAGATGCAGAGTAATGCATCATTACTGTCGATCAGGCTCTGAATCAGATATAAGGGTTGTAACCAATAAGTACGGTGCATTTAGACAACAATAAGTACATTAGTAATAACAATAAGTGCATTTAGACAGGCCAGTGATGAGGGTAATAGATAGTCAACTGTGGCGAGCAATCATGATGGCCAGACGCTACACTGTGAGAAATTATTGGTTTAACTAAATTGAGTTAATTTAAATAAAAAAGTTGAGTTAATACAATGAAGGAGATTGGTTTAATAAAATGATTTAAATAAAAATTGTGATAAATCATGAAAATATTTTTTTACAGTGTACACTGTAAAAAAACAAGTTGCTACCTTTAATTTAAGTGCAATCAACTTGAATGTTTAAGTCATTTCAACCTCATATTGAGTTAAATCTTGTAGTAAGTTGAACATTTCTTAACTTATTTTGATGAGTTAAAGCAATATAAAAATCATATAATTAGTAGTGCAGTAATCTTCCTTCGAGCAATACAAGACGACTGTGAATCAGAAACATTCAGGGAGGTCTGGAGAGTCTTTGCAGTGATAATTTGTGGAAAACTTCACCAAGGAGTGAATGAGTCATATCACAGAGTTATAAATCTCGGTCTGACCTCTCGTACAGGAGAAATGAACATCATGAGTTCATCAAGGAAACTCCCACTTACACTATTATTTAAACATGCATCATGCCTATGCCTAAAGAAAGAAAAAAAATCAATTTATATACTTTATCGGGCAATTCACTGTTCAAGTGCTTTGCTTGATCTGAGGAATAGCCTATAGGTTTTCATGCTTGAGTGTTCAGAAAACATTTATTTTTTCCATATTTGACAATGTTGCAGCTCCTCTTCTCCCAGTCTGTCAGTAACGCTCTGTTTAGTTCCTGTCTCTGTGAAGCCCCTCCTTCTGAAAAACACACTGTGCTCTGATTGGTCGGCTGGACCAGTGTGTTGTGATTGGTCAAGCGTTACGAGTGTTTGGGAAATATCAGACCTCTTACCCTAACCGCGAGTTTCAACACCCTACTAACTAACTCAATCAGGCCCTGCCCCTTTATTTTGCATATGCCTTGGGTGGGAATTATTTAAATGAGGAATAAACGTGATGAAAACTCAAGACTACAATGAAGGCATCACAACATCAACATTGACCGCCACAAATAAATTTCAGTGCTTCCCATTCATTAAGTAGACTGTGCTAGCTCGGAAATATATTTAAACGTCTCATAATAACATAAAAGTCTTTAATGTTGTGTTTTGAGGTATTACTGTCAAACAAACTAAAATCGAAACCGCGATAAGGCTTTGTGTCCTTATCAGAAGAGTGTGTTCGCACTCCAGTGAAGCGTTCTCAGTTCACAGTGATTGAATGCAGTGAACTCCATCTAAGTTTAGAGTGCAGATGTGAAAATAAAACGTAACTGCATTGCCAAAATGCATAGTTGACGATTACAGCATTTCACTAGATTTGTAATGAGACATGTTTGTAAACTTGTTTTCTGCCAAAATAAAAGCTCACGTGTTTAGCCTAGCTATCTCTTTCAAGTATAGAAGACGACAAAACGAATTAGGAAAGTTTCATTTAATTTTAAGTGCATTTGTTTTACAATATAAGGCTATTACTGTCATAGGAATAATATTATAACATTATTATCATCATTTTTTTACTATTAGTATTAAAACTAAAAAGAGATTTGAGTCCACTTTAAAGTTCAGGTACAAGTCCCTGCACTGACTTCTTTTTGTGTTCAATTAACACACTAAATAAGGGTTGGATCTCTTAATTTTGAACTCGCAAAGTGCACCAGATTGACGAATTTAACTCAAATGTACACAATTTCACAAAATCCAGTGGTAAACACTGCAGATACACAACATTTCAATAGGAAGAAACGCAGACAACTCAAACTATGTTTCACAACAAAACATTCGAGAACTGTTGCAGGAAATTGCAAAAGATCATGCATGAGGCAGGACTTACCGATACTGGATTTCTTCTTGTTAAAATGCTGCATGCAAGAAGCTAGTGATCCAAGTTATCTGTGTGCCAATTTGCACCAAAAAAACCTAAACTAAAAACCAACTGAAAGCCATGCTTGCTGATGTTCTGTTTCAGCTCTCAATGACTGACGATCTACAGGCAGTCACAACACAATTCCAGTCAAAACACATTTCAGAACGTGCACCTATTTGCCTCCAATTTTGGACATTTAGACACCACAAACTGTCGGCAAGTGGAAATCGGGGCTAAAATAGTGCAGTGTGGACCTGGCTTTAAAGTTTATTAAAAAAAAAAAAAAAAAAAAAAAAACAAGGCATAATAGGAACTCTTTAAAGAATGAGTAGATTGTCAGAAATGTCATGAATGTATAAAAAATTCCATGTTTTATACGCTATATAATCTCCATGGACGCCATCAGGGACTTCATGACACAACAATGACCCTGCATCTGGCTACATCTGACCCTTGCAGTCACAAGTTGGAGCCGTTAGCCAATAGCGGTACAGACATGTGATCGGTGCTGAGCGGCACTCCAGTGTGTCTGCTGACCTCGGCACATGTGCTCAAGCCCACATCACAACCTTTACTGTAATTAAAGAGACAGAGCCCTATGACAGCACACAAAGCCTTTCTGAAGCTGCAGTTGTGCTTTATTTACCCAGCGTCCCATGCTATAACAATCATGCATGAGTAACACTAGATGCTGACAGGTGCGTTCAGATCCTGTGTTGACATTTACTGCAACGCAAGGCTTTACGCATGTTTCCTGGTTCCTCTGGGTTTTGTTATAGATGGTTAGAAGAACGTAGTATTTCAGCTGGAGAGCGCAGGCCACGTGTTCTGCATTTTCAATGCAGTGTTGACCCAAAATTCATAGATCTGGACTTTATCTTATGCAGCTTTACCTCAGCACAAGAACTGCTGATGAAGACTGCCAACAAAAGCGGTAGTTTTAGCATGCTAATGAGAGGCCAAGAAAGCTCAAGAAACTGGCAATAGAGATTCTCATAGTAGCTTTACTGGTGCTTATCAAGCTAAAAACACTAAGAGGCATAAAAATGTACATAAACATTCATAAACACACACATCAATTATGGTAAACGGAAGATCAAGCATACTTGCTTGATGTGCTAGAACCAATAGGGTTCGTTTTAGTGTTACGCAGCATATTTGAGCTTCAGCAAGAACCAATGAGGTTTGTTCTTTGCAAGAGAGATTGAGCTTCTGTTTATGTTCGCTGATCAATGTTTTTATGTGAATAACAGCATAAATTCAATATGTTCATCATAAAGCGGTCACGTTTGAACTTGAACTAAAGCGCTCAATACATATGGATTCATTTTACGATCTCTTTATGAACTTTGTAAAGCGTCAAAGTGGGAGTTGCATAGACTGTCAATGCAGATCTCAGATTTCATTCCAAAAAAAATTTAATTTATGTTTTTGATGATTGAAACGGGTTTGGAGCGACATGCGAGTGAGTAAATGATGACCACTTCTGGGTGAACTAAAGCTTTAAGAATAATAAACAAGAGAGACTCAGTGAGTGAGTACAGAAAGGTGGAGGCCTGGCATGTAAGCAACCATACTTTTCCCGTCCTCTCTATGGCGCCCGTTCCCGGGACAAAGACCCCAACATGGGCGGCACAGGAAGAGTGACTCAGATCCAAAACCAAAACATGACATTATTGTGCTCATATTGACTTTAATGAGCATGCCGCACCTTTAACACACTACGCTTTTTCGTGAACCGAATGAAAACAGATGCAGTAGACCGCCTTCCCTAGAGTCATAATTAGCTCCCACCTTCACCGAAGTTATTCCAGCTAGATTCTGATAGGAAACAAAACAGGGAAACAACACATTTGGTGTTGCACTGTGACTCTAAAGCCACATTCACAACAAGAGCAATAAGTATAACGGCAAAGATATAGTATAGAATATTGTTGGAAAGCTATTTTTCCAACTGAGGAGTGATACAAATATTGACAGCCAATAAAAATCATATAAATTCATATAAGGCACATTCACACCAAGAGCAATAATTATAACGGCAAAGATATAGTTATAAAAATCTTTCTAACTGTAAAAGCATAGCAACAATAACGGCACAGAAAAAAAAATTGTTGGAAAACATTTTTTTCCAGCTGATGAGTGATTAAAATATTGACAAACAATCAAAATCCATCCTGTTAAATTCTAAATTTATAAAGCCTAAATTCAATCTTTTATCGTATAAAGCGATCGTGTCTCTTTAGAAAATATGGATTACTTTTACAATCTCTTTATGAACTTTTTGAAGCATCAAAGTGGTAGTTGCGTATACTGTGAATGGAGGTGCAGAAATCTCTCAGATTTCATCAAAAATATCTTCATTTGTGTTCAGAAGATGAACACAAGTCTTAAGTGTTTGGAACAACATGAGGGTGAGTAATTAATGACAACATTTTGGGGTGAACTAACCTTTTAATAATACAGAAAGTGATCACAATCTGTGTAAAAAAACACATTATGCTGGATAGCCCCGCCCACAATGAAATCTCATTGGTCGAAAATCTCTCGGAATAGCTGCGAGCATTTTTTGCATACCCGGTCAAGACACGTTGCGAGTTGAATGAGGATTACAGGGAGATAATGAAATGTTTTGAGGCTGGATATATCAGTAACAAGGATTAAGGAGTCACACACCATTCCCCCTTTAGAAAGGTCTGCTTCAGGACAAACAGCGAGACCGAGCAGAACGAGGCCTGAGGACACAAGAAGCGGTCTCACATCGTCTGCCAGATGAACACACACACACCCGATAGCTGGACTTATATAATATTGTTAACCCCCAAGGAACAAATACAATCACACACATTCAGAGGGTTACTCCATGAATTGCATTCTAATTCAGTCAATTACAATTGCTTGTTCGTTTTAAATGGTCATTGACTGCATTTTTTAATTTTTTAGGTGCATTTATAATGATTGAAGGATTTTTACATAAAAAAAATGGCATAATTTAATAAATAAATGGCCATTTTCTACACCAATTATTGGCCTCTGATTTAAACACTCCATTTCAGAGGGTGTTTCTCCTTGAAGACTTCACTGTTTGGTAACATGTTTGCACACAAAATTAATATTAGTTTTCTTTTGTAAACTTCCTATTACAGATCTCGATTCTTAAATTTCAAGAATCGTTTTTTTTCCGTCTATCCTGTTTTCAGTTGATGAATGAACAAAACTTTGTATTGTGCCTCCTATCCAATAAAGCTCAGTAAACTCTGTGCTTTGTTATTTTTGATATGAAACAAAGTCAGCTTTTAAATTATGCCAATTTTATTATGAAATTCAAACAATAAAAACCATTTTGGCACTCTTAAATGTGACAGTTCAAGCGAAGTGAAGTCCGATCATCTCTACAGCTTTACTACTAGTTTTCAGAACACACTGAACATGAATTACATCAGACTGTGCGTTCACATTTACATTTAATCATTTAGCAGGCGCTTTTATCCAAAGTGAAATACAAATGAGAACAATAGAAGCAGTTAAACTAACAATAGGACAACAATATGCAAGTGTTATGGCCCTTCCCAGTTTAATCTAACGCAGTACGTCGTGTACTTGTAAATACACAAAATAATTGTAAAATTGGCGGTCTGGGAGAGTATTCACAAACACATTCAGTTATGCTTTAAGTGAATGTAAACAGATGAGAAAGAAAACGCATGTGTAACAGTGTAATGGATCCGTGCGTCAGGACTTAAAGTGACAGCAGCTTAAAAAACCTGCTGCAAAATTATGAGATAATAATAAAAATATCTATATGGCAGTTTTTTCCCATGGTATTTATGCCAAAATTGTGGCCAGTGAAAATTTTGAGTGGCTTGTAATGTTGGGGAAAAAAAGCCCTGCTGACACCTACTGGTGTGGATGCATGAACGTTTGTGTACTATACTGGAAAATGCTGCTTAATAGCAAAGCTGTTTATGTTTTGTTCCTTTCCTTTCATGTTTTTCCTCAGTCTCATACTGTACAAGTAAATTATAAGGATCATGTGAGTATTAAACTTTACACATGGACCAGACGAAATTCATTGTGGAAGATTTGGAAAATGTATTAAATGATAAATCTCTCAAGATCCACATGGAAAAGCGCTCAGTGTGGACAGATAAATCGCAGCTGGAATGTTGTTGCATCATGCATGGTTAGGACACAGTTTTATGGAGCTTTAATGTTGCTTTATTGTCCTTTTTGAAGGTTGACAGTATAATCACCATCCACTTTTGTTGCATGAAATAGAGTAAGCTGTTCTTTGTCATTGTGACTATGTTCTAAAAGAAAGAAAATAACTTGTGATGCCACAACTAATTTACTGGTTACCTTCCGATTCCCATTACAGTAAAAATGTAATGTATATTTACAGCCTTTCCCTGTTTTTGTGTGCTCAAGTTAAGATGGTATCCAAGATTTGAGACAAGATAAGCCACTGATACATCTTTCTCAAACAGCCAGCAGTTTCTGACGTTTTTCTGCGCCCTGTCAAACACTGAAAGAGAGATGTTGAGCAGGACTGGTGGAGACTGATCACTTAACTCAAATAGATCAGGTGCGGTCTCTTCTCACCGAGATAAGAAGGTCAGAGCTGGGGCTCTTTTCCCTCACGATCCTGTACTTTAGAGAAACGGCCCAGTTTTAGTGTCCTTTACCAGGGCCCCAGACTACAGAAAGTGTGTTGTCAACACCAGTTCTGCTGCTGCACATTCATCAAGAGCAGACAGGTACCCTACTTACCTACTTAAGCTGGCTTACTTTCACATCCAAACTATTTCAAAACATCACTATTGCTCATACTTAAGTTTAGGAGTTTTAGCAAAACTTGAAATGCTAC
Organism: Meda fulgida; assembly: GCA_030578275.1. Lineage (NCBI taxonomy): Eukaryota > Metazoa > Chordata > Actinopteri > Cypriniformes > Leuciscidae > Meda > Meda fulgida. The sequence continues at coordinate 2,610,235 of CM060622.1, forward strand.
AAACATGAATAATGCCTTACATCACGCTGTTTGTAGAGGAGGTATTTTTACTGGACTTGCGATTTTCACCTCAGAAGAAAATTAGACCCAAGCCTATTTCTAAGACTCAAAGGCTGGATTCCCACAAAAACAAAAAAATGTCTTAGGCTACGTTCACACTGCAGGCTGAAACGACCCAATCCGATTTTTTTGCCCCTATGCGACCTGTATCTGATCTTTCCATGACAGTCTGAACGACACAGATCCGATCTTTTCAAATGCGACCCAGGCCACTCGGGTACGTGGTCCAAATCCGATATGTATCCGATCTTTTGAAATACGACTTCAATCTGAACGGCCAGGGCACATCTATGCGACCCGCACGTCATTGATATGCGACAAACGTCATAATTCTGCGTTGAAGTAGGCGGGAATGAGAAGATACTGATGAATTCTGTATTAGTGAAGCCACTCACATCAGTATCCCACCACTCCTGGCTGCGACTCGCACCCACAAAAAAACCTTGCTCTCCTCCTTTTTAATTTTCTTCTTAAAACGAGAAGATTGTAATTGTGCTGGCTCTGTTGGGAAAATAACTTTAATATTGCTAAACGAGCTCCACTGTTGACATCCATGTTTAGCTACTTCCGCAAACAACAAGTGACGTCGTTGACCGTTGAGTACCCTTCTGCGCATGCGGGTCACTTCTGGGTCGTTTCACGTTCACACAGGAGATCACAAAAGGTCGCATTTAATTAGAAATGTGAACGGCCTTGCAAAAAACTCGAATTTTAAAAAAAAAAAAAATCGGAATTGAGCATTAAGCCCCTGCAGTGTGAATGCAGCCTTAATATAAATGACAAAACATATGTCGCTCTCATATGCTAAATCGTGCCAAAAATGATGTAATTATAAAACTAGAAAGAGGTCCCCGTTTGACTTGTTTTTGAAGTCTCAATTTCGAATTTAGCAAAAAAGAAAAGTCGCATCACACAGATTACTCAGAAACATCCCTAATAATAGTACCTCAAATGTATTAGAAACTATTTCAAAACATCACTACTGCTCATACTTAAGTTTAGGATACAAACTACAAATGCTACAAACATGAATAATGCCTCACATCACGTAGCCTGGTCAGACTCTCGTACATTTCATTTGAGAAAAAGGCTGGATTTCCAAAAAAATTACAAAGTTAAGAAATGTCTTAATATGAATTACAAGACATAGCCTATGTCGCTCTCATAAGTGCTAAATCGAGCCAGAAATGATGTAATTATACAACTAGAAAAAGGTCACTATTTGACTACCGGTATTTGAAGCCTCAATTTTGAATTTAACAAAAAAGAAAAGTCGCATCACACAGATTACTCAGAAACATCCCTAATAATAGCCCAATTAGTTCATTAGACATCTTATCTTTTGGGATTTTGAGAAGTTGGAGGTTATCCAAGAGGTTATTTACTAATTATTTTGGGAAGAATATTTTCAAGAATTTGAATTCTTCTTAAGTTTTGTCTTAATCTTAAGGAAAAAAGTATTTTTAGTAACAGAAAATAATATTCTAAAGGTTTAAATTAGAAAATAAGAGATTCTTATTAATATTCTTAAGAATGATAAACCATCATCTCATGTGAATGTACTTTAATGTACTTTAAACAAAACTATTTCAGGTGGAAAACTTATTATTTTTGTATTATTTTTTTATACACCTTAAAGGAGTAAAGCTTTTATCTAAATATCACCTAAATCTTTCATGTAAAACTATTAAGAAATCACTTATTGTACATCTAGAGTTTTATTCAATAAGCAAGAGAATGGTTTATAATAAATTAAAGTTATCATACACTATATAAAGACTATTATATTAAGCCCTAAAGGGTTTAGTTTTTTACAAAATTTTAAATTCTGTCATTATTTTCTCATGTCGTTTCCAAACCCATACGACTTTCGTTCATCTTTGAAAAAATGTAGATGTTTGTATCCCTCCACTGAAAGTCTGATCACCCAAAACTTTAAAAAGTTCAGAAAGAGATAGTAAAAAAACTATTGACAAAATATGAACAGGATTTAATTTAGGCTTTCATTCACATAAACATTGATCAACGCAGATACATAAAGCATACAAAATCTCAAACACGTTGATCAATGTTTATATGTGAATAAAAGCATGAAGCAATTCTGTCTCTTCAGAAGACTAGAATTAAATTCATATACATTTACAATGTTTTCTGAACTTTTTGGAGTATCAAAGTGAATGAACCTTCAGCGGAGGGATAGAAATCTCTCAGGTTTCATTAAAAACATTTTAATATGCGTTTCAAATGATGAACGAAAGCCTAACGCGTTTGGAACAACATCAGGTAAATAACTGATGACAGAATGATCAATTTTGCGTGAATGTCCCGATCCATAAGGGAAAAACATCGTAACTCATCATTAAAGCGTCATAAATAGTGTTCTCAGTGAATGATTTTGCTGGGAGTTTAAAGAGGCTTAAAAGTCATTTGAAACTAAGTTCTGGAATTAAATCTGAATAACATCCAAATCCACTCCAAATATTTGTTTGGATTGGACAAACATAACATCAAGCTTTGAATTTCAGATCATCTCAAAAAACAAGCTCCAAGAAAAATTACAGCCTGTAAGATACTTAAATCCAAGAAGATTTATTGCTTGATGATAATTTAGGACTGGCACATATTCTGGTCAAATTGGAAAGCCAATACACATATTTCTGAAGACAAAATGCACAAAGTAAGCAAAATAAGACACCAATCGCATGACCATCTTTATACAAAAATTAGCTTGGCTGGTAACCGAACAATGAGCTGTCAACGCGCATTAGCTTGTGTCTGAAATACAGAAGGGCTTCAGACAAATGGTAAAAGTAATAATTACTGTTGTTTGTGGTTATTTACAGCCGGGAATATGACCCATACTCCCTTTCAGCTGTCCGTCTGTTTACAGCTGTCTGAAATCTGCAATTCAGCTAAATAACTTTACTGTCTGAAGTACAGCTGACATATTCCAGAGGGAAATATTTAAGACATAAAAGTCATAAAAAAAAAAAAAGCTTATGCTTGGTTGGTTAAGATGCTGTAACGATTAAATCCCCCTGTAGTCTTTAATTGTATCGCTTAAAACTCATCTTTGATCACCAAAATTACATATTTAAAGGATTAGTTCACTTTTTAAAAAACTTTTGCTGATAATTTACTCACCCCCATGTCATCCAAGATGTCCATGTCTTTCTGTCTTCAGTCGAAAAGAAATGAAGGTTTTTGATGAAAACATTCCAGGATTTTTCTCCATATAATGGACTTCAATGGGACCCAAACGGTTCAAGGTCCAAATAACAGTTTCAGTGCAGCTTCAAAGGGCTTTAAACGCCACCAGACGATGAATAAGGGTCTTATCTAGAGAAATGAGCCGTCATTTAAAAAAGAAATAAAAAACGTTTAAGTTTTATAAGCACAAATGCTTGCCTTGCTCTGTTCTGTGATGCGCGTTCGTGACTCTCCTGTTGGAACTCGTTCATCAAAATGAACAAACCTTTTTTCGAGTCATTTCGTTCATTTCGTTCATTTTGATGAACGACTTCCGAGTCATGCTTGGGGTCCATTGAAGACCATTATATGGAGAAAAAACCTGGAATATTTTCATCAAAAACCTTAATTTCTTTTCGACTGAGGAAAGAAAGACATGGACATCTTGGATGACACGGGGGTGAGTAAATTATCAGCAAAAGTTTTTTTTTAAAAGTGAATAATCCTTTAAATGATTTTCCTTGAAAAAACATTTTTTTCATGCCTTAAAACAGCTTGAATGTAACTCGACACCCTTGCCTCATTAGGTATACAAATATTATATGAATATGCAAATGAGCCCCGCCTCCACTCACTCAGAGATCCACTGGTTGACGATCACACGTTGATCTGATTGGTTACAAGGTAGTTTGTGACGTCAGAAACACCAGCGATTTCAAGAGACTGTCTTTGGTTCACTGCAGTTTTAAGGAGAAAATACTCAAGAAAATAAATGTATTTGCACATGGTTTGTCTTAAAGCATATTAAAAACACCATATAGACATATAAACAACATAAAGAGCTTGATTTTCACCACAGGGGGACTTCAAGGTTATGTCAGAGCATTGAACACCGTGTTTCTGTAGCGTCAGGGCCTGAAGTATGGATTACCGCATCCCCTTCAAAGTCAAATCCAGGCAACTTGATGACCGTGAGTTTCACTACTTCCTATGGCAGTTTCCTCGTATTGTTGTGTCCAAAAATGCTTCAGATTTCTCCTACAAGCTAGATTCATTTACTACAGTAATGATTTCCGGCATGCGGAAAACGTGGGCGGATTGGAATCCAGTCATAAAAAGGAATTTACAGTATAAAGCTTCTGTCATTTAGCTACAAATTTGGCAAATTTTGGAAGAATATGTCAAACTGAGGCCAAAACACTTCAGATCGTGACTACACTAAATATAGATATTTAAATCTGCGTGTTTTGCTCTTCATTGTGTGAATGAGTGGCGCAGTTTCGTCCACAAACTCAAGTGTGACGCTCGCGGTGTTTTCAGCGTCTGCCATCTCAGTATATGACATAAACTTCAGTCACTTCATTTCATTTAATAAAAATTATTATATTTAAACTCAAAGGTGTTCATGACAACCTGTCAGACAAAAGGTCTAACTTGAAGAAATTGTGACAAATATATAACTATCATACATTAGGCTGTACTTCTCATAGTAATAATAATAATAATAATTTTATTTTTAAATATATATTTTTTTTAAAGGAATATGATCATTTTTCTTTTCTTTTAATTCAACAGCTAGCCTAACCTTTGCTATGCAGTACTACACTAAAAGATCAAATAAAGTGTTGCCTTTTCCTTTCATAACATGTAAGATATTAATTAAATTGATGATGTTTTATGCCTTAATTTGCACAGTTTTTGATGATACATTTTTATTAAATCATAAATCCTGAAAAATTAAAAGACAATACAAAAATGTATGGGAGGGGGATGCATATGGCCCTATTTAATAAATTATTAATGTTTTAAGAATTAATTAAATGATAATTCAAATGTAATTAAACCCAAAAAATCGGAATAAAACATTTCATAGGGTTAGCCTAAACTTTTAATAAATTATTGTTAAACCGTGTAAGCCTTATGATTTCAATTAATTAGACATGCTTTTTGATAACTAAAAAATTAACTATAACAGAATCCAGAAAAACTCAAACAGGAAAAAAAACAAAACAAGTAAAGTCACTAAAATGTGTTTGAGTGATTCTCATCCGCTTTTTACCTTTCCCTCCAGGCTCTATGTTGCAACTTCTATTTCTGTTCTGTGTTAATATTTAATAACAAGGAATTTTAAACCTGTGATGTGATTTGGTTTCAAACTGAAGTCCTCTCTATAAAGATATCTCAAGAATCTTATGGATTTGAACAAAAAGTCTCTATAGTACCATGTTTTTGCTGGTTGTTTTACATAAAATGACAGCAACCATTGTATATGCTTAAAATAAGTGTCATGTCAATACATGAATACAATAATTCAGGTGTATGATTTCATCAAAGGCAAAGTGCTTTCTTGTAAGTGCATGCATTTAGAACAGTAACATGTTAACTTATGAATCTGTCTCAAAAGCATGCATGCAGACCACACTAATATCTGGGGTGTCGTATACAAGGCCAGTTGTCAGAGTAAAGTCATGTCTTGGCACAATCTCTAACAGCTGAGACAAACCCTTCACATTCCTCACATCACCTGTGCCGGGAAACAACAGTCACTAACAAGAGAACATATTCCTCAGTTACTCCAAAATACTCCGACAGCACAAAAGCAAACATGATCAAATGTGATCCCAAACAGCATTTGGACATTTCAGGAACAATAAATTAACTGCATTCAAATACATAGAGTATCAAACTAAGTGGTATTTATTTTCAAGAGCATGCTAAACAAAAGCATTTGTTAGCTTTCAAATGATAAACAACAGATAAATTGATGTTTAAATGCCCACTGCATTTAATTCAATGTGTCGATGTAATTTCCACTGAAACAGGCAGAAGGGGCGGGGCATACCAAACAGCTCCGCCCCTTTTTAAATAGCCAATAGCGTTTCGTTTATATCACAGCTCAGAGCCGTTGAACTCAATAAAGCCACAGTTTTCTCCTAATCTCTAACCGTTTCTAATCGTAATCTCCTCCATATCGCTTTAAAATACAGCATTTTGTGCAGAATTTAATTGAGTCCGATATGTTTTCATGTCTGTGGCGTCTTGATCATATGATCGGCTCTGTGTATCGTGTCTGTGGACCGAAACTGCGGCGGTTTGCAGGAAACTACCTTCGCTTCAATGGAAAAGCATATTTACATTGTCTGAATCGTTCACTATCCCCTATATAGTGCACTATGTGCCATTCACCATGTAGAAAAAAATTGTAAATGTGTGAAAAGTTACCAAATTCAGCTTCAAAAGCTATGTTTACAATGTAGGGGGCGGAGCTTCAGATTCCAGAGAGCATTTGATTGGACAGAAAATCTGATGAGAAGTTCAAGTGCAGAGTGATGTCATCAAAATCATTGATCCATATTGGCAGAAGTGGGACTGTAATGCTCAGCCTATTTCTTTTTTAATGCAAATTTTGTCACGGTTTTGGAGCACACAAGCTTATAGATAACAGTAAGACTAGCATTATTCATCACTAAAAGCCACAAATCTTTTGTTTTTTCTAAAAGCCAAAAACAATTTATTTAATGGGGAGTTTAAAAACTATTTGATGTGGACACTTTGTAATGGTCAAATGTCACTGGAACATGTTGATGTGATTAACTACACCTGAATGAACTTGAGGTGAACGGACTTATCCACTAAAAATCTGAAACGGTTCAGAGAAGTGAAGTCAGGTCTGAGAAAAGCTGTGCCATCGTTTGTTTGCAGAAACCACTTGGTTTGATATTTTGCCATTTAAATGCAATGACATTCAGACACCTTTAAGTCTTAACTTAAAGGGGCCACACACTTTTAGCACAGATATATATATAACTGAGAGAGAGAGAGAGAGAGAGAGAGAGAGAGATGAAACTGTGACTGGGTCCGGATGACTGTGCAGATTTGGCCCATGATTACTGCAGTACTGGGACTGAAGTGAGTCTTCAATAATACATGCACCATCATCATCATCATCATCATCATCATCATCCTCATCTCCACCCATGACATCTGTCACACCTTAAATAAGGTTGTTTATTCAGCCGCACAGAAATGCCAGCTTAAAGTTATCCTAACACATTTAAACCAGTTACACCATTCACTAGTTATGCTGATGTCTGTTGACACTGAATCAAAAGAAATATCACAATATTGTTGTGCACGTATCGTGTGCCACGAGTTAGCGCGCGCAGTAACCATACACATAAAGCAGAAGATGCAGAGAAACTTCGAGTCAGGATAAGTTAGTTTGTGTAATTCGCCGAAAGCATATTTCAACACATCAAATCTCACCTCTCTGAGTTCAGTGTAAAAAAAAAAAAAATCCAGTGTTTGCTGCGCTTCTCCTTTAAGGACGGATCAAATCCAGCGCAGCTCGAGTCCAATAATATCCCAGAATTGTCTCTCTCAAATTATCCGTTGCAACTTTCCAGTGTCCAAACATACATGCCGCTCTGCCATTTTGATTAAAAAAATGACTACAATCTTCTTCCCATTGAAATTTCCGAACAGTGCGGCGTTTCTTTTCTCGTGGGAGTCGCTCGCTGAAACTCCTTTCTGTTTTTTTTTCTGCTTAATCAGTGCTGCTTCTCATCAGCGTCCAGACGCGCGCTGCGCGTACTCGCTGCAGAATGGGCGGAGTCAGTTGTGGCGATGGGCGGCGGCTGCCTTTCAGAGATCCAGTATGTACTAGATGCGTCACGCTGCTGTAAGCCAATCACCGCCTGGCATTGGAAAGAGGCGTGAACGTGCCCTGCCCCTCAACACTGTCGCAAAACATGTAGAAGCGCGACATTTTCTATCACAACAGTAGCGGTTTACGGCACCTGCCCTCATCGCGCTTGTGGTAGAGGAAGGCGGACGTTATGAAGGATTACTTTTGGGACACTTTCTTTTGCAAGGTAACAAACAATATGTTGTCGATGTGATTTTTAAACAGATGAAGAATGCAGAGAGCTTTGAAATGTGATCGTGTTTGTTTGGCCTGTATCATTGCGCAGTGCAGTACTAGTGATTGTGCAATGAGACAAATAAGACAACTTAAAGTTATGGTGAGCACGTTTAAAATAAAAACAGTTTAAATAGTCTATTATTTTAAAGTCACCTACATATAATACAGGGAGTCAGAGGATGTGCTAGAAGTAAAGTAATTGCATTAGAGTGGTAAGAAAAATAGAAAGTTATTTTTTGGCGAAAAGTAATGTGTTTGTAGAATGAAATAGATAGATGGTTAATAAAATGAAATAAAAATAGACGTTTATTGTTTTTTATGGAATATTTAGTATAAAATATTTATCCGTGCACATTATTATAGTTTTTAATTCATGTGTCTCGTAATCTTGAATCAAAATAATTTCCCCTCCCTCCTGCAACCGACTTCTCTTCTCTAATGACGTGTTTACTGGCGCGAGGGCGGGGCAACCTGTCACTCACGTGAGATCCACCAATAGCAAACCACAACCAAAATAAATATATAAAATAAAGCCCCGCTCTGCATTTGTTCTTGTTCGAGAAGCCGTTTCACTCTGATATACATTATTACAACAGTGAAGAAAAGAATATTTCCACTTCCGTTGTCCAGCCTCTTGTAAACAGTCATTTTAAAAAAAGAAATCCAGGATTCTTTGATGAATAGAAAGTTCAAAAGAACAGCATTTATCTGAAATGGAAAGCTTTTGTAACATTATACACTACCGTTTAAAAGTTTGGGGTCAGTAATAATCTTTTTGTTTTTTCGAAAAGAAATGAAAGCAATTAATACTTTTATTCAGCAAGGATGCATTAAATTGAACAAAATAGTCTCTGAAGAAATGAATAATGTTACAAAAGATTATATTTTAATTAAATGCTGTTATTTTGAACTTTCTATGCATCAAAGAATCCTGAAAAAAATGGCACACCTGTTTTCAACATTGATAATAATAATAAATGTTTCTTGAGCAGCAAATCATCATATTATAATTATTTCTGAATGATCATGGGACACCGAAGACTGGAATAATGTAATTTATTTACCATAAATTACAGTTTAAAATATTTTATTCAAATAGAAAAGTTATTTTAAATTGTAATAATATTTCACAATATTCCCATATATATATATATATATATATCAAATAAATGCAGCCTTGGTGAGCAGAAGGGACTTCTTTTAAAAAACATAAAAAAATCGTACAGATCCCAAACTTTTGAATGGCAATTTAGCTCTGAGAGATCATTACCGTAAATGACCCTGAGCACTTGTGGTGTGAACCGTTCCATTGTTTTGATGCGCTTTGACGGTAAAATGGTGCAATTATATCCCTCAGAACCCGGTCCGCCGGTATTAACCCGGTCCGCTGAACCCGGTCCGCCGGTATTAACCCGGTCCGCCGAACCCGGTCCGCCGGTATTAACCCGGTCCGCCGAACCCGGTCCGCCGGTATTAACCCGGTCCGCCGAACCCGGTCCGCCGGTATTAACCCGGTCCGCTGAACCCGGTCCGCCGGTATTAACCCGGTCCGCTGAACCCGGTCCGCCGGTATTAACCCGGTCCGCCGAACCCGGTCCGCCGGTATTAACCCGGTCCGCCGAACCCGGTCCGCCGGTATTAACCCGGTCCGCCGAACCCGGTCCGCCAAGGTAATAGTACCTTGGTCGTTGGTACTAACGACCGATTAACGATTTACTACGATTAACCGTTGCCCAGCCCTACAGTGAACGCACATATCTATCATACTCAATCCTGCATGAATGAAACAGCATGCACCTCTTAAAAGATAGTTTGCCAAACTCTTTAAGGAATGGGAATCACCAAAAGCGCGCCGTTACACGCCTTCATGTGATGTCACTCCAAACCCAAAACGAGAAGTGAGATCCAAAATCTTCACTGTTTTGTTTGAAATGTGAACCAGTCTCTCAAGCTCCAAAAATAACGCCATTAAAGTATAAAAGTAGTTTGTTTGAATCATGTGCTATAATCGTAGTCTTCTGAAGTCATGCGATGGCTTTGTGTGAGGAACAAGCTGACATGTAAGAAGTCGTTTCTCTTAAATCGTATTTTTATTTGCATATATTAAATCTGTAAACTCTGATGCCCACAGTAACCCGGGTTGGTTGAGGATGGATCCAGTGGTGTTGAGTTTCCAGGACAGTCTTCTGCGGCGCTCAGATGTGGCACTGTTGACCGGACCGCACTGGCTCAACGACCAGGTCATCGGGTTCGCCTTCGAGTACTTTGCAGCAGAGCGCTTCAAAAGTCTGAGCGAGAAGGTGTGTTTCATCAGCCCTGAAGTCGCTCAGTTCATCAAGTACGCTTCGAGTCAGGAGGAGCTCGCCGTGTTTCTGGAGCCGCTGAGTCTCGCGACCCGACAGTGGCTTTTTCTGCCGGTCAATGATAACGCCAATCAAACGGCCGGCGGCTCTCACTGGAGTTTGCTTCTCTATCAACGAGACGCCGGGCAGTTCACACACTTCGATTCTCAAAATGGAGGAAACTCATTGCACGGCCGACGTATCGCAGCAAAACTGGAAGCTTTTCTAGGAGAGAGAGTGCCTTTTGTCGAGGAGCAAAGCCCCTCGCAGCAGAACAGCTTTGACTGTGGCATGTACGTGATCTGTAACGCCGAGGCTCTGTGTGAGAGTGTGAGAGTCGGAGGCTGTCCGCTCCTGCCCGCTCAGATCATAACACCCGCGTACATTACACGCAAACGGACAGAATGGCATTCGCTAATACAGAGACTCGCCAAGGAATGACCAGTTGAGATCTTGCGTCGCGCAAAAGTGCCGTCATGTTTGCATGAACTCTATTAGCCAGTGAACTCGGGCTGTGCAGCGATTAATCGCCAAAATAAAAGTCTGTAATTATTTTGTATATGTAAATACACACTCATGCATGCATATATTTAAGAAAAATGTGTTATTTATATATAACATATTTATATATAATATCAATGCAAATATTTCTTAAATATATACATGCATGCATGTGTGTGTATTTATATATACAAAATAATTATACACAGTACACACACATATATTATGTAAACAAACTTTTATTTTGGACGTGATTTACCGTTGCCCAGCCCTACAGTGAACGCACATATCTATCATACTCAATCCTGCATGAATGAAACAGCATGCACCTCTTAAAAGATAGTTTGCCAAACTCTTTAAGGAATGGGAATCACCAAAAGCGCGCCGTTACACGCCTTCATGTGATGTCACTCCAAACCCAAAACGAGAAGTGAGATCCAAAATCTTCACTGTTTTGTTTGAAATGTGGACCAGTCTCTCAAGCTCCAAAAATAACGCCATTAAAGTATAAAAGTAGTTTGTTTGAATCATGCGCTATAATCGTAGTCTTCTGAAGTCATGCGATGGCTTTGTGTGAGGAACAAGCTGACATGTAAGAAGTCGTTTCTCTTAAATCGTATTTTTATTTGCATATATTCAATGATGGCACATGAAGACACAGAATGTGTGCATCTCAACTAATCGTTTTGCTCCATCTTTGAAGTCGCATAAACTACTTCTGTAACACTTGCATGCTTTTGTAGTTTATATTTAGAGCTTGACATCATCAGTCCCCATTCACTTTCAGTTTTTTCTGTCTTTTGTCTTCCATTAAGGAAATAAAACCGCACATGAGGGCGAGTAAACGATGCCCGACTGTTCCTTACATTGATGCGCTGTTCCTTTAAGAACATCTATAACCTTTCATCCCAGAAGAGACTTGTGATCAGTGTAACCAGTCAGTTATCAGCACAAGCCGGTAGATTGAGAACGTATTGTTGCTGATTAGTAGCATGAAGTGAGTAAGTGAATGTGATGCTTGTTTACGAGACCTTTTGCTCAGGGCTTATTTTGAGAAAAGACAGAGAATGTGATCTGTGACCTTACTGTACGCCATGGACATCTAGTGTGTAGTAGTGTTTATTTATTTGACCAAGTGCATCATCAATTCATCACTCTGAGCTGAAAAGATGCTTCATAACCTCAAATGCATGATTGTATGCGTTTATTCTTCTGCTGTATGAACTGAATGAAACCGATAAGAACGAGCACATTGTTTTATCTCAATAAAAGAAACACACGTGTCTATTGCAGTGCAGGTCACTTTACTGTACGAGTATTATAGTTAAATCACTGAGTGTGAGGCATCATTATTTTCTCTCTGTCATGTGTTTGGGTCTTATTTATTTGCATACACGATGATTGTGCTGCTAATCTACATCAAGACTATATGCATGAATACGTGCAGCAACATAGACGAGTATCCTAGATCATTTCTCTGATGTTATTGAATTACTGACATTGTTAAGAAATATCTTATTCAAAATAAAAAGTCGTTTGGGTCTAAGTGGTGGAGACCGGGGCAAGTTGTCAGTCGGTAGATAAACCCTTTAAAATCTTTACTACTAGAAAGCTATTGAACACTGTCAACACTATAGCTTAAGGAAAAAACCCATTCGGAACATCTTGTTTATTGACTTATACCTTTTATTGTAATATGATATAGCAAATATTGTTTTTTAAAGTAGTACTACTATTTTTAAGTCCAGTGTAATATACAGTGTAAATTACATAGACCAGTGGTTGCAAATCAGGGGACCGGGGCCTCAGCAAAACTAGGACTGTGTTTAAATACATTTTTTATAACATTCCCTCGCTAAATTCCCTCCTTCTCGTTCACTCGTTCATTTCTTACATTGGACGAGTGCCCTCAACCGGCGGGACCCTTCGCAGTTTTTATTTGATTTTTTTAGATCACTTGTAGATAAATCAAGCTCGAGTTGCTGTTGTGACGTCACAAACGTGTTGCATTGTGGTCTATGGATCTGCCTGAAGTGAAGTAGAGGTTAAAATCAAGGGGTCGAGGGTCGGTCTAAATAAACTTCCCTCGTCCACTTGACGAAATTAAACACTTCAAAATGGCGGTGAAGTGAAGTGCTTAGGGAAGTTTGCGAGTGTATCTACTGTCTAAGGCCCTGTCCCTGATGGCATAATTCAGACAACAATTTCACACAACAGTAGGGTATCCCGTTTATCATTTTAGGTTTCAGAAGGGTGATATGCACCCTCGATGCGACTCACTTTTGCTCAGACTTAATCGAGCAGATTTCTACCCAACAGTCGAAGCATTATACGCCACGAAAGTGTGGACTCGGAGGAAGATCGCGAAGGCTTAGTGTTCCATTTGGGACAGAGCCTAAAAGTTAATAAAAAGCATAAAAATAAAGCATAAAAATAAAACAAATAATTTATTTTTATGAATAATACATAAATTATGTACACCCTTTAATATTGTTTTTTTTTTTTTTTTTTTTTTAGAAAACATGGATATGTGAGGTAGCCTAACTTTAAAAGTGTGATTTCTAAACCTGGGAAGTCAGGCGAATAATTTTTGTAATGAATTGTTCTGTTTTATCATGTTGAAAGTGTGAACAAAAAATCCTTATCCAGTTATTCAGGATTTAAATTTGGTCAAAACGAGTGTAAACCTTGAAGAACATTAAAGTCCCCCTGTAGTCAATAATTATATCCCTTAAAACTCATCTTTGATCACCAGAGTGACATATTGAAATGTTTTTTCCATATTTTTTTTTCTTCATTCCTTAAAATATCTTGAATGTAACTCGACACTCTTGCCTCATTTAGTATGCGCGGTTCTATGAATATGCAAATGAGCCTCAGCTCAGAGATCCACTGGTTGACGATCACACGTTGATCTGATTGGTTACAAGGTAGTTTGTGACGTCAGAAACACCCGCGATTTCAAACCGTGTTTTTGAAGCATGTCTTAAAGCATATTAAAAACACCACATAGACATAAACAACATTAAAATCTGGATTGTCACCTCAGGGGACTAGAAACTAGGAGGATTAAACATGGATTAAAATACGTTTTGATAAACTTTGCCTTTGAATATTATTGTGGACAATTTGGGGCGGGGCGGGGGGGGGTCTTAAAATAAAAAACTATATAGCATTCTAATTCTTAACATTTTAATGAATTATTAGTAAAAAAAAAGTAATTGTCTTTTTTTTCTATATGCATCAAACGACCCATTTGGTATGAAACTCTCAGTCCATAATGCAGGTTATCGTGTTGATGGCGGTGCGCCTCACATTTCCAGGTTTTGTCCAACAGCACAAGCTCTCGGAGCTCCTCGAGGGCCTCAGGTGTTTCACATTATCTCTCTGAGGGGGTCCTGACCTTCGTGATCTACGTTCTGGGACTGTACCCCTCATTCACTCTTCTCAAACTGCCCTGTAATGTCCTGCAGATCTCCACAGAGGTGCACACACATTTCAGGCCCTTCTTCACATCGCTTCAGAAGCTCAAATACAGCGCCTTGGGATTTAACTCGCTGTTGGAGAGAATATGCCAAAGACTATAAGCCAACTTGATTTTTTGTAAGTATCTATTAATATTTCAATGCATTAAAATGCAATTCATACGTGCATGCAAAAATGTCAGGGTATAGTCATAATGAAACCCATTATATTCCAAGAACCAAATATAAATCTAAAGGAGAATAAAGCATTTGTAGTAAAGGCTCCAAAGACGTGCTTTAAGTGTTTTGGGGTTTGATATTTGTATTTATATTACATTTTCTTGTTCATACACGTGTCCAGCTCTTCATGAATGTATTCTTAATGATTGTGTTCTTAAAACACGTTTAAAAATGCTATATAAATAAAATGATACTTGCAAGTTTTAAAGAAATGCATTATTGAAAAGAAAACCATAAGTATAGGTATATATGTAACTGATATGTATATATGTAACTAATAACTGTAAATTATACCTAAAGTAACTAACCCTAAACCAAACCCTAACCTTATAGTAAGTACACTGTAACAACGTCACCACAAACAAAAGTGTACCCAAAAATATTTTAACACAACTGCTTATTATTTGAAAAATCTTTGTCCATTAAAACAAAGTTATGTGTGACCAACATGCAAAAACACCCATAAAAAATAAAACGGTAACACTTTACAATAAGGTTCATTAGGTAACACTAGTTAACTACTTTAGTTAACATGAACAAAGAATGAACAATACTTCTACAGCATGTATTAATCTTAGTTAATATTAATTTCAACATTTACTAATACATTATTAAAATCAAAAGTTGTATTTGTTAACATTAGTTAATGCACTGTGAACTAACATGAACAAACAATGAACAGCTGTATTTTTATTAACTAACACTAACAAAGATTGATAAATAATGTAATAAATATATTGCTCATGGTTAGTTCACATTAGTTAATACATGAACTAATGTTAACGAACCTTATTGTAAAGTGTTACCAATAAAATAAAACAGGATATCACAGAAATACATAAGATGTGAAAATATATCAGATAAATGATCCTTTAATGTTAGTTCAGGGTATAAAATATCATGTAGTGCAAGATTCGGGGGAAAGTAGATATTTATGAACTTATAACAGTGATATGTGCAGAAAAAAAAGTGTATATTTTTAGGAAAACGTTAAGATGTCTACACTCGTATGTATTTGAAGTGTAAGAAAAATCTATAACTTTTTACATGACATTTTTAGAGTCATTGTTTTCGGACAAAAGATGACAAAGGAATGTCGAGTGTGATGTGAAAAGTGTGTTATTGATCATACACACGTAACACACCCATTCTGGGCCCTGAATCAAAACCCTGTGTTACAGTATGAGGTTTGTAACTTCAGATCATGCAGTGAACATGAATAGCCTTTTGCGCGTTCTCCAAAAGGTCTGTAACTGATCTCAACTTTATTGTCAAGCGCGCACAAAGAGACGGAGAGAGTAAGAAAGCAGATAAGATTGACGTGTGTAAAAGTATATGTCATTTGGGAATGTTGCTCTGTTTGAGTGAGATCTCTACGCTTATAAACACTTGCCGGTGAGATGTTAACATGGCCGCAGTAAATTTAGCACCAAATGGTAAATGACCTCTGACCTTGCTTGCTCATTTCAGCCAGAACATCCTCAGAGATATTGTGTGTTGAGTTTGGTGATAAATACAGAACGGCTTAAAAGAAAGTATTTTAGATACCAACAACAACAAAAAAACATTTCATGGATTTATGATCATGAAGACAGGTTGTTAATGTTTTTTTCCACATGAACACATGCCTCGAGCTAATAGTTAAAGGTCACGGCATCACTGGATGTGGAAAGCATGGCTAAGCATGAAGACATGACAAATGATGACAAAAATAACCTTTTAGAGATGCACTTCTTAGGAATTAAGTTCTTTTATATCTCATTTCTCTCTTTGCTGACTTTCCAGTCAACTAAATTTGAGGCCAACCATTTAATGTGTTTAATATAATATAGTATATCACAGGTTTTGACGATAAAGTCCAATTGCATAAAACACTTGTTCATGGTTTTTACACACAATGTAAATTGGATAGTGTTATTTGTCATAGGGTGAGTTATTACATATTATGTATGTGCTGTAATTCATTAATACCATTTGTGCTTCTTTCAATGTGACAACATACCTCGCTATGAGGTCAGCATGTGTTAAAGTCCCCCAGTCAATAGCTTTATAACTTAAAACTCAACTTTGATAACCAAAATGACATATTTAAACGTGTTTTCCTTGAAAAAAAGTTGTCATGCCTTAAAATAGCTTGAATGTAACTCGACACCCTTGCCTCATTTAGTATACGTGGTTCTATGAATATGCAAATGAGCCCCGCCTCCACTCACTCACTCACTCAGAGATCCACTGGTTGACGATCACACGTTGATCTGATTGGTTACAAGGTAGTTTGTGACGTCAGAAACACGATTTCAAACCGTGTTTTTGAGACTGGTTTGTCTTAAAACCTATTAAAAACACCACATTGACATATAAACAACATCAAAAGCTTTAAATGATCCTTGGGACAGCATGGTTAATAATTCATGTTTCTGTACAGAAGTTAGCTTTCAAAAATAAACATGGTATTTTAGTTAATATTTATGATTTGGGTGTTGTATAAGTGTTTACAACACCAGATACGCGTTCAAGTCACTGTCGTCGGAGAAATATGGCGTGTACCTTGCCATAATTAACTGCACAAAAATACAAGAAGTTTTTAAACTTTTCGCTGGAGACCCCTATAAACATGTACCCCATCTGTAATGATACTAGTATGTGGCACGTGCCTTTCCAGAGAAATCAGCTAGTGTAGGACAGGTAATTTCATGGTAATGTGAGTTCATGACCACTTTAAACCTGTGAACCAGAAGAACCGCTTATTCGCTTTCCCCCAAAGCACCAGCAATGAAAACATTTGTGGCACGTGACTGTCAGGATGATGTATTAGCAAAGTAAGTAAAGGCCTTGTAAGTTACAAAGTTCACCCAAAAATTAAAATAATGTCCTTATTTACTCAAATTGTTCCAAACCTGTATGAGTTTCTTCTGTTGAACACAAAAGACATTGACTTCCATTGGATTTTTTCCCCTATATACTTGAAGTCAGTGGGTGCCGTCCACTTTCTGGTTACCAACATTCTTACAAATACCGTATTTTGTGTTCGGCAGAAGAAAGAAACTCATACAGGTTTGAAACAATTTGAGGGTAAATAAATGATGACAGAATTTTACATTTTTGGGTGAACTATCCCTTTAAAATGATGACAGATGTTTTTGGATATTTGTCTCCACCTGGTGTTCAGATGAGAACTGTACTGTACAGATGCTATTCAAATTACAGGGAATCACAGTGTTTATTGTCTGAAATAATTGGGGAAATCCCTGAATTTTGTCAAGGAATGCAGGGTTGAATTAATAACTAGTATGTGTTTTGGATTAGAAACATGATATTGATAATGATATTAACACAGAGGGGATATTAACATAGACTACTTGATTTCAATATATAAAAACTTTATAATTAGTGTGTTTGAATTAGATGTGTACTATATGTGCCCTAAAAAATTTAAAAATACAGTGAAAGAGGCACTTTGCTTGAAATGTTTGCCATTACTGATTTGGTAAAGTTTTTAAAGCCATTTTCCTATGGCAAAACCACCGATCTGATTGGACAGATTGGTGTCATCCAGTCTCTGTTGTTCTGCATTTGAGTTGGCAATGAAGACATCAAGCAACTAATTCACATGAAGACTACATGTAGCCTGTGACTGTGAGGGGTAAGATGATCTCTGTCATTCCTTTAGTGTTTCTTTCTGAGAGTCATGAACATACACAAACATATTTATCATGAGGTTTAGTATCAGTATCAGTCTGACTTTCTGATTTCAGGCTGTCACGTGGATTGCCAACTTCCGAAAAGGCGGGACAAACGTGGTTCTTTACAGGAAAATAAGGGACACTCAAAATATTTGTAGTATCACACAGTAGACAATATGTCATTTCAGGTTCGTATGGGTTTAAAAGTTTCTCAGACATAAACACATTTGTTTTGCTTAACGTACAATTTAATTCTAAAAACGAATTTTAAGGTCACACAAAACAGTCACATTACACACAAAACATAGTTCAATATAATAACATTTATCTGAAATAGAAAGCTTTTGTTATTTTATACACTACATTTTAAAGAAGTTAAAGAAAGTAATAGCCTAGGTTAGCTACTTTTATTCAGCTGCAGTTGGTTAGTATTGGAATAGCCTAATAATAATCATACATGTTTCTTGGGCAGCAAATCACATCAGCATATTATTCCCTCGGGTAGATTGCATGTTTTCTTGCGTGGCTGGATGTTGGACTCATGAACAATAATCGGGTTGTTTAAATTCACCAAGACTGATTTGCCGAAATCAAAACCCGGCCGGACAGTGACAGGGATTTAATAGCGCGAGACCGGATCGAACCGGGAGCGACCAGACAGCTGTCAAAATCAAATTCAAATTATTTCAAATCAAATTATTTGTCCCAAAAGAATAATTAATTCTCAATTTATTTTTTATTGGTAGGCTATGGTCAGATGCGCGTGATTGGATGATGACCGGTGTCGTGGTCATTCTCAAGTGTCGTGTGTTGCTGTTGTGTCGCTCAATAAACGGGACAAGAGAGGTCCCGTGGCCCACGGAACAAATAAATTAGGCCCTATAATCGAGATGTCCCGGCTAATTCGGCATATATTTTTAACGGAAAGTTGCTAACGCCTTCCCTAAAAGTCGCTAAATGTCACTAGGTGACGCCATACGTCGATTAGCATATTCGTGACATCATCGCGTCGTTCTTGCGTTCTGCCTTTCTATGTGTTTTCATATGTTAAAAATATCTGAATTGGGAGAGTTCGGGAACTGGATGAAAGAACAAGAAAAAAAGGAAATGAAAATGGCGCTAAGTTGGCAACCCTACGGTCACGCTTGTTTTTGGCGAGTGATTCTAGGCTACTTTCAAAAAAGGCTAAACGTAAAAATGCTAGGCTACACGAAATGGGTAACCTACAACTGAGTTATGCCAGTATAAATCAGTTTTGAGAAGCATCTCAAAGACAATCTGAAAAATGGAGGCCTACACGGATATCAGCGTCATGTTCCGTATTCAGTGAGAACACTTATCTTTATACATTTATTTAGTGGTCGTAGTCGGTGTAGGACCATGCATTTTGTTCAAATCTACAGAATATGAACTGTAAGAGCTGTGCAGTTTCACAAAGCCTTCATTATAATACGTGGAAGGAAAAATAAAACCATTGCAATCCCTGAAGTTATTGTTTTGTCAAATTAAGCTGGTCTAAGACGAACAGCCCCACAACATTTAAACAAAAATGTATTGAATATCCACGGCAGGAGAGTCAGGTATGAATAAATTAAATGATTCATGAAATGTGATTACTTCATATCCATGAGAAAGGAAATGAAAAAGATGTATCAAAAGACCACAGACTGTGTTAAAGACCCACTGGATGGCGCCATTTATCAATTCACTGAACATTTAAAAATAACAGCAGTAACATAGCTAAACTTTATCAAAACGTATTTGATTTGTCTTTATGTTTGTTGGTGTTTAGCCTAATAATGATACAAAATACGCTTCGTTTGTCGAAATTTAGTAAGTGCCTCTGACTAGTTTTTTGTTGTTGTCACCACTTAGCCTACTCTTATTCACCTCTAGTCACAGATGTCAAGCTTGAGCTAGTAATTTCTCAGAAACTTGGAGGATCTGAAACCAAAACATGACCCTTCAACTTTATGCGTGACCGACAGTATTTTTCGTATCACGACCAGCACTACTCGACAGTCTCCGATGCTTAACACTTTACCTGAAAAACTATCCGTTGGCTTGGCTGGGGAGACAATTGTGTAAAAATGTAACTAGGCTACAACGACAGAAAGTCCAACAAATACTGAGTCAAGCCTTACAGCATGGTGAAATCTGGAAGTTTTTGTCGCAACAAAAAGGCACTCAAGAAGTGTGAGAAAGCAGAAGAAACTTCACGGGTGAGCTGTGTGTGTTTGGATGGACTTCAGACTAATGAAGTGCGACCACCTGACAGGAACATAGGGTCTCAACTTAACTTTATTTACTATTGTCTGGGTGTGACCCTGTTTTTTTTAGAGGTAAGTTTCCATAACTTGATTTTTTGATAAATAACGGTATTTTCTGTATAGGCTATCCTGTGGCAGTGACAAACATTTTAAGGACATTATTCAGATTATTCAGATTTGTTGTGTTTAGTTTCATATATCTTAATGAACCATAACCGCCATTGAAGTGAACGAGAATGCTAATCTCTGTGGTATATTAGACTAGTGTTTTAGTTTGTGCTAATTAAATGTACTTGATTTAACACTTTTCTAAAGGATAAGATGTCCGGTTACAAGTGTTTCCCTTAATGTTTCTTATAAAAACAGGATTTCCATTCATGCAAGTTTTAAGAGGAAACGGCTGTTTTGGGGTTCATAAAAGTTCATAGATACTTTTCAATCTAAAATCAGTCCGTCCACGATTAAGGATTCTTCATCTCTTTTTATTCATGTTTGTACTATGTGGTTTTTAAAATTATTAAAGCATTTTCCTTAAGCCTTGAATACCTTTAAGAGAATACCTCTCTCTCTCTCTCTCTCTCTCTCTCTCTCTCTCTCTCTCTCTCTCTCTCTCTCTCTCTCTCTCTCTCACTCCAAAACATGAGCCTTGGAAACATGGACTTGTTCTCAAGCCAGTTCTTGGTTGTCTTTGCAGTTTGGGCAGCAGCGTCGTCTTGTTGAAAAATAACATCTGATCATTCCTCTTTAGATAATAACTGTTCATTTGTGGGAAGCAAGCCAAGCAAAGCATTCAATGACTTCACAATGAAGTAGCTCACCAATACCAGCAGCTAAAAGCCTCCTTCTCCATGATTCACTGTGGTAGAGATGCATTTATTATTATATTTCTCTGTACATTTCCGAAGACACTGATCTGGTGCATCACCATGCAACTCGTGTTTCATTGTGATTCATCACTCCACACACAACTTCCCATATTCTGCCAAAAACTCCTTGCCATTTTTTTGCCCAGGAGTGCTATGTATTTTGCATTATCAGCATTTATAAATCAGCATTTAGGACGGTTGTATAACATTGACTTTATGCCCCATATGTATTACAGACCTAATGCCAGCCACTTCTGAGGAGCAGCAGTGCCTCTAAAAATGAGTTTCCATGAAAAGAGCGAGGAAGGAGTTTCTGTTCAGGCTAAAAATGCAGGAACTCCAGGACCCAGCTGTGTGTCTATGAAGAGTGACGTATCTATGGGCATGCCACCTGAATTCAGCGGTCAAGCAGTGACCTTTGACCCCAAGTGAGAAACAAGATTAAATCATAATAATTTATACAGTACAGACGGCTAAACATAGGCTCACTTCCATGTCTATCTGTAAGCATATTCACAAAGCTTTAGCATGTGGCTGTGTATTAATGAAAAGTGACTGTCCAATGAAAAACCTGATACAACATTGGCAACGTTTACATGCAACCAAATAATCTGTTAGTAACTGGATTGATGGCTCAATCGGACTGAAAAGCCTTAATTTAAACACCTTAATCGATCCGATTGAGCTTGATCTGAATGAAATTTCGATCCGATTGAAAGGGGTGCTTTATTTCTTTTCTAATACGATAAAGAGAACATGTAAAAACATGATCGGATTGAAAACCGAAACTGAAAGGACTGCGCATTAAGACTAATTTGGAGAATGGTTATTATGTGCAAACAGCGGGAAACTCGGTATATTTGTGCACTGTGCGCATGTCAAAATCAATTCTGATTTAAAGCTTGTGACATAAACGCGCACATCAACTATGATCACTTTGTTTAGTGTTCATGTAAACACTACATTCAGATTCATCAATCGGAATTAATTCAGTCCGATTGAAACAAAAGGTGTGCATGTAAGGCAAGTATGCAAATATGATTAGCTCACAGTCAGACACTTTTAAGTGCATGCAGTGCTAACGATGTTACCAGATAACACATCTAAAGTTTCTCTGCAGGGATTTCCCCCAGGTTCGTTCCACATGTGGAGTGTGTGAGCAGGTTCTGAGAGATCCAGTCTCTATTTCCTGTAGACATAGTTTCTGCAAACAGTGTATCAGCTCCTACTGGACTAAGTCTAGTCCATCAGAAGACTTTGACTGTCCTCAGTGCAGGAAGAGATCTAGAACACGGCCTATTCTACAAACAGATAAAGTCTTGGGAGGATCCAGATCTGCTGGTTCTGCTCTTTGTTACACAAAAGCAGCCCAGCTGGAAGAGTCTAAAAACCTGCAGCCGGTGGTGTTGGATGATGTCCTGCAGAGAGTCAAAGAGAGACACAAAACCAGCATGAGGAACAAGTATGAGAACTTATTTGAGGGAATCAGACTACAGGAGAATCAAACCCTCCTGAATAGGGTCTACACACAGCTCTATATCATAGAGGGAGAGAGTGAAGGGGTGAATGAAGAACATGAAGTGTTACAGTTGGAGAAAACACCCAGGACACAACATTCACAAGACACTCAAATCCACTGCAATAACATCTTTAAATCCTTAACTGAACTAGGATGTGAGGGGAAGAGAAGAGAGGGGAATGAGACAATAAAGACTGTTCTTACCAAAGGCGTCGCTGGAATCGGAAAAACAGTCTCTGTGCAGAAATTCATTCTGGACTGGGCTGAAGGAAAAGCTAATCAGGATGTTGATTTCATGTTTGTGCTTCCATTTCGAGAGTTGAACTTGATTAAAGATCATCAGTACAGTATTCACAAACTTCTGCTCGACTTTCTTCCTGAACTTCAAGATGTGGACTCAAAGATTTATGATGAATGTAAAATGGTGTTCATCTTTGATGGTCTGGATGAAAGCCGAATTACATTGATGTTTTCAGACGGACAGAAAGTTTCTGATGTGAATGAGTCTTCATCAGTGGGTGTGTTGATGTCAAATCTCATTAGAGGAGAGCTGCTTTCTTCTGCTCTCATCTGGATCACCTCCAGACCAGCAGCGGCCAATCAGATCCCTTCAGATTGCATTAACCGGGTGACAGAAATTCAGGGATTCAATGACCCTCAGAAGGAGGAATATTTCCGGAAGAGGATCAGCGATCAGCATCAAGCCAGCAGAATTATATCACACATCAGAAAATCAAGAAGCCTCCACATCATGTGTCACATACCCGTCTTCTGCTGGATCTCATCCACTGTGCTTCAGAACATCCTGAAACAAGACGACAGTGCAGAAATCCCTCAAACTTTGACTGAAATGTACATCCACTTCCTGATCATTCAGATAAACATAAGGAATCAGAAGTATGATGAGAGAGATCCGGGAAGACTCCTGCAGTTCAACAGGGAAGTGATTCTGAAACTTGCGGAGCTTGCTTTCAAACAACTGAAGAAGGGCAACATTATGTTCTATGAGGAAGATCTGAGGGAATGCGGGATAGATGTCATTGACGCCTCTGTTTATTCTGGGATTTGCACCGAGATATTTAAAGAAGAGTCTGTGATTCATCAGAGGAAAGTCTATTGCTTTGTGCATTTGAGCTTTCAGGAGTTTCTGGCAGCTGTTTATGTCTTTTATTGTTATGTAATTAACACTGTGGAGGCACTAAGGTTTTTTGATTCCCTGCATAATTTGCTCAGAGGAGCTGTAGATAAAGCCTTAGAAAGCGAGAATGGACACCTGGATCTTTTCCTCCGGTTCCTGCTGGGCATCTCACTGGAGTCCAATCAGAAACTCTTAAAGGATCTACTGACTAACACTCACAGCTGTTCAAGGAGCATTGAGAAAACAACTGCTTGTATTAAAGACACAATTAAACATGGACATAATCTTTCAGCTGATAGATCCATCAATCTTTATCTTTGTCTCTTTGAAATGAAAGATCAGACTCTGTACAGAGAGATCCAGGAGTTTCTGAAATCAGACAAATACTCAGAGAAGAAACTCTCTTCTGCATTGTGCTCAACAATCGCCTACATGTTTCAGATGTCAGATGAGGTGCTGGAGGAGCTTAATCCCAAGACATTTAATACATCGGAAGAAGGTCGAAGAAAACTCTTACCAGCTGTGAAGAACTGCAGAAAAGCTCTGTAAGTGTTAAATTCTCAAATTACTTAATAATTGAATGGTGCTTTTTAAAATAATTTGCTTAATTTTTTTTATTAAGTTTTTACTACTTTGTAGATTTTCCCTTATTAAGCTCTACTAAGACTTAAGTCTCTGGCAAAATTCGACTAAACAGTCAGTAGGCATGACAGTTATCAAGTTGTTTTGAGTGGGCTTGTGAGATGCAGGCTTAACAATTATGTAAGATATGTTTTATGTTAAAATACATTTTCTTAACCCAGTTTATTGTTCATTGACTACTACTATTATGCCATTCATGAGTTTATCTCCCCCAAAAACCACCATCAAAATATTGAGAGTGGGAGCAGGCTGCGAGTTTGGGGTGTGGCTACTGTAGAAGACAGAGTTTGGGGAGTGGCTTCTGTAGCAGGAGGAGGGTTTGGGGAGTGGTTACTGTAGCAGGCAGAGAGTTTGGGGCATGGCTACTGTAGCAGGCTGAAAGTTTAGGGTGTGGCTACTGTAGCAGACTGAAAGTTTGGGGTGTGACTACTGTATCAGACTGAAAGTTTGGGGTGTGGCTACTGTATCAGACTGAAAGTTTGGGGTGTGGCTACTGTAGCAGACTGAAAGTTTAGGGTGTGGCTACTGTAGCAGACTGAAAGTTTGGGGTGTGACTACTGTATCAGACTGAAAGTTTGGGGTGTGACTACTGTAGCAGACTGAAAGTTTGGGGTGTGACTACTGTATCAGACTGAAAGTTTGGGGTGTGGCTACTGTAGCAGACTGAAAGTTTAGGGTGTGGCTACTGTAGCAGACAGAGTTTGGGGTGTGGCTACTGTAGCAGACAGAGTTTGGGGTGTGACTACTGTAGCAGACTGAAAGTTTGGGGTGTGACTACTGTAGCAGACTGAAAGTTTGGGGAGTGGCTACTGTAGCAGGCTGAGAGTTTGGGGTGTGGCTACTGTAGCAGGCTGAGAGTTTGAGGTGTGACTACTGTAGCAGACTGAGAGTCTGGGGTGTGGCTACTGTAGCAGACTGAAAGTTTGGGGTGTGGCTACTGTAGCAGACTGAAAGTTTGGGGTGTGACTACTGTAGCAGACTGAAAGTTTAGGGTGTGGCTACTGTAGCAGACAGAGTTTGGGGTGTGACTACTGTAGCAGACTGAAAGTTTGGGGTGTGGCTACTGTAGCAGACTGAAAGTTTGGGGTGTGGCTACTGTAGCAGACTGAAAGTTTGGGGTGTGACTACTGTATCAGACTGAAAGTTTGGGGTGTGGCTACTGTAGCAGACTGAAAGTTTGGGGTGTGGCTACTGTAGCAGACTGAAAGTTTGGGGTGTGACTACTGTATCAGACTGAAAGTTTGGGGTGTGGCTACTGTAGCAGACTGAAAGTTTAGGGTGTGGCTACTGTAGCAGACTGAAAGTTTGGGGTGTGACTACTGTATCAGACTGAAAGTTTGGGGTGTGGCTACTGTATCAGACTGAAAGTTTGGGGTGTGGCTACTGTAGCAGACTGAAAGTTTGGGGTGTGACTACTGTAGCAGACTGAAAGTTTAGGGTGTGGCTACTGTAGCAGACAGAGTTTGGGGTGTGACTACTGTAGCAGACTGAAAGTTTGGGGTGTGGCTACTGTAGCAGACTGAAAGTTTGGGGTGTGACTACTGTAGCAGACTGAAAGTTTGGGGTGTGGCTACTGTAGCAGACTGAAAGTTTGGGGTGTGGCTACTGTAGCAGACTGAAAGTTTAGGGTGTGGCTACTGTAGCAGACAGAGTTTGGGGTGTGACTACTGTAGCAGACTGAAAGTTTAGGGTGTGGCTACTGTAGCAGGCTGAGAGTTTGGGGTGTGGCTACTGTAGCAGGCTGAGAGTTTGGGGTGTGACTACTGTAGCAGACTGAAAGTTTGGGGTGTGGCTACTGTAGCAGACTGAAAGTTTAGGGTGTGGCTACTGTAGCAGACAGAGTTTGGGGTGTGACTACTGTAGCAGACTGAAAGTTTAGGGTGTGGCTACTGTAGCAGACAGAGTTTGGGGTGTGACTACTGTAGCAGGACTGAAAGTTTTAGGGTGTTGCTACTGTAGCAGACTGAAAGTTTAGGGTGTGGCTACTGTAGCAGACAGAGTTTGGGGTGTGAGCTACTGTAGCCAGACTGAAAGTTTAGGGTGTGGCTACTGTAGCAGACAGAGTTTGGGGTGTGACTACTGTAGCAGACTGAAAAGTTTGGGGTGTGGCTATTGTAGCAGACTGAAAGTTTAGGGTGTGGCTACTGTAGCAGACTGAAAGTTTGGGGTGTGGACTACTGTATCAGACTGAAAGTTTGGGTGTGGCTACTGTAGCAGACTGAAGTTTGGGGTGTGGCTACTGTAGCAGACTGAAAGGTTTGGGGGTGTGACTACTGTAGCAGACTGAAAGTTTGGGGTGTGGCTACTGTAGCAGACTGACAGTTTGGGGTGTGGCTACTGTAGCAGACAGAGTGTGGGGTGTGGCTACTGTAGCAGATGAAAGTTTGGGGTGTGGCTACTGTAGCAGACTGAGAGTTTGGGGCGTGGCTACTGTAGCAGGCTGAGAGTTTGGGGCGTGTCTACTGTAGACTGAATGGGTTTATCATAAGCAAGACGCTTGCGACACTCAAGACAGAGTGTTGCCTAATCAATTGCTCACTCTTGACACATAGCAACACAGCTAAAATTATTCCTAATATGTTGGACATTTAATTGAAAGAATGCCACTTGTTGAGACATTTCTTCACAAAGATGAGCTGTGTTTGTGATATTTGCAGACTGAAAGTTTAGGGTGTGGCTACTGTAGCAGACTGAAAGTTTGGGGCGTGGCAAGTCTGGGGTGTGGCTACTGTAGCAGACTGAAAGTTTAGGGTGTGGCTACTGTAGCAGACTGAAAGTTTAGGGTGTGGCTACTGTAGCAGACTGAAAGTTTGGGGTGTGACTACTGTATCAGACTGAAAGTTTAGGGTGTGGCTACTGTAGCAGACAGAGTTTGGGGTGTGACTACTGTAGCAGACTGAAAGTTTGGGGTGTGGCTACTGTAGCAGACTGAAAGTTTAGGGTGTGGCTACTGTAGCAGACAGAGTTTGGGGTGTGACTACTGTAGCAGACTGAAAGTTTGGGGTGTGGCTACTGTAGCAGACTGACAGTTTGGGGTGTGGCTACTGTAGCAGACTGACAGTTTGGGGTGTGGCTACTGTAGCAGACAGAGTGTGGGGTGTGGCTACTGTAGCAGACTGAGAGTTTGGGGCGTGGCTACTGTAGCAGGCTGAGATATTGGAGAGTGGCTTCTATTGCAGGAGGAGGGTTTGGGGTGTGACTACTGTAGCAGGCTGAGAGTTTGGGGCGTGGCTTCTGTAGCAGGAGGAGGGTTTGGGGCGTGTCTACTGTAGCAGGCTGAGAGTTTGGGGCGTGGCTACTGTAGCAGGAGGAGAGTTTGGGGCGTGTCTACTGTAGCAGGCTGAGAGTTTGGGGCGTGGCTACTGTAGCAGGAGGAGAGTTTGGGGCGTGTCTACTGTAGACTGAATGGGTTTATCATAAGCAAGACGCTTGCGACACTCAAGACAGAGTGTTGCCTAATCAATTGCTCACTCTTGACTCATAGCAACACAGCTAAAATTATTCCTAATATGTTGGACATTTAATTGAAAGAATGCCACTTGTTGAGACATTTCTTCACAAAGATGAGCTGTGTTTGTGATATTTGAGTTGGGGAAGGCACGACACGTGAAAGGGCCTTTTGCAAGGTTTGGAAATATGTTTTATTTTTGTAATTCCAATAGGTGCCACTAGTGTCACAGAAACTACATACTTCACCTTTAAGGAAAAAGTTATTGGACTTTATTTGAATTACCCTGTGCAGTTATCTGTAGATATAATATGAAATGTGTTTTGTTCTCTTATAGTCTTGCTGACTGTAATCTCACTGATAAATCTTGTGAGATTGTGGCCTCAGCTCTACAGTCGTCAAACTCCGTACTGAGAGAGCTGGACTTGAGTAACAATGACCTGCAGGATTCAGGAATTAAGCTTCTCTCTGATGGACTGAAGAGTCCAAACTGTCAACTAGAGAAACTGAGGTTTCTAAGAGTTTTTTACAGTTAAATTATTTTGAAAAAATAAAATCCTGTGTGAAATTTACATGCAAGCTGCCCATATGGTTCCAGACACAGTCACTTTTAACATCTGGTCTAATACTATATGTAAATTACCACATGTACAACAGTTTTAAAAAACTGTCTGAAACTGTTCTAAAACCAGTGTGTGTGTGTGTTTGCAGATTATCTGACTGTTAATATGCATGTTTAGATTATCTGGCTGTATGGTGACAGAGGAAGGCTGTTGTTGTCTGGCCTCAGCTCTGAGTTCAAACCCAACACACCTGAGAGAGTTGGATCTGAGCTACAATTGCCCAGGACACTCTGGAGTCAAGATGCTCTCGGATCGACTGAACCACCCAAACTGCACACTGGAGATACTCAAGTATGTAGACCTGAAATTGTGTAGTGTACATTAAGGGTCTATATCTCACGAAATTATGCAATCTCTGCCGATACCACAACACATGGCATGATAGGATTACGATTCAATTAGATCCAGGGGTATATTGATCAATATATCAATGATACGAAATGATGTGCCTGTTTTACACCATCATTTTTTTTTTTTTTTTTACTTACAAATGCAACCAAAACACATAACATGAACATTTAACTGAAATGTGCAAATCATTGGGACATCCACAACAAAAAATACACTTTCGTTTTTTTTTTTATATAAAAAAACAGAGAGGGAAAAAGCAATAACAACAGTCAACATGCAAACTCTGGACAAGTGATAGAAGGTGATGGTTTGTCGTGATGGTGAAGACCATTTTTACATGCCTTCTTCTGTGTTGTTTAGTTTGGACCACGGAGAGTCCTTCAGGATCACCCCAGGACTGCAGAAATGTAGGTTCTTGCTCTGACACACACTTCATACACATTCAGTTTTTTTCAATTCAATATTATTGTGCTTTATTAATACAAATTATCCAAAATCAGTCATAGAATAGTGCCAAAGACAAAGATGACAAAATCAAGGATCGTTAGTGATATCAATGATGTTTTAATCTCTCTTCAGATTCCTGTCATCTCACATTCGATCAAAACACAGTGAACACTCATCTCATTCTGTCAGAGAACAACAAAAAGGCAACATATTTGGATGAGGTGCAGCCATATCCTGATCATCCAGAAAGATTTGAGCACTACGAGCAGGTTCTGTGTGGAGAGAGTCTGACTGGGCGCTGTTACTGGGAGGCTGAATGGAGTGGCTGGAGTCATATAGCAGTCACATATCGAGGTATCAACAGGAAAGGAGGGAGCGACTGCAGGTTTGGACTCAATGAAAAGTCCTGGAGTCTGGTCTGCTCTGGTAAAAATTACTATGCCAGGCATAATAATGCAAGAACTGACGTACCCGCACCCTCGTCATGTTCTCACATTATAGGAGTGTACCTAGATCAGCCAGCTGGCTCTTTGTCTTTTTACAGTGTTTCCTCTGAAACAGGCAAAATGATCCACATTTACACCTTCCACTCCACATTCACTGAGCCCCTCTATGCAGGATTTGGTGTTGGGGTTGACAGTGGCTCTTCAGTGTGTTTATGTGAAATACAGAAGATGTAAGGCAGGTGTGTCAAACATTCAGAGGTCAAAATACAGCCTGTGGAGTATTTTTTTTTAATGATGCAACATTTGTGCTAAAATATGCTTTAATTATTTATTATGCTAGTGTAATATTAAATCTGTGTGCCATGCAAAAATAAACTCTGGTCAGTGACGTCACATTATTTATATTATTACAAATGGCACATTTCAGAGAGAGTTCAATGCTTGAGAAGTGTTTTCTACCAGTGCATAACTTACATTTGACTGTTATATTCTTATTTGGAAATAAGTGTATTTAAATAATAACTTTGTGCTTTTATTTCTATTTTGCATCCTAAGTCTGTTAAACATTGTTTTATATATTTATGTCAAACAGACAAAGCATAACAGAGAAAGGCAGTGCAATAATGTTAGCTATTTCTTGTTGGAGGTTACATGTAGTTATTATAAATATCATTGAATTACTACAGTTTTTCAGAAGTGTTATAAATTTACAGAGAAAATAAATGTCATAGTAAAGTTTTTTCCCGATCACCATTTTATATATAAACTAGACGATGTATGTCCTTTATCATGTGTTGCACTGTGGATCTACACGTACAACCCACTTTAATGTATTTTCCTTTTAATATATAAAGATCTACAAAATCATTAAGATTTATGGTGTCCTCCTATATATATATATAAACACACACACACACACACACACATACCATGCCATACTTTTAAGAAACCAAGAATTTATAGCTCAAATTGAAAATGAGTTTTCAAATCAACTTGTAGCAACAATGAAAATCTAACTTCGGCATAATAGTGCCAAAATATAATGTAGTATTTTAGCTGTATTCCACATGGATTATTATCTGACATTTAAATAGGCTTTAAAAATTCTGTAAAATGCTTTAAATTATAATAATAATAATAATAAAAGTTATTCAAGTGATTTTAAAGAATTGTCATTGGTTCATCCTGTCTAGCGTTGAGAAAAGTAACCAAGTCTC
This sequence comes from Meda fulgida, assembly GCA_030578275.1. Lineage (NCBI taxonomy): Eukaryota > Metazoa > Chordata > Actinopteri > Cypriniformes > Leuciscidae > Meda > Meda fulgida. Next base: position 2,641,605 of record CM060622.1, read on the forward strand.
ATATGATACGATGTTTATGAATCGGGTTAAAAAAATTGATGGAAAGCACCGAGAAACTTTTATAGCCTTTTAAATATACAGTAAATAGTTAATATAATTATTGTTTTAGCCAACCACACTAGACCTGAAAGAGTTATGGAGACTTTTATTTTAAAACACGTCTACCGGAAGCAATTACAGTCTCTGAGAGAAATCCTGACAGCTCTGAGTTAAAGTACAGCCACTGCAGTGTCTCACAGTTTACTAACTTCATCATGACCGATTCTTTGCTTCGCTGGACTGTTGATAAGTTAAAGTATTGTTTTGGATTAGAGGCAAGCGACGACATTGTACAGTAAGTACATCTGAGTAGATATTTATGCCTCTGGAGGATGAATTGTGCGCAAGTCTGTCTAATGTCAATAGTATAATTGCTGTAAAATATAAATGAAAGAACTGACAATCCAGAAAGTGTGTACAAATATGTCTGTATGCAAGTCCTTTTATTCATGTATAACGAACAGAGATAGATTGGTGGGCCGCCCTCTCTTGTGCAAAATGGTAACTTACCGTGTTTTTTAACGTTACTCTCAATAATACGATGGCACGACAAAACTACATGGAAACACCTGGCACATGATTGTCATTTAGTCCCAGATACTGCTGCATAACTGTTTATAATAGCCATATGTGAAAGATATATAATGTTATGTGAAATGTATGTGGTGATAATAAACGCATGACAGATAGTAGATTCTTTATAGCCTAGTTTGTGATGGGTATGTTTGGGCATCCAGTATCCAAACAGAAAACAGTTATTTCTTTGTAGAAATAAGTGAGAAGAAACATAGTGTCGGCCCAGATCCGGTTCACATGAGTTCCACACGGCTCGGATGTGGGCCGGATCTGGGCTGACACCATGTTGCAGTCTGGGGTGTAAGTCAGTAAAATGCCTGTTTTTTGTTTTTGTTTTGTTTTTCAGGTACATCCTTTCCATTGACAATGCTGATGAAATTGTGGAGTATGTTGGAGATCTCTTACAAGGAACCGAGGGGAAGAAGCAGGAGTTTGTGGATGAGCTGGTGCAGAGATGGCAGAGGTGTCGAACACAAGAGCCCGATGGTCTGGGAGGCGTCTTCAGGATAGAGCCAGCCATGGGTAAATACAGACAGTGTTTTCAGTGTCAATACATTATTAACAATTTAGAATTTAACTTAAGTATAATAAGGATATTATAGGAGTTACAATTTCCATATTAGCCAATAATCTGTTCCTTTTTTTTTTAGGATGTTTTTTTTTATATATATATATTCTTCTTCTGTGTCAGGTTTAAAGTTGGCATGAAATGAAAATTCACCTCTTTTATATTCATCTAGTTGTTTAAATGTCTATTATAGATCTTATTGTGGATGATTCATACATGTACAGATGAAACTTGAAAAATTAGCTTATGAAAACCCCAAATTGAAAATCTCAGAAAATTAGAATATTACATGAAATCAATTTAAAAAAAAAAAAAGGATTTTAAATACAGAAATGTCGGCCATCTGAAAAGTATAATCATGCATATGTATATAGTTATATATACTACATATATTAGCTTCACCTTTTAATTTGAATTACTGAAATACACTAACTTTTGTATGATCATCTAATTTTTCGAGTTTATAGTATATGTTTCCTTTTCTAATATTTTCTTGTAAATCAAAATTTCATAATAGACCTTCTGGTGAAATTAGACCTTGTCTCTGGTGATGTATGCTAGACTTCTCTGTTAATCTGCTTAAAGGCCTGTAAGGGTTCGAAAATTTGCTTTGAAATTTGATTTTCCCATGCGATTTGTCAGAGGACTTTTCACTTTTTTTTAATAAAAAAAAGCAGAGAGACAGTGGTATAACATGCTATTTGCTTATCATGATGCTGAAATACCCTATTTATATTTTTTCTTATCATTTAGGTTATTATGTTTTTTCCCAGTATTTGCTTTGCTGTGACTGATAGTAGTTACATGCATGTATTATGTGTTTTATTCGTAGTGCGATGGAAAAGAGATTCCAACACCTCGCCGTAAAAAATCTGTTGCATTGACAGCATGCAAATGTTAATGTTCATTCAAATGAAAAATGTTAACACCCCAAACATTTTCTTGGTGTCAACGGGCCTTAAAGGAACACGACGACTTTTTGGGATTTTAGTTTATTCACCGTATCCCCCAGAGTTAGAGAAGTCCATACATACCCGCTAGCAGAGAGATCGCTCAGAGTGTTGCGCTAATCACTCCGCCTTCTGAGAATATAGTTACCAGTATGTATACGTTTAAAAGATGGCTGTGTCTCATATGACCTTGTTAGTTGTACACACTGTGACTATACAAATCACAACATATAAATAGAAAAATGTTGGCGGTTTTGGGAGCAGTATGCTAGCTGGAGCCATTTACTTCTAGTCTTTGTGCTAAGCTAGGCTAGCGGTGTGTGCGTCAGACAGAGTTACAGCACACACGGAGATGAAAAGGGTGTGTATGGACTTATCTAACTCTGAGGGATAGGGTGAATAAGCTAAAGTCCCAAAAAGTCGGCATGTTCCTTTAAACCCTCCCTCTTCAAGCTGCCGATTATCTGCCTTCATTTTGCATGCAACCTCAAACCTCAAAATCCTATTAACAACCAATAAGTAGAACCAAGTCCCCAATCTAGTTTCTTTTCAATAGGTCACAATATTTCTTTATTTAAGTTTATTTGAACAGGGACAAGTATGTTACATAAGCTCACGTTCCATACTACAACATTTTAGCCGAAGCTCATTCTCAATGTTAGTCCCTAGTGGGCCTTTTCATAAAATTAAACAATACATAGTTAAAATAGACATAATAATACAGTATAACACAATATAAACGCAGCGGACAGTCAGTGGTCACATTTCTGACCTCTGATTAAAGAGTCTTTTAGTTTGTATTTGAAAAGGACCCAGTTTGACTCTCCTTTCAGTTCAGTGGGTAAACAATTCCAGGCTTGTACAGAGAAAGCTGATTGTCCAAGTGAAGTATTACATTTCGGGATCTGACAGTTCCCGTTCTGAGCTCCTGTAGTCCTTGAACCCACAGCCATGAGAGCAACTATGCACTCACTCAAGACCTGTGGGGCTTGCTGATTTAAACATTTATACATCAGCTTCAACAGAGGAAATTTAGTGAAGTTTGCAAAAGATAACATATTTAAATTCCTCAGACTAACACAATGATGTGACCTAATGAGCTTCCTATCTATTCCTATCTAGGATTTTAACCGCTCTATTATAAATCAATTGAAGTGGCTTAATACTGTGAAAATACAGAAAAAAAGATTTGTCGCTATGTTCATTTTATCGCAACTTTTAAAAGTAATACACAGCACTTCTATATTTCTTGGTCTCTGCATCCCTGCCAATAATATTGTATTGTAACGGCCAAAAATATATCTGTCAATAAAGTAATAATGTATGAAATATCTTCCCCAGAGGGTCTAGACACAACTCCCAAAGACAACCAGAAGAAGACCAAACGAAAGGGAAGAAACAAGCAAGAGATTGTGACTGTCTGTCAGGCAGAACCGGAGCCTGTGAAAACTCCCATTGACTTGATGAAGGTACGATTAAATATCGTAAACTCTTATATATGAAGTTGAACTGGAAAGACTTACAGAGGGATTTCCTTGCTGTTTTCAGGCTCAGGAGAACAGCGGCTCCAGCTCAGCGAAGAAGAAGAACAAGTTTGTGAATCTGTATGCTAAAGAGGGTGGAGATAAGCTGGCTGTTCTGCTGCCGGGCCGTCAGTCCTGCGTGTGTTTGGCTCAGAAACACAGACTCGTCAACAACTGTCTGAGCTGCGGACGGATAGTGTGTGAGCAAGAGGGATCCGGGCCCTGCTTGTTCTGCGGCAGTCTGGTGAGCCTCTTCTTCATCAGTACTGTCTGTGTTGAGGGGCTTTCGCACCGGAGGATACTTTTCACAGTTCCTAGAACTATTGGCGGAAGTACACATTTTTTGTTAGAGGAATTAGGCCCTGTGTGTGTGCGTTTGTGTGTGTGTGTGTGTGTGGCCTGGTAAACCCTACGTTATGGGGACAAAATGTCCCCACAAGGATGGCAATATCCGAAATCCTTGTTCGGACATTTTTTGGTCCCCATGAGGAAATCAGCTTATAAATCATACTAAGTGATGTTGTTTGAAAATGTAAAAATGCAGAATGTTTCCTGTGATGGGTAGGTTTAGGGATAGGGTTAGTGTAAGGGAATAGAATATACAGTCTGTACAGTATAAAAATCATTATGTCTATGGAAAGTCCCCATAAAACATGAAAACACAACGTGTGTGTGTGTGTGTTTGTGTGTGTGTGTGTGTTTGTGTGTGTGTGTGTGTGTGTGTGTGTGTGTGTGTGTGTGTGTGTGAGAGAATTGATTCTCCTCTCCAACCATAAAAAAATAATATTTGTAAATGAAAGACTCATTCAAGTTTTGACTTTTATTGCATTAGAATGATCATGAAAACATTTTCATTACCATTCAAATCTTTTACTTTTTGAAGGCTTTTTTTTTTAAAGTAAATGAAGCCTTTGTGAACGTTAGACTCTTCTTTGAAAAACATATAAAATCTTTCAGATCCCAAACTTTGCAATCATAGTATAAATATTGACTATAGATATTTTCACTGGCCATGGAAAAGCCCATACCGGTCAACTACTATTCTGTATCTTGTCTAATCTTGTGGACCTTGCCAATTTGATTATGATAGTGATGAAGAACTGTTTAAGAAGTCTTCATTATCACCGTTTAACATTTTTCACACATAATTCAGGTCTGTACAAATGAGGAGCAAGAGATACTGCAGCGAGACTCCAACAAAAGTCAAAAGCTCCGTAAAAAACTCATGGGAGGTGAGACATGAAGTGATTGTACAGTATGTGTTTTGTAGCATTTGCGTGACACTGACAGTGTTTTTCTGTGTGGACCCAGAGGGAACCGAACGAGACTATCTGCCCCTCCAAGAGGCCAGGATGAAGACTGGTCTGGAAAAAGCCGTAAAGCACAAAGACAAACTTCTGGAGTTTGACAAGAACAGGTCAGCCTGTCCAAATACACTGTTGTGGTGTGATTGCCAGAGTTAGATTCATTTCGATCTCGGAATTGCCCACTGACCATCTGAAGTTCAAGGTCATTTTATTTTAGGGTGACCATATTTTGATTACTGAAAACCAGGACACTCGGCCCGGCAATGAGATACTCAAATGATACTCGACGTTTACTCAAAGATGCCTTATTAATTTCAATACATTTAAAGTAGGCTATGCCTCCTCTGTATGGATAGAAAATTGTTACATTACAAAATACTATCTATAAACAAAGACACAAATTCAGATATGCTTCTCAGAGGTTACTCAACATGTTTTATTATGACAGGTTTCAGAAATAATGAATGAAATAATGATAGAAATAATGTCTCTTCTGTATTAGAAAAATAAATAATAACTAAAAAAAAATACCTCCAAATTGAACCAAAATAGCTCTCACAAACTTACAAAAACTAACTAACAAAAGATATTTATATCTTTAGTTTTCTTCTTCCTCTTTATCCTGTTTTTCTTTTTTAATGGCCCAATGAAAAGTAATAAAGTATATTTTCATCACTTTATAAAAAACAGGCAGGACGGCCAGGACAGGACGTGAAAACTGGACATATCCTGGGAAAACAGGACGTTTGGTAACCCTATTTTATTTATAAAGCACTTTATATATATATATATATATATATATATATATATATATATATAGCCACTGGCTGACCAAAGTGCAAAAATAGAATAAAATAGAATAATACCTGCATAACAACACAGCACAAATAAGCCTTAAAACCGGAGTAGCAAAACAGTATCAGACTCAGATATAAAATAGTTAAAGAGAGATGGCATTATGAGATTCAGATAAAACATGGAAAAACATTATCCGACTCAGAAAATGTGTACATCAGACTAGCAAGGCAGTATCAGCCTCAAATATATAATGGAAAGAACTAGGAGTGACAAAAACAGTATCAGACTCAATAAGTAAAACCAACCAACCTTCATTATAGGCCATGGAAAACAAGTGCGTTTTAATAGTGCCCACGGAAGGGGCTATCCTAATTTCTGACGGTAAATTGTTCCACAACCGAGGCCCGACCACAGAAAATGCTCGATCCCCTCTGCGTTTGAGTCTGGGATGTGGGACTAATAACAGGTTCATGTCGCTTGATCTCAGACTACAAAGTGCAGTGCACTCACAAAGCTTAGACTTTTAAAGTGTCATGAAACCCCACTGTTTTAGCACTGCTCGTTCACACCTCAGAGTTCAAAAGGTCTCAAGAAATGGGCATGTAAAGTTGTGGAAAAGTGTGAGTGTAGAGGGGAGACAACAGCCAATAAAACACAGACCTGCAACCTTAATGCATTTTACAAATTTAACCCTATATAACACACTCACAAGAAAGAGGAAGAAATGCGGAAGAACATTTAAAGGTCTAAATAATAATATACTCATTACATTCACGAGCACTACAGTCTGAACAAATGACACATCAGTTTAACAGAAAGAATAAAGGCATATCACTTTTTTGTCTTCTGTGTATCAGAATAATTCCTCCTGTTCATGATTAGACGTACGGCTGTATTAGTGTCCTTATCTTCTTAAAATGAAATAATATGTGCAGACACTCTGTGCTGGGTCATGTTTAGAGAACTACAGTTCCCGGAACAATGAAATTGCTCAGAAAAACACATAAATAACCCAATTTCCACTTTTTTGATAACATTTATGAGTGCTTTTAGTATTTTCATTGATGTGTAGCCTGTACAAATCTGTTCACATCTCAAAAAATGTGTTTTGGTGTTTCGTGATCCTTTCAACACTTTGACCTCTTCCACTTTCTTTTAGTGTTAAGAGGACACAAGTCTTGGATGATGAATCCGATTATTTTGCAACGGACTCGAACCAGTGGCTTTCTCCAGGTGAGAGAGAGGCCTTGCGCAAGCGAGACGAGGAGCTCCGGGAGCTTCGACACGCCTCCCGCAAAGACCACAAGATCACACTCGACTTTGCGGGCAGACGAGTGCTGAATGAAGGGGAGAATCTGACTCCGTACTACCAGAAGTAAGAAGCCAGCTTCATAATTAGTTGTTTCAGTTATTTCATCTTTGATTAATCTTATGCCAGGGTTTAGACTACACGATATCAACCCGATTTTGGCGTGATCTGTTTGACGCACTGTTTCGTGGCGATTTGTAAACGATAATGGGCGTCAGGATGTAAGAAACGATCGTTTTATCTCATATAGTGCCACTACAAAAAGACTAGCATGTTTAATTTTTTTCTCGGACCTCCAAAATGGTTTCCGTCACATGTGTATGGAAGCGTGTTTCCGCCACAGAATAAAAAAATAAAAAAGGTAATTGCGACATTTTATCTCAGAATTGTGAGGGAGAAACTCGCAATACTGAGGAAAAGTCTTTTTTTCCTTAAAATTGGACTTTAATTCTAGTTTATATCTCACAGATATGAGAAAAGATGTCAGAATCGTGAGATATAAAGTCGCAATTGCTTTTCTCGCAAGACAAATTGCGAGAAAAAGAGTCAGAATTGTGAAATTAAAATATTCTAAAATATTCTGAATTACTCAAAATTCTTTAAAAATGCGGAAACAAGCTTCCTTACATCTGTGAAGTTGACCAATAGGAGCACAGAGGCTCTTCCGCACACACCTTTCAAACATAATAAAACGAAAAGAGACGATGATATTGGTGCTGATGTGGTGCGATGTCAACAATACTCCTGTCTTTATGAGGTTTCCTCGAGGGACGACAACAACAGAGTCAAAAATATAAATGCTGGCGAACGATAGCGGAGGCGTTCAGCAAACCCAGGGAGAACTAGAATTAGCATTAGGCTAGTGTAACCTTTGTTAGTTTAGGCTCCTGTTTCCGTAAGTCAGTTGCTAGTTAAAGTCTCTTGATGACATCACACACATCGTTAAAGACGGCAAGCGATGTGCAACATGCGGTCAGATATGTTTCATGTTTTTATAATTCAGGAATCAAAATTGCATAATTTGACTATTGTAACAGACAAAAATATCATGTAGTCTGAACTTGGTGTAAAGCTTTCACAGAGCATGTTAGCATATTTTTTCAAAGTATTATGCTGTCTTTAAGTCCTCGTGGGAGGTTCCTTCTTAATAATTCAGAAGCCATTATTATGACTTGAGGTGTGTTCAAGCGCTTATTGATTGGGATAAAATCGATACATTGGTCAATTTCTTTCTTTTTTCCCAATACATTTTTTTTCTGCCATATTTTAATTGACACGTCTCCAAATCAAGGCTCAGAGTCAAGACAAATTAAATATTTGGATGCTGTTTAACTGGATGCCCTGACATGATTGCAAAGCGCTTTGGGTGTACAGTAGTACATAGTAAAAAAGCACTATGTTCATTCATTCATTCACTCAAACTATGTTCATTTCATAAATACAAGGTATAATATGAATATCATTTTTTGGTTGCAAAAGGTTTGACGATACAGTCAAGGACCTCCACACTGGTTCTTTTGGTCGGACATCAAAACATTCAGTTTCCACTGATCGACAGCACCTCAGAGAGCTCGTCAACCCCAAAATACTACAGGCCGCGCCAGAGGTGGGTGCAAATAATCTGCTTTTGAAGAGCTTATACTTATATCATACATTTATTTATTTTCATTAGTTCAACCAAAAATGAAAATTAGCCCATGATTTACTCACACTCAAGCCATCCTAGGTGTGTATGACTTTCTTCTTTCAGACGAATACAATCAGAGTTATTTAAAAAAATGTCCAGGCTCTTCCAAGCTTTATAATGCCAGTATAATTGCCTGGAAGCTATTTATTTTACTTTATAATTTTTAAATATGAATATTTTTCTTACACAAATGTATCGCATCATGGGTAGATGCACTTTTATGATGGATAAATGCACTTTTATGGACTTCAAAACAAAAACAGCAATTCACTACCATTATAAAGCTTGGAAGAGCCATTTTTTAATATAGTAACTCTGATTGTATTCGTCTGAAAGAAGAAAGTCATATACACCTAGGATGAGTTGAGGGAGAGTAAATCATGGGCTAATTTTCATTTTGGGTGAACTATCCCTATAATGCCAGTTGTATATGAGTTGCATCTGTGTACATGTCTATTAATTTTGTGTGTTTGTGTTGTGTCAGTGGGTTGACGTGGCCTGTAGCGACTCCATGCGCAAGTCTTCATCAAAGGCTGTGAGCAATACACAGAAAAGTGAGCGCAGCCGACTCAGACTGCAGGACAAAGAGCTTCAGGAGATGTCAGATGGAGGCTGGTGCCTCAGCATGCATCAGCCATGGGCTTCACTGCTTATTAAGGGCATAAAAAGGTACCGGTCACTTGAAGACGCCATGAAATCATAAATTACGTCATTCCCTGCTCAGGGGGTGCAATCAGTAGTCTAAAATGAGAATATTCTTCCCCCTAAATCATAAATACCACCTGCATCTGTCTAGCAATAGCGAGAAGTAAATAGTTTTGACATGTTATGTAAACTTAGAATGCACCTATATTAACACTGGACGATAGCAGTATTTCAATAATAATTTTCACATTATGGCTGTACTATTTTGTGTTAACAAATTTTAAGGATATTAAAAAAAAAATGTTCGACTGACTCAAGTAAATTAAAGATGAAGTATTTCATTTCTGCAAAACTAGTGTCACCTTGCGAACTTACAACTATAAAGCATATTTTCAAACAATCTTGCAAACACCACTTTCGCGCGTTGCACCTCTCCCAACTTAAGCATCACAAACACAGTAGCCACGCCCCAAACCCTCATTCTGCTACAGTAGCCACGCCCCAAACCCTCATCCTGCTACAGTACCCACGCCCCAAACCCTCATCCTGATACAGCAGCCACGCCCCAAACCCTCCTCCTGATACAGTAGCCACGCCCCAAACCCTCCTCCTGATACAGTAGCCACGCCCCAAACCCTCCTCCTGATACAGTAGCCACGCCCCAAACCCTCCTCCTGATACAGTAGCCACGCCCCAAACCCTCCTCCTGATACAGTACCCACGCGCCAAACCCTCCTCCTGCTACAGTAGCCACCCCCTAAACCCTCCTCCTGCTACAGTAGCCACGCCCCAAACCCTCCTCCTGCTACAGTAGCCACGCCCCAAACCCTCATCCTGATACAGCAGCCACGCCCCAAACCCTCCTCCTGATACAGTAGCCACGCCCCAAACCCTCCTCCTGCTACAGTAGCCACCCCCCAAACCCTCCTCCTGCTACAGTAGCCACCCCCCAAACCCTCCTCCTGATACAGTAGCCACGCCCCAAACCCTCCTCCTGATACAGTAGCCACGCCCCAAACCCTCCTCCTGCTACAGTAGCCACCCCCCAAACCCTCCTCCTGCTACAGTAGCCACGCCCCAAACCCTCCTCCTGATACAGTAGCCACGCCCCAAACCCTCCTCCTGCTACAGTAGCCACCCCCCAAACCCTCCTCCTGCTACAGTAGCCACGCCCCAAACCCTCATCCTGATACAGCAGCCACGCCCCAAACCCTCCTCCTGCTACACTAGCCACGCCCCAAACCCTCCTCCTGATACAGCAGCCACGCCCCAAACCCTCCTCCTGATACAGCAGCCACGCCCCCAAACCCTCATCCTGATACAGCAGCCACGGCCCAAACCCTCCTCCTGCTACAGTAGCCACGCCCCAAACCCTCCTCCTGCTACAGTAGCCACGCCCCAAACCCTCCTCCTGCTACAGTTGCCACGCCCCAAACCCTCCTCCTGCTACAGTAGCCACCCCCTAAACCCTCCTCCTGCTACAGTAGCCACGCCCCAAACCCTCCTCCTGCTACAGTAGCCACCCCCTAAACCCTCCTCCTGCTACAGTAGCCACGCCCCAAACCCTCCTCCTGATACAGTAGCCACGCCCCAAACCCTCCTCCTGCTACAGTAGCCACGCCCCAAACCCTCCTCCTGCTACAGTAGCCACGTCCCAAACCCTCCTCCTGCTACAGTAGCCACCCCCTAAACCCTCCTCCTGCTACAGTAGCCACGCCCCAAACCCTCCTCCTGCTACAGTTGCCACGCCCTTAACCCTCCTCCTGCTACAATAGCCACGCCCCAAACCCTCCTCCTGCTACAATAGCCACGCCCCAAACCCTCCTCCTGCTACAGTAGCCACCCCTAAACCCTCCTCCTGCTACAGTAGCCACGCCCCAAACCCTCCTCCTGCTACAGTAGCCACGCCCCAAACCCTCCTCCTGCTACAGTAGCCACCCCCTAAACCCTCCTCCTGCTACAGTAGCCACGCCCCAAACCCTCCTCCTGCTACAATAGCCACGCCCCAAACCCTCCTCCTGCTACAGTAGCCACCCCCTAAACCCTCCTCCTGCTACAGTAGCCACGCCCCAAACCCTCCTCCTGCTACAGTAGCCACCCCCTAAACCCTCCTCCTGCTACAGTAGCTACGCCCCAAACCCTCCTCCTGCTACAGTAGCCACCCCCAAAACCCTCCTCCTGCTACAGTAGCCACGCCCCAAACCCTCCTCCTGCTACAGTAGCCACCCCCTAAACCCTCCTCCTGCTACAGTAGCTACGCCCCAAACCCTCCTCCTGCTACAGTAGCCACCCCCTAAACCCTCCTCCTGCTACAGTAGCTACGCCCCAAACCCTCCTCCTGCTACAGTAGCCACCCCCTAAACCCTCCTCCTGCTACAGTAGCCACCCCCCAAACCCTCCTCCTGCTACAGTAGCTACGCCCCAAACCCTCCTCCTGCTACAGTAGCCACGCGCCAAACCCTCCTCCTGCTACAGTAGCCACGCCCCAAACCCTCATCCTGCTACAGTAGCCACGCCCCAAACCCTCATCCTGCTATGGTAGCCACGCCCCAAAATAGCTGAAAGATATTGACGGATCTGTGTGGACCGCTCTCAATGTTTTTATGGTGCGTGGTAGACTCAACATTTACACTTTTGAGGGAGATAAACCCATGAATCGCATATTACCTGGGTATAAACAGGACATATTTTACCTGTATATATCACTTTTATGGACCTAAACTGGATGTGGCACCAAATATTGTGTATTTCTAATGTGAAATAAAGGATTCAGACTGAAGAAAAACCTAAGCACTTTGAGATGCCCCATTCCCACTTCCTGTTCATTTAAATACATAACATGGGGAAGAAAATTGCTTTGTGTCACAACATATAATGTGATTCATCTTTTCATAACTGATATGTAGAGCTTTTGTGTGTACAGTTGCTCATCTGAATGTTTCCCATTTTCTCTCCATTTGTTGTGTTTGTGTAGGGTTGAAGGCAGAACATGGTACACGTCCCATAGAGGGCGCCTGTGGATCGCTGCCGCTGCGAACCGGGCAACTCCTCAAGAGATCGCAGGAGTGGAGGCCATGTACCGACAGATTTACACAGATCGTATGTTTGCAGATTTATAATCGTGATACTAGACCTATATATGCTTTTAGGCATGTCTGTAGAATGTAGTGTATGTGAATGAAATTTCACCGGTAACACTTTACAATAAGGTTCATTAGTTCATGTATTAAGTAATATGAACTAACAATGAGCAATACATAATCTTTGTTAATGTTAGTTAATAAAAATACAGCCATTCATTGTTTGTTCATGTTAGTTCACGGTGCATTAACTAATGTTTACAAAAACATCCTTTGATTTTAATAACGTATTAGTAAATGTTACAATTAAGATTAATAAATGCTTTAGAAGTATTGTTCATTCTCAGTTCATGTTAACTAAGGTAATTAACTAATTAACCTTATTGTAAAGTGTTACCATTTAACCTAACTTGTTTATTTTTTTATTAAGAAAAGCATCTCAAGCACAGTACAAGCATCAGATTGTTACATAATTAAATGGAAAAAAGCAAAAAATAAACAAGCATAATAAATGCTCACAGACGAATGAACATATAATCACAGTAATATATGCATATACATATAAAGAACTAAATAAACCAGAAAAAATATAAATATAAATGAATAAGTTTTCTAAGTTAGTTATTTTGCTGTCCAGAGCCCCAGTTTCCGGCGGAGTATCCCACAGGCTGTCTGTTGGGCTGCGTGAACGTCACAGATTGTGTCTCTCAGGAGCAGTTCAGGGAACAGGTCAGTGGTTTCTGGTGTCCCTGTCTGTATCCATGCATACCAAATATTCTGTTTATATTAAAGGGATAGTTCACCCAAAAATGTAAATTCTGTCATTAATTACTCACCTTCATGTCGTTCCTAACCCGTAAGAGTTTTGTTCATCTTTGGAACACAAATTAAGATGTTTTGAGATGAGCTTTCTGTCTCTCTTTTGACACCTCTATCCATTTTTTTCTCATAGAAAATAATAATTACAAATATTTATCATTATTTTTCAATTATTAATATATTTTTGTTCAATAAAATATATATTTTCTTGTATTTTTAGATAATTGTATGGTACTAATTCATATTTATCCAATAATTATGATCCGTTTTTTCCCATTGATTTTTAAGAAAAAAATTATTATTTTTCAGTTAATGCAGTATTTCAGGTTTAAATAGAGACTAGGCCTTTAAAATCCAATTTTTAAAGGCAGATTAACGCAATCTGGTGAGAGTAAAGAAAGAAAAACGTGATATTATGGTGCAACCACTAGATGCCTGTAGAGTTCTCTATAGAGAGGCTTGAGAATTCATTCCGTTATATATATATATATATATATATATATATATATATATATATATATTTTTTTTTTTTAAGGCATCATACCCTCTTTGTATATACACTTTTCATACACAACATTTTTCATACACTTACCCATTTTGCAAATGCTTACAGAGAAATACTGGGCATCATACACTTGAGGATCAAAAAGATCACACACTGAGGATCAGATCCGAACACAACAAACTCACACAGAAACAAATTGGGGGGAAATCTGTGCAAAAGTCATAGTGTTTTCCATCCTCTACCCCACAACAACATTACCTACTTTCGAAACCCTGAGAAATATTCACTGGAGTAAATAATAGCATATAACAAAATATCACATAACCAACCAAACGTTTCACAAAAAGAGGCTTTAAAGCAGTAGATATACTGTGAAAATGGGGAAATGGATTAAATATAATGTTAGTGGATCATGTTCATAGTTAATGTGTTGAACTGCACATGTGGTTACATGGGTAGGTGAACGTGAGGAGAACTTCATGCATTCACTAAAACACTAGTAGGTTTAACCCTTTTTCCGCATAGACATAAAAATCACAGTCCAAACTTCAAAGGTTGTAATTCAAGAATTCTTTGGAATATAGACCTATGGTTTCTCTTGTTTTAAAGACGACATTTGCCAGATTATTGTTGAAGTGAAATAAATTATGAAAGTGAAATTGCTATTCCAAAATAAAGGCCTAAACACTCCTAATGAGTATGAAATATTCTTGTTGCAAATTGATAAATTACTAGCAATCTAAAAAAAACACCAAATCTGAAAACTAGAGATTGTAAGCTTTCAATTGTCAATATTACTTTAGGGTTTTACTAAGATATTATTGTTTTAAATATATAATGGCAAGTGGGACGGTGACAGTTAAAGGGTTAAAAAGTAAAACTAAATGGAAGTGTTTCTAAGAATCTAAGAAAAGGTCTTGCATCAATTGTTAACAGTTGTGCTTGGTTTGATATATACAGGTGAAACTCGAAAAATGGGAATATCGTGCAAAAGTTATAATGTTGATGATTATTATGGCTTACAGCTTATGAAAACCCCAAATTCAAAATCTCATGATGTGTCGGCCCTCTGAAAAGTATAATCATGCATATGTATACAGTTATATATACTAAATATATTAGTTTCACCTTTTAATTTGAATTACTGAAATACATGAACTTTTGCACGATATTCTAATTCTTCGAGTTTCACCTGTCTTTTGTATCAGTGACATTCAGAAATGTTTAAGTGTGACTTTAATGCCCACATACGTTTTAGTACTACTGGATATGTGCATCAGATGGAGGTATTGATGCATCATCCTAAAACGGCAAGATGTGACAAGTTAAAAACCGTTTGCGTCTGTGTTTCACTGCGCTCTGTCTGTCTAGCTGATTTTGAATTTAATAACATCTCTTGTGTGTGTACAACCCCTTCAACCCCTTAGGCTTTACATGTAGCAACATGATTTAAAAGCCATTAAAAACAGATCAGATTGAGTGAGCCGCGCTCGAAGCTGTTGAGTAGCCGATATACCCACACCTGTGACCGCACTTCGGTTCAGTTTTATTCTGGTACTGACTTGGGTCACCGCATGAAATCAAATATACAATTTGGGTGCCTGAAAAAAAAAAACTTTTTTTTTGTCTTGATGAATTTAAATGCATATTAATCATTGCTAAGTCAAATTATTCCCCTTCTCTTTTCGATATTTACTCTACATTAAATAGGACCTATTATGCTTTTTTTATGTGTTCAACATTCTTTAGTGTGTATTGTTGCTGTTTGATCATGAAAAAGCTATGCGAAGATCCAAAGTCCCTCCAGCGGGAATTATTCTCTTTTTCAGTGTTCAGTTTCTTCTGGAAACAAACACGTCACAATATTTCTCATTTAAATAGTTAATACGCAGAATAAAGGGGCGGGTCCTGGTTGAGTTAGTTAGTAGTGTGTTGAAACTGGCGGTTATGGAAAGGGCCGGGACATTTCCCAAACACACTCGAAACGCTCGACCAATCACAACACACTGGTCCAGCCGACCAATCAGAGCACAGTGTGCTTTTCAGAAGGAGGGGCTCCATAGGCTATTCTCAGACTGTTTTCAGACTGTCTCAGACAAAAACTGATCCTCCTGAACTGTGCACATCTGTGCACATCTGATTGATATCCGATCAGATTTAGCAAATGTGAACGACAAATCCGTTTCAAACTACATTCATATGTCACACATTTAGTCGATAAAACGCTTCTGCATAGGATACGGCCGTGTATCATCGCTCATATCTCCTCAGGAAGCTCCTCACGCCTCGACCCTCAACTCCTCGCGGTGCAATTAGAGAATTGAGATGTCATTTAAGATGGCTGAGCTCGATCGGTTTCCGAGTCATTGGGTGGAAGACGAGGTAGCGAGGAAACGAGGAGGGATATTGAGAAGCACTCTTTCTGTTCTCACTTCCTGCCTCACTTCCTGCCTCACTTCCTGCCTCACTTGCTGCCTCACTTGCTGCCTCACTTGCTGCCTCACTTGCTGCCTCACTTGCTGCCTCACTTGCTGCCTCACTTGCTGCCTCACTTGCTGCCTCGTCTCACTTCCTGCCTCGTCTCACTTCCTGCCTCGTCTCACTTCCTGCCTCACTTGCTGCCTCACTTGCTGCCTCATTTGCTGCCTCACTTCCTGTCTCACTTCCTGTCTCACTTGCTGCCTCACTTGCTGCCTCACTTGCTGCCTCACTTGCTGCCTCACTTGCTGCCTCGCTTCCTGTCTCGCTTCCTGCCTCGCTTCCTGCCTCACTTCCTGCCCCACTTCCTGCCTCACTTGCTGCCTCACTTGCTGCCTCACTTGCTGCCTCGCTTGCTGCCTCGCTTCCTGTCTCGCTTCCTGCCTCGCTTCCTGCCTCACTTCCTGCCCCACTTCCTGCCTCACTTCCTGCCTCACTTGCTGCCTCACTTGCTGCCTCACTTGCTGCCTCACTTGCTGCCTCACTTCCTGCCTCACTTCCTGTCTAATTTCCTGGCTCACTTCCTGGCTCACTTCCTGGTCTCCCTGCATGGCAGACTCCCTGTAATAGAGGTGTAATTGAGACTAGCTCCTCTGCTGCGCTTCATTTCTCTATTTCAGGGTCATATTTCACCACAAAATCAGAAGTTAAAACAAAAAAATAATAGGCCTTGAAAAATTTAAAAATGTTAGGGCCATGAAGATTTTTGTATTGTGTGACATCTTGCATGTTCTTCCCTCAAGTCATCCTAGGTGTTTATGACTTTCTTCTTTCAGACGAACACAATTGAGTTATATTAATAAATGTCCTGATTCTTCCAAACTTTATAATGGCTTTAGGGTGAGTAAATAATTTTCATTTTAAAGTGAACTACTCCTTTAAGGATGTTTCTCTTCATAACTGGATGCTTACAGGGACGTGAACAATGTGTTGTTTGTTGAACAATGTGTTGTCAAAGTTCTTTTTGACGGCTCAGAAAAAAAACATGCAAGACATTTTACAGATTTATATTTTTTCCTTAAAGAAGATTTGGTGTTTGTTAGAAAACAGTGAAGATGTGTCATCTCTTGAATCAAAGAATCTCTGTTAATGGACACCAACATTACATGGACATGGAAACCAACATTAAATACATACACCAAAAATAAAAAGCAGTTGGAATGGGATCATTGATTAAACAAAAAAATATGTAAAATAAATTGCATTTGGAACAAGACATGCATTTCATTTTAATAATTGCAGGGATAAAGTTATTATTTTCATATGATGCCGGATTGGACACTCAAGACTCGCACATAAACTGTTGATGCTTTTGAAAAGGTTTTTACCAAGTAAATCAAAATATTAGTCTTAAGGCTTTCAGAAAATGTGAATCATAAACATCTGAATTTATTTTTGAATAACTAAAGCTGGCTCTCACCATGAATATAGCCATAGAAACTAGCATGGCGTTAAGATGTAACTTTCTCTCTGGTGAAGACATGTTACCCTTTGTAACAGGAAGTTAGATAGGACATATCAAATGACGAAGTGCCTTTTAGCTCACTTCACAGCCTAGAAAAATGAAGGGGTCAAAGTTCGACTAGTTGGCATATGGTCCATTTTGACCCTATGAATCACCCGGAGTTCAAGCCAGGGTTGCCAGGTCTACAGTTTTTCCTACACCAAACATTATTTGTAAAGCCTCCCATGCAGGGTTCTCAAGAGTTATCAAAAGCTTTGAGTGAGATCACATGCGGTTAGGGGAGGAGCCCTAATGGAGCCCCGCCCCCCAATTTTACCCATTGTTCATAATTAACCGGCACAAATTGAAATTATAACAATTGGTAAATCTGATAAATGACAGAGCAATTCATCACATCAAATATACTCTTTAATGTTATATTTCAAAATTACAAATATACAAAAATTACAAAAATATAACATTGCTCCAAACAGTTTGGAAAAACAAATCTTTTTGCATTTTTGAATGTGTCTAGTCGAAATGGTATAATGATTTATTGTGTGGTGGGACAACGATTAATGTATGTTTTGACAGGATATAAAATACTACCCAGATCACTCTGCTTTAATACATGTAGCCTTAATGTAACTAGAAAGACTAATAATACAGTATAATATATAATTTAAAATAAAATGAAGAAATACATCTTCATTCCTTCCCATACCCACTAACATTTCCCTTAGTTTCAGATAACGTAAGCTAGCCAAACTGAGCCAAAGCTTCTGGCCTGGTTGCAAAGTAGTTGTAGAGTTTGACTGCATCAATAATAATGTATACGATGAGCTATATATTAAATGTTCTAGCCTAAAAATGTTAGACGAGCTTTCTTCCAACTTACCTTCTCCATCACGACGTGTGTTCGCGCGATGTTGTTGGTTGCCCAGTAACAACCGTACGGTGGCCGAGAATGTTCCGTAAACTTCCGTGTGTTCGCGCATCTGTGTTGCCTAGTAACGAGCGCATCTGTGTTGCCTAGTGACGCAATCTGGCCGAGATACGCATAGACTATGGAGATACGCGCTGGCGGCAGGAAACTTCACTGCGTGCCTGAGCCTCGTATACAACGTTATATATAAAGCTTGCAGGACAACTTGGTTGGCATTGCCTTTTCAGCGTGAGAAATACACGGTGTGGCGTGTGAGCGTGTGAACTGGTTAAATTGCGTGTCTCACGGCCAATGCGTGAGACTTGAGAACCCTGTGATCCGTTGAATAATTGCGAAGTCTCATCTTTCAGATTCTGTCCATTTTATCAACAAAATTCGAACGATAAATGGCATTTTGACGCTCTTAAATGTGTTGCTGTAGCACATCAGTTCAAGAGTCTTTTCTTCCACTTTAATACAAGTTACAGCATTAAAAAACATGCATTAACATCAAAAGTTATGTTGAAAGATACACTAATGTAATCGCTCAATCAGTGTTTCAACAGCAGAAAGACTTCAATTAAACAGCTTGTGAACAATGACACTTAACGTTGGGTCTATCTCAGGAAATTTATCCAATGTCCACAGTTCATTAGTTAGCTATAAAAACACTGAAGAGGAGCTTAATTACTTTTGATTATTCATGTATGTTTAAATACAGTTATCATGAAGACAGGTGTTTATGAAAACTACCTTAACTGAGGTGTATACAAACACTTCAGCTTTTATTTGACTGTAATTATTACATCTGAAAATAAATAGCAGTTGAATATGATAATTTGGGCTTTGTTGTTAATTTTAACCTCTAATATTATCATAATGTTCCAAATGAGAGGGTTTCCCTGTATAGTTTACAGCATTATTATTGGTATTAGTGTATGTATAGCATCGGTGCATCTCTAATATAATATATTTAATCTCTAAAAAAAAAAATATATATATATAGAGAGAGAGAGAGAGATTAATTTATAATTACAATTTAAATTTTTTGCTACTTTTCCTGTCGGTGGCACGAGTTATTAGAGGGAGATAATAATTATTTCTTATTCTAGTGAGCATTTGAGTGGGTGAAAATTGTGCATGTCAAGATTAGTCAAACATGTTGTTTTTTTTCCCCCTTAACGTGAAGATTTTAAATTTAGATTGTGTAGATAAAATTTTATTTGAGTAAATAATAAATATATATAATAAATATTCAAAGTTAACAGACATGGACCAAAAGCCACAAAACAATTTTGATGTAATAGCCTCTAATTGTTTTTAAAGTGTTTAATTCTCAGCTCAGCCTGCAGAGGGCGCAGTGCATCATCGCCTCCTCAACCTCCACATTACTGCCATTTTGACTGAAGCAAAGCCTCAGAATCCTTTCATACTGATTCATGTCATGCTATTACTTTCATATTGCACTCTTCCACTATTGATAGTTGTATGTTTGAAGCGAGCATCTATTCTCCTAGTGTCTGTGATGTCAAGCAGAGGATTTAAAAGGATTATGTCCAGGTGCAATATCGCAACCCGGCTATGTCCTTGATTAATTATAAATCAATGAAGTCTGTTGCAGCTCAGAGGGCTCTAATCTTTTCTCTTTCATCCAGTGTAAATGTTGGTGTGCTTCAGACACTCTGTCTGCTTTAACCTGAGCGAATCTGTCTACCTGAGTGCTTTTCATAAACCTAACAGCTCTTGACAAACCATCCACAGAATGAATTTGCTCAGAGAGGTGAAGACTTCTGTCTGATGCCTCTGGTCAGACTGCAGATGCTTCGAATTAATATTCTGCGTTTAAAACCATTGATGCAAGCAGAATTCTGTCGACCAAACATTCGAAATGGGGTGTAACAGTATAACGCAATACAAAAATGCATCAATATGTATCGTGGATAGTGACAATATGTATTGTGGATAGTTCACCCAAAATGAACATTTCTGTGTGTGAAAAAAAATTCACGTTTACAGAGTTTTAGTGGCAGTACTACATTAAACTGATATGTATAATATATAATAATGCAATGGGGGAATATTTGTGGGTCCCGATAATGTCAAATGTATGATGTTACCAGTAAAACGTGTCCTATAAATATATCTAGTCAGTGAAAGAGTGCATAATACTGTATTTTCAGCTTCAGAATCATGAATATTTTTATTCTGGTGTCTCTATTGTCCTGTGCATTTTTGTTACCAGCAGCACTAAATCCAAGCCTATTCATTTACACCCCAATGTAAGACCAAATTGTGCAAATTTTTTTGTCTTTGAGTATCGCAATAATATCGTATCGTGATATGTATCGAATCGTGACATGAGGGTATCGTTACACCCTTAGTTTACAATAATGTTAAGTTGAATGTTACTTGCGTTATTTTAGTGTCATGTGTGTTACCGTGATGGTCTCTGTATTGTAAGCATGACACATGCACCCTCTACACATTAGTGTTTACTTCAGCTTGTGGAAAAGATACTTGTGATGAATTATGATTCATCATGTGGCTTTACTCTTTACCCCCCCCCCCCGTCCCCCCCCCCCCCGTGTTATTATGGTGGTTGTCACTATATGTTAAAGTTACAAAACAGGTTTTTGTGCCAGTGTGGCTTTGCTAATTCAGCAGAAACAGGTTTAAAATGTATTTTTACATTTTGTTGTGAATTACAGTGTTAAAACTGTCAAACTACAGTAAAATGTGCACATATTTACAGATCAACCTGTAAATTTGACGGTTTCAATTCTGGCAAACAGCTGCCAGATTTTTTTTTTAAAATTTTCTTTAAAAAAAATGACAGGATTTATTTAATAGTGGATATTTCCAGTTAATCTGGTTTGTAGGATCTTTTGGTGAGTTAATCAGCTCACTAGCAAAGTGCTTTAATTTACTGCTGTTGAATTATCAAGAATGAGTCATATACTTGCATTATTTTTCTCATCATTTTTCGCAGTGCTTTAATTAAAATCGTTATGGGTTTCAATTCTAATTGTGCTTTAGTAACATGAAAAAAAAAACTGTACATTTGTATTGCCAAAGCAATGTTTGTGCAATGTAAACTACAATAGCATTAGTGCAAACACATAAGTAATGCAAAATTAAATAGAGAAATTAAAATATTAATGAAATTAAATAGCAGAATAAAGAAGTAATATACAGTTTAGCTACACATGAGGGAAACATTAAGTCAGGCCGGATCATTCACTGTCTCTTTAATATCGTGGCAGACAGACAGACATATTGTGCTGCTAACACAGCAGTCCTTGTGTTCTTCTAACAGGAAGGGCATTTTTCATTGTTTAATAGTGTTTCAAAATGTGTGGTGTTTGCACTTTTATTGTTTGATAAAGCAGTGTGTGAATATCTTGGTATCTTGGCTCTGTCTCGATGTGGTTTAGATCGCAGTGTGGACAGAAACTCTCTTCCTGAATCTGGTCAATGTGTCTCTCGTTTTGTTTGGCAGTCTCTGTGTACAGATGGTAAACGTGATTTCACCAAGTCTAACATGTTCCTGGATCAACACCTTTGTTGATCCTGGAACAACATTTCAATCAACTAATCAGATTTGAGGGATTTGTACAGCTTGGTGCTTCTTCATCAGTGTTTTTCGCCTAACAGCCCTCTGGTTTTAGGGATGACTTATGGTTAGTGTTAGGTTTAACGGTTAGGATAGGGTTAGAACAAAATTTTCAGACACAATATGTTGATCCAAGATCATATTTGTCTTGGCAAAGTTATGGTGAGCGTGTACAGATAATCTGCCATGGTGTATTCTCTCTTTATGGTCAAATAGCATTGCATTTTACTCTGATGTTGTGTTTGAGTTTCCCTATGAGTGATGAAATTGTTACATTTGTGCTGAAATTTGGTTTAATTTAATAAGCTTGGCAGTGTTGTTCTGGTTCAGAGCGTCAGTGTAATGGGGGTCAGTAGATGATAGTGAAACAACAACATGGTTTCTTTGCTCAGCTCTTGGTATTGCAGGATTAGGGTTAGGTTATTATCATTATTTAAAGTTCCCCTGTGGTGAAAATCAAGGTTTTAATGTTGTTTATGTTTATGCTTTAAGACAAAGCATGTATAAATTCATAAGTCGACAGCATTGCTGAGTATTTTCTCTTTAAAACTGCAGTGAATCAAAGACAGTCTCAAAAACACGGTTTGAAATCGCTGGTGTTTCTGACATCACAAACTACCTTGTAATCAATCAGATCAACGTGTGATCGTCAACCAGTGGATCTCTGAGTGAGTGAGTGAGTGGAGGCGGGGCTCATTTGCATATGCATAGAACCCTGTATAATGGCAAGGGTGTAGAGCTACATTCAAGTGATTTCAAGCGTCATGTTTTTTTGTTTGTTTTCAAGGAAAAACGCTTAAATATTTCATTTTGGTGATAAAAGATACATTTTAAGAGATACAATGATTGCCTACAGGTGGACTTACACAACCATTTTAGCCATTTATTTTGCTGACAAGATATACCCCTATAGCCAAGTGTACAAGCTGACCAAACTAAAAAGTGGACCAGACTGTATGCTAATAGTCCAGCTACTCAAGGCTGGTGAGTTTGTTGGATAAATTCATCCAACATTCGATAGTGCTGCATGGTTACTGTTTCATTGTTTGTAGGTCTTATGGATTGTATGACAGCATTAATCTCCAAGCTTGAACTGGAGAGCCCCTCTTTTGTCTTGCGGTTTTATTTGAAGACGAAATTGACAGTGCAAACATCTGTGGCTGCCACCGCCAGCGTTTCCCACACCCTCTTAGTCTCATTAGCTTTAATGAGATATTGACACAGACACTGGTGTCTAAATTATGCACACTCGTTTTCTGCTGATGTATAAATAGCACTGATGAAATGTAATTGCTCTCCTTTAGATCACTCAGAGGGTGATTATGGAGAGAGATTTTTCCCCAGTCGTTGGACAGTTCTTACCGAGTCGTTTTCCAGACTGCTTTTCCAGGCCTCGGGCTTATAACTGTGGCAATAACAGCGCAAGAGGAATCTGCCTTTCTTATTTGCTGTGTGTCTTATTTGCTCACTGGCTGTTTTCTCTGGCTTTTCAGCGCTGATCATAAAAGCCTGTGTTTGAGGTGCAGGCAGTGTGAGCGGCTTTTCATCCTCTGTTTGAGTGCTCACAGCTCGGAGGCCAACCATAAATCCAGTCTGGGAAACAGGAGGGGGTGGATTGGGGGGCGAGCGAGCGAGCGAGAGAGAGAAAGAGAGAGAGAGAGAGACTGGGCGTAAATAAAGCTGGCCATAAAAGCCTGAACGAGAAGTGTGTATCCCTCCATGCTGTCCTCCTCCACCCCCTCTGAAAGAGAATTAGCACAGGCTATATGGCTTCTCCTGTTGGAGTTTGTCCCCCTCCTACTCAAAGAAAAAAGGATCGACTGGCTTTTGGAGGGAGAGAGGGAGGGGAAAGAGAGAAGGGCATTGGTTTACACACACACACACCATGGCCCATCTGTTTGGAGGCATTATAACAGTCTTGCAGTATTAGTGCATTGAGATATTGATCAACGACTCCCCACTCTCAGAATTACTGGGAAGGCACCGTCATCTGCCATATTGCCCCTCCTGCGTTATTGTAGAGATTAAGACATAAATTCTGTGGCTGAGTCACAGATTTAATTTAGACACCTTTCTAAACATTTAATGTAACAGTTCAAATGTCATGCGTCTACAGACAGGTTTCAAAATGAGCGTTTTGCCGAACATTTACTGCCCGTAATACACTCTCAGAAGAGTACAAAAGCTGTCACTGGGACGGTACCCTTTCAAAAGGCTCTAATATGTACCTTTGATCTACTATTGTACACTCTTTTGGTACCAATATTTACCTTTTAGATACTAATATGCACTTTTTTTGGTACCAATATGTACCTTTTAGATACTAATATGCACTTATTTGGTACCAATATTTACCTTTGAGGTACTAAAATTGCGTTTGAAAGGGTACCGCCCCAGTGACAGCAGTGTGTACAATTGGAAATTTACCAGCCATCGAGATTTCTTTCCAGCCAATGCAAAGCATTTTGCATGTTTCATAATGTTGTTCCTGGGGCAAATGGATTGTCTAGCTGTTTTTTTTCCAAGCATATTTGTGGTAGAGAGCGCAAACCACCGTGCCATTTGTAAACATAGATTAGCCAGTCTCAGCGAATCAACACTTGAGACATGCCATTTTTGTTTGTTACATTTTTGTTTTGTTTGCTTAATGCCAAGAATATCCCACCACAGTTTTGAGCTTTCATTTAGTAGATATTTAGCATCTCTTAAAATGGTTTGCTTACAACAGGGATGTCTGACTAGCGTTCTTATATTTTGATTCAACCCTGGAAAACAAACAGACTTTTCAACCACACAGTATCATCATTTCTATCTTGCAATAATTCAAATCATCACAGAAGTACTACGATTAAATGTTTATAGTTGGGATATAATCACTGATGTTTACAGTAGCGATCAAAAATAGAGTAAATAACCTTTTGAAAGTAACTATGCTTCAAATCACAATTGCATCAATTACATCGTTACACCAGTAGGTGGCGACAAGTGACTGTTAATTTTTTATTTGTCATTTAATCATTCACTCAAGAGATTCGTTCAAAAACACTGATTCATCCAGTAATGAAACAAGTTAAGTGTTTATGAGTGAGTCGTTGAATCATTCATTCAACCCAATCAAAAAATAATAATAATCTAATACTTTTCAAATAGACTGCAGCAATTAACATTTTGTTAGAACCTCTAATAAATTACATGTTGTTTTGTTTAGTTGTCTAATCGTGGGAGAATCGTGATCAAAACAAAAATAGTGATTCTAAATGTATCCAGAATCGTCCTGCTCTTCTTGCTAGCCATTTTCATTCCTATATCTCATACTTTGATTGTATTGACCTAAATATTGAACAGAGCCCTTAATATCTCTGTCAGTCCAGTGCTGTTTTGTAGGCTGCCCTGTCAGGGTGATTTCAGACGCCTCCATTTGGCTGTCAACATGGCACTTTTTTAGTCAGCCAGATATGAACGGAAAAAAGAACCATTTTCCCCTCCGCAGTAGCCGAGTGCTTTATTGGTCTGCATTGACTGAGCATGGGCAGGCTGTCCTGCCATAGAGAAACTGTGCTATTCTTGTAGTGCTCCATCATTTGCAGTCTCTGTGTGTTTGTAAATGTAAGGGCTTGGCTCTTCATTGATTTAATAGGTTGAATATCAGCTGTATAATGATGCATAATCTGATTACACTATAAATGAATGTTACAAAGGTTTTCGGAAACATTTATTTGTAATTATCCATTTTTATTATTGTCACTGTAGCATTTAAAATAGCATAATATATGTAACAGGACACTGAATCTTTGCCATATTTTGTAGGGAGTTTAATAGGGATCTAATGCAAAGGTATAAATGTTTCGTATACTTAGCATTTTACTGATTTGTGATTTATTTTGAAATGATTATTTAGATACAGTTTTACAAAAGAAAACAATACAATTATTCTTAATTATGCGTTCTCCATATTGTTTATTGGACACTCAAATTCAAAAAGATTCAAATTGGGTGTAAAAAAAAAAAAAGAAGAAGAAAAAAATTGGCCAGTCTTTAGTGTTTTAAATCTAGGAGTTTTGAAAGCTAGACTAAAAAATTTAAAAAAAAAAACACTAGATATTTTTCCACTACATAGTAACTATTCATTCTGCGGGCTGTCCTGCCTTACAAAAAGCCAGGTGTCATTTTGATAGAGGCGTCACCAGTTATTTATTTATTTTATTTTTTTGGATGGGTACTCTGATGCACTAGCTGTGATTTGATCTAAAGAAGCAAAATTCAGTCGTCAGATTTGATCACGATGCAATGAAACTGAATGCACTGCATTTGGAGCAAATTCAAAACAAGAGGTTAATCGTGTTAACTGCAGAAAATCATGAATTGTTTTATGATCCTAATCAGAAAATTGGGATTATTTTAATCTATTAGCGCTAGTTGTTATTTAGAAAAGGTGCTTTGTCTACTGAGTTGCAGAACAAAAGCGTTAAGCTGCCTGTTATGAGAAGACAGTGGCCTGTTGGCAGGGGGCAGAAGCCCTCGTTAGTGCAGGTTAGGAGGCCAGCTGAGGCCTGTGTTTGCTTGTGTGGTAATATGATATTTATATGCTGAAAAGCCCTCTTCCGGTGGGAGAGACTCTGAATCTGAGCCAAACCGAGACAGCCCTTTTTCTCTTTCACGCTATCTTATTCTCTCTCTTCCTATCCTCCCCCCACAGACATTGTTTTTCCCTGTCAGTGTAGTGTGTAAGGATGTGGTTGTTAGGAATTCAATTTCTCCAGTAGCCGCCTTCATTATCTGCTGTGTGGAAAGATGCTTTTAAGCCCCCTCCCTCTCTGTGCCGAGCGCTTTGCCGTTCTGGAGAGATCAGACGGTGTGTCCTGGATTTACACTGCAGGTCTTGATGCCCAATTCCGATTCGCTGACTATATCCGTTTTTTTTGATGACCCGCTTACATCATCTTTTAAAAGTGACCCGTACGTTGGCATGAGGTGGTTTTTCAAGCAATTCGAAAAATAAATATTTCGCAAAACTGCAATGGAAACAGTTTTTGCGCACTTATGTCACCTGACGTAGATGACGCGGTGTGTTTGGACAGAGTTCTTTATTAAATTCATAAAAGACTAAAGAATTACAGGAATACTGGATTCTAAACCTCAAAGAAATGCCACAATCACGACCTCGAAGCAGAAACGAGGAGAAACACCCAGGAACTCCTCATATGAGCCGCTCACAGTATAAGGGTCTTTCCTTGCCATTAATGCTTGGATAACACACACACACACACACACGTCTCTTTCTATTATTAATAATGGCCAGTGCGGTGGCTGAGATGCACCTAAACCTACCAACATCCATCGCCAGGATTTCTCGCGAGAAAAAAAAATGAAGTTTTAGTCGCATAACATCGGTTAATGGAAACGTCGTCATTACAGTTTTTTGTCGACATTTAGAAAAAAACGCAAAAGTTTTGTGCAAATCTGTAATGGAAACGCGCCTACTGTTAACCACAACTGATGCCGCTTTGTCCTGCATCAATGTTGTTTCAGTTGACCAAATGATTTGTCCTTAAATATCATTGTTATGGTCAGTGAGGGGTCGTATTTCACCTGCCCTCATGAATGGAGGCCAGCAGGTGCTCAGCTGGGTCTGTTAAAGAGCTACGGCCCGATCCCCCACCCAGCACTTGTGGCAGGTGTCGGTGGTGTCAATGCGTCTGACATTCTCCTCCCTTATTCCTGGAAGCCAGAAGCTGTCAGTCAGAGAAAGACACAGGCAACTCGTCAGCCATACACTCTCCGTTAGGCATCCGTCTTCCTGACAGGCAGAGCTCAGAGACCCGCTGAGGGTGTCGTGGGTCAGAATGGACATACTCGACTGTGTTATTCTGGGTCTGCGTGTCCCTCTAAGCCAACCCTGATGGATCAAAGACACGCTGCTGCTTTCATCCTTCATCCTGTTACGCGTCAGGCATCGCCTTTTACCTGTTAAGCACTATTCTTAAAAAAAAAACACCTTCCTCTCCCTCCCTAATGAACTGGTACTTGTTCTACTATTTCTAGTGGTGCAACCACTGATCTATATTATGACATTAAAATGACTTTGTCATTATATAGATCACTGGGTGCAACGGATCACAAAATTCACGGTTCGGATCAGCAGAGATGAATACTAAATAACACAGTTAAACAGTAGTAACCAGTACAGTACAGAAATCAGAGGTGGGCACAAATACATCAAAAACTATTTTGTTACAAAATACAAATACTGGCTCATGAAATGTAACAAAATAAAATACAAAATACTGATGTGAAAAAAGTCATTAGTATTTTGAAAATACACAAATACTACCACAATAATCTTAAGTCTTTTTTTTTATTGCTGAAAGGTCAATAACACAGCAATAACACAAATATGAGAAATATGTCAATTCAAAATGGCGAAGTAGCAAAATAAAAAAGTATGGGCATCTGCAACGCTATCTCACGACCAATTCCTAGGAATTTGTACGAGTGATTAAAAGGTGGCTAATTCGTACGAATTCATACGACCTCACTCGTGCAGATTCGTACGATTTGTCTAAACCCACGTGATGGGTAGGTTTAGGGGCGGGGTCAGGGGTAGGTCATTCGTATGAATTCATACGAATTTGGCAACTTGTAAAATATGAGTGAGGTCGTATGAATTGTTACGAATTAGCCACCTCATAAGATTCGTACGAATTGCCCTCTACAGGGCCTGAAATAGCTCCCTCTGGCGTAAAGGGCATGTATAGCTAAGTTCACATCAATGGTGTGGTAGGCTGCCCTTAAGAGCAAAACGTGTTTCATGTAGGCTACGTAGCCATATTATCACCGTTACTCTACTCGTGCCTTAAGGCTTGAATAAGTGTAGAGAGACATTTCCTCACCACTGGCTAAGGGAGGGGAAGCAGCCATAAATCTATGTTATATGCACTAACAGCTTTAATGAGGAACTTTATTGAAAGGTCGATAGCAAAAATAGTAGCAATAACACAACTATGCTAATAAAGAGAAAACTAAACCATTGTCATTTGGGCTAGTTGTTTTTAAGTACAACCAACTTGGCAAAATCATTTACTATGGTGATTTTTCTTAAGTATTTAAGTATTTGAAATACTCTAAATACACTCCCTCAAAATAGTTTGTTACAAACTACATTTTATTTTTTCCAAAATACAAATTACAAAATACACTAAATTAAATACGTATTTAAAATACATTTAATTGAAATGCTGCCCATGTCTGACACAAATTAATAGTTAAGCCTAAATGTAAAATAACACTATTTGTTCACTATAGAAATTAAATATAGTTTCATCTTTGTTAAAGCTGTGTTTTTTTGTTTTATTAACATTAATGACACAGACAACAGCAGGGATATTAGGCCGCTGTCACTTTAAGAGAATGATGGACTGAAAAATGGACAAACATCCGGTTTATTCCTTAATTGTTCACTAATGACAAAACCGAGAGAATACTTGCAGAGACGGGTATTTTGACATGCCCTTGAATGTACACATACACACAAAATTAAGGAAACGCAAAAGAGGAATCAATTCGGTGTTCGAGCTCTGTCTGAAACGCCTCTCTCTCTCTCTCTCTCTCTCTCTCTCTCTCTCTCTCTCTCTCTCTCTCTCTCTCTCTCTCTCTCTCTTCAATTCAAATTGCTTAATTGGCATGACTCTACATATTACAATATTGCCAAAGCTTGTAACACATAGTATAATAGTGAAGACATCAGTAATAACAAATTATTATAACTACTTAAATTGAAATATACAAATTTGCAAAATTTTTCAAGTTCAATTCAAAATTGCAAAAAATACAGTGTAACAGATTATAATTTCTGTGAACATTTGATACCACAGTGTTTTAAAACGTATCTATATATATACACACACACACACACACATTACTGAGGGTCACTGTGGTGGACATTAGGGAAACACACTGAGGTCACACACATACACACACACACACACACACACACACACACACATTCACCTACTGTCTCTCAGGCTGTGGCACACACACACGTATCGGGCAGCCAGTGCTGCTCTCTCTCTCTCTCTCTCTCTCTCTCTCTCTCTCTCTCTCTCTCTCTCTCTCTCTCTCTCTCTCTCTCCCTGCATGCTTCGAGTGTGTGCGGATAATGCGCTAGTCCCCATTTTCGCATTTTTTCCGGGTTTAAAATTGTTTGCATGTGTAAATTGGTGAGACAAAAAACGTCCAAATTATAAACTTTCACTCTATGAAGGTTCAATTTAGCTGTTATGCAGCGAATCACATGCGTGTCGAAGCGTGGGGCCTGATCCGTACGGATCAACTGCGATGTTATGGCTGAATCCTCCCCTCTCTTTCCCTGCCATTTCTCCAGGTCTGTTTAATGAGGTGTCGGTAGATCCACGGGGGATCTGGATGAAAGGCGTGCTCTCGTGGCCAGTTAGTCTCCCTCTAATGGGACTTTGTGGAAGTGGTATTTCACCTTGTGGCAACGGCTTCCAGCAGACATAGATGGGCTGGTTTCCAAAACCTCAATCAAAGCAAACATTGATGTCTACTGTCTGAAAAACTCATAAACATATCTCTTATTTCACGTCAAGACCTCTGGGTGAAGAAACAGCTGCCCAATACTTGTTGACATGGTCCATGCTGACAGACAAGGTGAGATTTGTGGAGCTGATAAGATTTATTCCTAAAATGCATTGAGTTTAACTGCATCATTTCCTGCTGCGCTTTGATCCAGAAGGAAAGTCTATCCTTTAATAACGCTCTTGAGAAAAACCAAGTTGTGATTTTTATTGGGTTTCGATGTTAAACCCTCTCAGAGGCTTGAGGTTTGCTTTGTTTCCAGTTTAGCAGCTATCTTGCCTTGATAGAAAGATAGTTCTATTTTTTTTTTTTTTTACAGGCAATATGGCCTTTGATTGTAACTTTAACTCTGAAGTCTAAAATTTCTCTGCATCCACACAGTCCACATGGACCATGTTCTTGGCACTCAAGTATGCAGGGTTAAAACGGCAAACTGAAGCCTCTGTACTCAAGAAAGCGATTGTTGACAGTTTATAGGGCACATAACACACAGTTTCTGCCAATCTCATGTTAATCTTGAGTAGCTATAGAGTAGTATTGCATTCTTTATATCTCAGAAGAGTCTTTAGTTAGTACAGCGAATCTGTCTTTTATAAATCTGATCAGATTCTTTCTGAAAACAGTTGAGCTCCTGGAGCTAAAGAGTCCAGCACTATCCACGGATAACTTTTGATTCACTATACGTTTGTGTGTTTTACATTAAATGCACTTACGCGCCGATTGCCAACAAAACGCAGACGTTTGACGTGACTTACAGCCAATTCCGACTCATGACCGGGATCTTTTATCGCTGGGAACCGCTCCATCTTTCAGTTTCAAACGATCTGCAAATCCAGCGCTGAACTGGGCCTTGTTTATAAAACATTCGTCACCGAAATGCCGGGAACAAACAAACACCACACTTGCACAACTCCGTTTCTGCCCCGGAAAAAACTAACTGCATCCACTGTTCCCTTAACGCTGGGATCTTTGGGAAACTGAAGAAGATTATCTTTCCCTCACGACCAAAAACTCACTGATTTTGTGGTCTAAAAACCAAATGACAGCGCTGCCGACGGCTTCCGTAACCCGAACGAAGCGCGTTGATGGGTGTTGCTTTCGCTCTGGTTGGTGTGTGTGTGTGTGTGTGTGTGTGTGTGTGTGTGTGTGTGTGTGTGCGCTTTTCCTGGAGAAGTGCCTATATGATGTCATACAGGGCCATACTAGAAAAAAACTTTTCGGAAACTTATACGAATCCTGAAGGACTGTATTTGGCACAGAAATACTCCATAATGCGTCCAACTATATATATTTTTTTTAAACTTTGGCCATGTTTAGCTTGAGATTCCCACTCTTTAACAGTGTAAACAAATCAGAATGCATGAAATAGCATTAGACATCCCCTTCAACTAGCATAAATAATTTGCTCAGCAGGGTTCTCTTTAAACTGTTGCCTTGACAGATAAAACTGACCGTAGAAGACGGCCAACGCTAAAACTCTCGGTAGCACACAATGAATGGCATTTCGATGTTACTTCAGGACACTCCTGAACAGGGCCATTCTGTAATTTCATGTTCAGTGATGATAATTATATAACAATTTTCTTTAGAAATATCATATTTTATCTATTAAGAGAATGCATACTATAATCTCACACCAAATTTTGCACCCTTTTTTACAGGTTGCTTAAAATTGCCTTTACATACCTTTTTTGTGACGTCTTCTGCTTTTTAAAGTGAGTGGGTCTTGAGTTAAAAAAAAATGCTGGTCAAGATTTTCAATATTAAATTTATTTCCACAGTCTAAATAAATTAATTTTTCTTTCAAATAAGTAAATATTTCATTTTGTTAATGTCCGCAAAAATTCTGTCAACTAACCAAACACCCCCCTTGAAAG
Organism: Meda fulgida; assembly: GCA_030578275.1. Lineage (NCBI taxonomy): Eukaryota > Metazoa > Chordata > Actinopteri > Cypriniformes > Leuciscidae > Meda > Meda fulgida. The sequence continues at coordinate 2,674,343 of CM060622.1, forward strand.
CTAAAAAATGGTTTATCCTAAAACCATGTTAACTAGCATCATGTGATGTCATTTTCTTCTGTGGTGGATAGTTTGAACACATTCAAACTAAATATTCTCTTAATTGTTTTTCTCTATTGTCAAAGGAGTATATTAATTGCCTGTCAACTAATTTGGGTATGTTTACGATTTGCAATATTTTGATGGTTTTATTTCAAATATTATAAAATGTGGGGGTTAACCAGATCAAGAAAATAACATTTGGTTGCCCAGACTAGACCTGCCATGGAAATTTAATCAATTAATTTGTAAAACTGTTACTGTTTATGCTACTGATTTAAAAAAAAAAAAAAAAATTTTTTTTTTTAAATATCTAGACTGCTGCTTTTGATATTTCTGGGTATAGTTTACATTCACATGGACTGGACATTATAAAAAAAAGATCTATGATAAAAAAAAATCTTGTCCTTAGTGGCCGTGCGGAGAATTTGACACAAATTTGACTTAATATTATATTAATTTCCTATTTTGAGCTTTATTGTTCTCCACTTTAATATGATTCTTGGAAGAAATCTGTTCAAAAATGTTAACATAGTGCGGTTTTATATAACTCGCCGTCTGGTCGATTCTTAGGCGACCTTGTTTTCTCGTTGCTTGTGGTTTGCTCTCAAAGGTGAGGTCATAGGCAGAACTCGGGGACCTGGAACTGAGCAAAATGTTTGGCCTGCATAAATCTTACCACCAAAATAAGTGACCTCATGAAATCTATCATCTTGTGAAACGGCATTTTTCCCATTCGCTAAGCCATGATTTTTAGTAAGTGAAGGTCTGTCGAAATGCTAATGTAGAACCTGCAATTCAGCCAGTTCTGGCTACACTGGAAGCCCACTAGGGTTTCATTTTGCTTGTGTATTTATTTTCAGCAGGAGTCTGATTCAGTGACTCTTTTTAAACGAGGCCAATCAATGCATTACAGCATTGGTTTCCCCCCTATGGGGCGTTGCCCAGCTGCTCCTGGAAGTTTTGTGCTTTTGCCTCTGAGAGGTACATTACTGGTTCAGTATGCATTAAGGTGAGCATTTACATCAGCTTGATTGACACAGTGGCAGCTTGTGAAGCGGTAATGGCTGGACATGAATTTTCTTGTGGCTGAGACATAAATTATGTAAAAACACTAGTGGCAGTGTTGGACAGTGCTGTATAATTAATTTGCGCTCCAACTTGACACCAGTTGTGTTTGTGGATGGAGTATGTTTAAATATTAATCACTGCAGAACTCTCCTACTGGAGAGAGAACAGCTCTGCCTGCCATAAATATAAATAACTGCATTTCAAATGTTTCTGTTTGTCTGGAATTGCTGTGGTTTCAACATTTGGAGTTCTAATAATCTTGAGCAAAATCATCTGCATTTACAACTAAACATAACAAACAATCTCTTCTATTAAAACCTGTCAACGTGAGTAAAACACATTCGCAGTTTCTTTTTTTCCAATGTAGTGCAAGATTTAGTACCTGATTACAAATTATGCGAATGGCTTACAAATTATGCCCAAAAAATATGGACTGTACAAAATGACAATCACTTACTATTGTAAATCCAGTAATTTCGATTGAAACTCGATAGAACTCGTACATTGGCGGCCCATTCGTTTTTTTTGTTTGTTTTTTTTTGCTTAATTGGCGGCGCTGGGTTAGTGCCGGTGTAATGCATTGGCCAAAAAAAGTCAGCGTTAGTTTTTTTCTGACACACGTCATCATGAGCTTATATCTTTCAAGTATAGAAATTAGTACAAAACTAATTATGAAAGTTTCCTTTATTTTTCAGTGCATTTGTTTTACAATATATGGCTATTACTATCATGGGATTAATATAACTATTATTATGTAGTAGTGTAATGTAGACAGACACTAACTAAAAGAGGTTTGAATTTTTCTTTGTTTAATTCGCACCCTGAATATGGGTAGGAGCTTTTAATTTTTGAGCAAAAATTGTTTCTGCATACCCCTCTGACACTGGGTAGTTGCGCCCCTGCTCGCATTCGCCACATTGACCAACATAAAGGTTTGAAAGTCACTTCTGTGTGAGCTGTGCATTATAAATGGCTGTTGACGGTTCACAATGACCCTTTTTTGTCTGCAAAAATGTACCAACGTTTTGTGCTTGTGACTGCACTTTTGATCGTGAAACTGTCTTTTAAATTACATAATCACAGATCACATTATATTACCAAAGCTAAAAATGTTCTAATTTAACATTTTCCTTTCGTTGTGTTTTCAGATAGTCTGCTCTTAATGTTAATTGGTTTATAAAAACGTATTTGATTAGCTAGAACAAGAAATCACAATAACATTCTCCATTCTTCAAAAGGCATTGAGGATGATGTCAAAAAGCAAGTGCACAGAACTCAGAGCTTTTATATGACCTTACACATTGTTGGCCTAGTAAAGGAGTAGTTGAGAAAATTTTTTTTTTTAAAACTCAACCTAATTTTATTCCGAACCTGAAGATTGTTATTTTTTTCCCAAACATATTTCATTTATTTTTAAACAAAATCACTTTAGTATTGTATTTTCAATGCAAATATAAAGTGAGAATGCTCCAAAAAAGGACAAAAGTCTCTGACTTGTCTGCCAAATTAAAATGATTAATTGATTACCAAGGGTCATTTGTTCTGAGCGTCTCATAACCAAATGTCTTAAGGTCAAACAATTATTAATTGTAAAAAAAAAAAAAAATGAATAATGACTTTTTCCTTTTTCCTCTTCTTTTTTGGAGCTTGACAGCTTGTGGTTATGAAAAGTCATGAAAACCTCATTCATTAATCAAAACCTGTTTCACACAATATTTGCTCAATTCACTTCAAACATCTGAAAAGAAAATGCTGTCAGTATTGACACAAGAGATAACACTTCCATTAATTGGCCAAATTTGTCTGTTAATCAGTATCATTGATGTATAATAGCAGCAAGAGCTCAGAAAACGTCTCATTCTTCTCATCTATTGATGGTTTATTCACTGTTACCCGTCATGAAGCTGGAATGCTGCTCAGGCATTTCACACTACAACTCCCAGATGGTCTTTGACTTGCAGGGGTTTACAGGCTTTTTTTTTTTCCCCTTGTTTTTTGCAAAGCCTGCTGAGCTTTTTATTTTCCATTGAGGGTTGGTCTTATGCTGGTGAAATACAAATGAAAATGCATGAAAGCAGTGATCCTGACAGCATGTATTTTTCTCCTATTCCCTTTCTCTGTGAAAGACCTTCCTTAGTGCTTCTCCTGTGTCAGGGCGTCGGTGCCAATGAAGCCTTTTTATTTGTCCGAGATTGAGTGCAGCCAAGCGGGCCGGCCCTATTACAACTGCGCCACAGTGCAGGAGATTGCCTGCCTCTGTCATCTAATTGCGTACATCAGCTGAAAGCCTGTTTCTCTGCAGTGGTGAGCAGACAGCCAGTCTCAGATTCATTGCTCCATTGGCTAGTTAAAGCACCAGGCTGTCTTTGTTTGGTGACATGGGGAGGCTTATAAGCTATGGTGTGCTCTGTCTGTGCGCTAATCTTATAATGTTCCCTGGCAAGGTCTGCTCACCCTTTGCTGCCCTCCTCTGCACTGGACAATATGAATCTCTCATCACGGTGCTTATAGCTGGCACACACTGGCAAAGTCTCAGCCTGGAGAGAAAAGAAAATACTTTCCACTTATCTGGCACCCCGTCAGCAGATATTTGTGGCTGCGCACACATTTTGCACTGCGCTAGCGTAGTGTTTTGGAATACATGCGTACATGGCGTGAGCTGTCTGAAATGAAACGGGCTTTTGCATCATGCTTTCTGGTTTGAAGAAATTTGTCCGGTTAAATACAATTTGAGCTCAGTCGACAGCTTTGTGGCTTTCTGTCAGATACCGCAAGAAGGTGATATTGCTGTAGTCCTCAATATTAAAAGTCCCCCTGTAGTCAATCATTTCATCCCTTAAAACTCATCTTTGATCATGACATATTTAAATGTTTTTTCCTTGAATTTTTTTTCATACCTTAAAATGACTTGAATGTTTCTCGACACCCTTGCCTCATTTAGTATGCGTGGTTTTATGAATATGCAGATGAGCCCCGCCTCCACTCACTGCAGTTTTAAGGAGAAAATGCTCAGCAATGGTGTTGACTTATGAATTTGCACATGGTTTGTCTTAAAGCATATATAAAATATATATATATATATATATATATATATATATATATATATATATATATATAAAATATATACAAAAAGACCATATAGACATATAAACAACATTTAAAGCTTGTTAGGGGCCAAGCACCGAAGGTGCGTAGGCACCTATTGTATCTGTTCCGGTTCTTATTATTATTCTTCTTCTTCTTCTTCTTCTTCTTCTTCTTCTTCTTCTTCCGACTGGGCGTCTATGGCAGCCCATAGAACCGTGTCCGGGAAAGTTGTTCCGATTTGACATTCTGATAGAGGACAGTCCCAACAGTAATTGCACCAATTTTGGTGTCTTTAACTCATTCCCTCTAGCGCCACCACCTGTCCAAAGTTTCACTTTTATTATGCTAATAACTTTTGAACCGTGAGGCCTATCAACAAAATTCTTTTTTCCTCTGATTCCTGAGCTCATGACGATTCGATTGCATCCTATGACGTCATTTTCCGTCATAAAAATATGGCCGCCATTTTGAATTGTCCAAAAAACCTACTTTTGCGAACTCGTCCTAGACGGTTTGTCCGATTTTCACCAAAATTGCACCAGATCATCTCCAGCCAGTGCCGACAAAAAGTTATGGAATTCAAGAAGATTCGTCAAACCGTTTTCGATAAACGCACAAACTAATTTAATGTAGCGCTTGCGAAAACAGACGTAAGGCTGTATCTCCGCAACGCTTAATCGTATTCAGACCAAACTTGGTACATGTCATCACAAGCATGACTTGAGGCTACATGCTGCGTTTCGGCGCAGCGCCACCTACTGGTCCGGAGATATGAAAAATGCCTATTTTTGCTTATAACATCTGAACGGTTTGTCCAAAAATCATAAAAGTGGTCTCGTTAGATTCAGGGCGTCATGACGAGTCAACTGATATCCAATTTTCCCAGATCGGCCATTTTGTCTGTCGGCCATTTTGAATTATGTGCTAAAATGCTGTATTTTTTGAACGCATCAACGAATTGTTACGAAACTCGGTATGGGTCATCAGTACGATGCCCTGAAGGAGCCTGAGAAGTTTCGAAACAGCGCCACCTAGTGGTAAAATTAAAATCTAAAATGCTTATAACTCTGGCTGTGGTTGACGTATTTTCACGAAAGTCATATTATTAGTCTCCTGAATCCTTTCCGAGTCCAACGATACCAGACTTGCCAGGTTTCGGCATATGGTTTGTGCAGCGTTGCAATTTAGCGCTTAAAAAACATTTGCAGATATCTTCGAAACCGCTAGTCCGATCAAGACGAAACCACCGTCAGAAGTTTGGAAACATAGGTCGCTGGCTATACGCCAATGCCCAAATGCCCAAATATTGATAGTAAGGGGTCGTAAAATTCAATCAAAGTCACGTGTCAGTCATTTTTGACGTGTTTTTTCACATAAATGTCTATAACTCCGAAGCGAATTGAGATATTTTCACCAAAATCGACACACATATGTATGGGCTCACTCTGAGGACACGTAAAAAAAATTGGAGGATTATACCTCTTGGTGGCGCTATAATAGAACAAAACGTGAAATTCCCATTGATTTCAATACAGTTTTGTGATGTAAAATGCTATACTTAATGAATGCATTGCTGTAACATTATGCAACTCAGAAATTGCCACCACCACCTTGCCCTGAAGGCACTGAAAAGATTTTGAGACAGCGCCACCTGTTGGTAAAAAATTCAAATTACATTTCCAAAAATGCTAATAACTTTTGAATAAAACAGCCTATTGTAATGACACTGGTCTTAATAGATTACTTGGGTCATGCCGAGAACATGGATACCAATTTTGACGTATTTGGAGAAACTTCCTGTCCGCCATCTTGATTTTTATTGAATACCTACTTTTTCGAACTCCTTCAAGGCCGTTTGTCCGATTTTCACCAAAATCGAATCCCACCATCTCCAGACCGTCCCGACTAAAAGTTATGGATTTCGTGACGATAGACGAAACCGTTTTCGTATACCGCAGCAGCAAAGTTGAGGCATGCTGCCAAAATGACTACTCGGGCTTTATATCTGCAATGCTTTGACATTTTGACACCAAAGTTTGTATGTGTCATTGTCACCTCACTCTGACCACATCACATCGATTTCGTAACTGCGCCACCTATTGGTCGAAAGTGATAATCCATTAAATCATCTTAAAAGTTACTGTATATATGATTTTTTTAGCCATTTGCCCAAACTTCTCTTAAAATGTCTTTAATTGCTCCTTGCTGCAGTTGGTCTGCCACTCCCGCCCATGATGGCATCTGTTGCCGCTTCTTGCGCTTGGCCCCGGTAATGGCTGCTTGCAGCTATATTTTTTACTTGTTTTACTTGTCTAGTAATACTTGGTGGAAGCTAAGCAGTCAATCATCCTGATCCAAAAAGCATAAAATTAGCTACTATCTCACTGTTTTGATACATAACCATAACACTTTAATCAATTGTTCACCAAAATGAACATTATGTCATTGTTTATTCACCTTTGTGTCGCTCCAAACATGTGACTTTCTTTCTTTTGTGACGCACAAAATAATGTTTGCAGATTCTACTAGTCACCCTTTTATATAATGATAATGATTGGAGCTTCCTTAATTAAAAAGTATTATTAAAATATGATGATTGTATCCAACATGACTCCAAATCTTCTGAAGCTACATTAGCTTTGTGTGATGAACAGACTAGAATTTAAGTAATTTTTCTCTAAAACAATCCAATCCAGTGAGTTGTTTATCACTGCATCCGGATAATCTAGTCAGGGAGTTGAGAAACCAGAGGAATAGATCTGTCAGATTTGTGAATGAATCATTCATGCTGGTTTTATGAACCAGATTACCCTATTAAATGATGATTCCTCAATCGACTCGCAAGCTATTAAGGCAAGAACGCTCCAAAGAACAGGTTTGGATGTAGAGATATTCAATGAATAACAACTTTCAGTCTGTTCCTGACACAAAGCTATTGTATAGCACCAGAAGGCTAATATTGACTTGTGATTACAGACTCACAATGCTTGGTGAATGATGTCAGAATTGTCATTTGTGGGTTAACTGTTGGGTTATGTTGTAATTGCAAATATAATGACTGTTTCCAACCCAAAGAAGTTTTTTTTTTGTCACCATTTGTCATATTTCAGCAGCCACAAACTTATGCAATTGGCTCAGCCAGGAGTTTACATTGTTCATCCCCTAAAACAGTGGACAAGCTCAAACAAAAACACTTTACTGAACAACACAAATACATGCTTCACATTTCTACTTTGAAACCTAGACATCCCACACGGAAATGTGCATTTTCTGATCTCCATTACAAACTGATAAACAGACCAATCCAACATTATTTTCTGTAGCAATGGGAAGCATATGGCTTCAATATAGCGTAAATTATATTTTAATCCACCATATTACTTTAATGGCTGATGTTCAGATTGTACCTTATCTCAGGGACACGACTGAAGCTTTTGAATGTAAGCCCTTATTCTGTAGATGGATATGAATTTGACATGCCTTTTCAATTAGTCAGGTATTGAGACTGTCACACGGAGGAAGGGAGAACTGGCCGGTGCAGTTCAGCAGCATTAAATCCTAATTGGCCATGGAACGATGAAAGGGAAACGTTTTTGAGTTCATTCTTTGATCAAGATTAGATTCTGAACATTAGCCTTATATATCCGCTCCATTGTGTGTATAGGCTTCTTTTTGTTAAGGCCATTGGCTTGAATTTGAGATTAGATCCTTTTATATCAAACAAATTCTCTCTTCTCTTGCTTTTATTCGCTGTTTAATTCGAGATACATATAGAGGCTTTTTGAAGATTGTCTAACAAATAAAGGCAGTGCATTCAAGGAAGCTATTAAGGAATAGTGCTGTTGGTCTTTTGTTCAGTAGTCCTCCCACCGGCCCATCATGCAATCTGTCATCCTTTTAAATGAGTCCTAGCCCACACGCTTAATCTTTGAACTCGCCAGTTCTTTCTTCCATTAAAATTATTTTAAAAACATGTTTTTGTGAGACTTTTCAACATGAAATCAAAATTGGAGCTATTTACTTTTTTAATAAATGTTTTTATTATCGTATTTATCAGTGCGCTTTTTCCCAAATAAAACAAGAAAAACTGTGCATACATTTTTAATATCATGTAACAACTTTCTGTACAGTGAGCGATCTGACCAAAATCTTGTTTCACAATATTGAGTCGTTTTATTTCACGATAATGATATATATGACAATAGTTATTTTTATTTTTGGTTTTAAAAATAAGAATAAAGAAACAATAGGACAAAAAAGAGAAATAAATGAAATAATGCCATAAGTTAGAAAAACTAAAGCACTGCATAGTATTCGCTGTATGATTAAAATATAGACAGATTTTTAATAAAGCTACACAAGTTATTCAGTCAAGGGCAGTGATTGATTTTCTCTTTCTTTTGTTGTTTGATTAACAGTAAAGATATAGACCGCAGTTGTTATATTATCCTGTCACTTTAAGACTGAATGCACAGATCCAATATATTTACACACATCTGATTTCTTTCCCGATTGTTACATTCACTATTGGTTGACCAAAATGTACTTACATTTTTTTTTTGTTTTTGTTATGGCTGATATCCATGTACAGCAGGGTCGCCCATATGACACTATCTGGAGGTAGTAAATAACACATGCATAACAATTTGTTGATATTTATTTACTGTGCATTCATGCATGTTTCTTTGTCACTCTAACGTGTCAATAACTTTAAGTAGTGTTGAGCTATGTGGATTTATTAACATTCCCCCATTACATTACATTATAACAAAATCTGTCAATTACACTACTTTCTGTTTCTGCTGATGTCATTTAGGCCATGCAACATTAATAATGTTAACTTATAGCCAAACAGATACTTATTCTAAAAGCAAATTATTTAGATCCTAACTTGCCAATTCCCATTCGGTCCTGCTTTATTCTGTAATGGAGAATTCAATCACTTCCACATAGATAAAATCAAGTCCCACTATTTATTCCCTTCATTAAATAAATAGCCAGCTGGTTCTTTGTGTTCTAATTAGTTTTAATACATTATTTAGCAAACAATGAAATCTCCAAAAGAGGCAGAACACTGAATTATATTGTGAGATATTGCGCTAATCAATAAAATAACTTTGCATGAGATTAGTAATGAGAAATGTGGTAAATAGAATCCTAAGATATCAAAATGTTTTTTTATTCAGTATGCATATATATTTTTTTGTTCTTGTTCATGGGGTTTTGATGATGATGTGGGCTTGTTACACAACCTGTCCATGATGGCATCTAGAGAATTTGGCAGCTTCTGTTTTGTCGACAGATGCGTTGTAAAATTTAATTGGACACATATCCTTTGACATGAACTACAAAAGGTATATTTATCCTTTCATTTGTCTATAATGCAAAACTGGTTATTAAAATGGTAAAAAATATTTAATGTAAGGTATGCACTCTAAATTTGAGCAAGTTGACCTTATATACTTTAATGGTAGTGTTATTTGTCAACCTTTCATCTGCTGATTTTGACGCAATATTTCGTTCTTTATATATACAGGTGAAACTCGAAAATTTGAATATCGTGCAAAAGTTATAATTTTGATGATTATGGCTTACAGCTTATGAAAACCCCAAATTCAAAATCTCAGAAAATTAGAATATGATATGAAGTCAATAAAAAAAGGATTTTAAATACAGAAATGTCGGCCCATCGAAAAGTATAATCATGCATATGTTTAGAGTTATATACACTAAATATATTAGTTTCACCTTTTAATTTGAATGACTGAAATACATAAACTTTTGGACGATATTCAAATTGTCCGAGTTTCACCTGTATATATTTTTCCTTGTTCATGGGTTTTTGATGATGACATGGGCTTCTTACACTATCTCTCCATGATGGCATCTAGAAAATCATTTGACATGAACTACAAAAGGATGTATTTGTCCTTTCATTTGTCTAGAATGCAAAACTGGTTATTAAAATGGTAAAAATATTTAGTGTAAATTAAATTTGAGCAAGTTGACCTTATAAACTTATTTGTTAGTGTTATTTGTCAACCTTTCATCTGCTGATCTTGATGCAACATTTCCCCACAAACATTTCAATCAGATATGTGACCGTATCACCACACGAGTGTAAGCAAATCTCCTGCGAGATAACTCGAGTATGCAGAGGGACCTCATATCTGCAACACTTCTAAAAGCCCTGATTGTGTCAAGCACTCTTTGCCGCTTTTAGTGTGGGGGTGGGAAATAGTGTTGTGAAAAGCTTGTGCTTCTTGAATGCCGTGATACAATCGTATGACTCTCTGATGGTCTAGAGGAAATAAGATGACCTGTGCCTTCCCTCGACAGATTAGATGGATGTCACCTTTCTTATGAAAGTGCCAGTCAATTTCGCCTCTCCTGTGTGCTGCCTATCAATTACGGGAAAGAGAAGCGTTTCAAAGCAGCCCTGCTTTCTGTGCGTGGTAACCAAGTGGCTGAACACAGCTCATTGTTTCCTCTCTCTCTTTTCAGTATCCCAAGATCAGCGAGGAGTCGACTTCTCCATTTGTCTTCATTTGCTCCAACCCCCAGGAGTTGGTGGTGAAATTTCCCATGAAAGGGAAACACAAGATTTGTAAGTCCTGCCTGCCTCTTTTCATGTGCCGGCGTTCACCCTTTCATTTAAACATTTAAACACATGCATGTCTATGGAGGCAGTGATTTTAAGCATCATAGGCCACTACACACATGAATATGAAAATTCATTATGCTGCCCCAAAGAGATACTTTTTAACCAAATTCTAAAACATTGTGCAGAAGTCTTTAGATGGTTCACAAATAAACATTTATTTTAAGATGTTTATTTATATCCAATTATCTATAGTATACAATATTTGCAAAAGTAATGTTTGGAAATCTAAAATGGCACAAAAAATATTAATAAACATCTTAAAGCAAATGTTTTTGAGAAGCATCTTATACAGTATATCCTTCACAGAGAAGGCGATCCCATGGAATATTGCACCAAGCTTGGTAAAAATATAATAGTAAAGTTTTTGTTAGATGAAGTTAATTAGCTTAACTTGCTTAACTTATCATTTTTGAGTGTCCAATGAGGAAAGCTATTTCAGCCCATTTACACAGTAGACATTGAGGCAGTTTTACAACAGAGCTATGATTTTACACACCATCTTCTACTTTAACTGCTGTTGCGTGGTTTTCAAAATATTACATTTTCATAATTACTGCACCACTTTTCCCCACTCTTCATGCAATATGTCATGAAATTTTCCTTGAAAACACAAGCTGCTTCTTTTCATGTGTTGGACTGGTATATCTTATCAACTAATGCTTATTGTTGTCTTCACTATCATCTAGCTTTGGTTATGATCAAGGTGTTCATTTGATTTTCACATCATGGATGTCCCAATAATCACATCTTTAGGGATTTCCAATAGTAATGGTAGCATATTTGATTTGCATGAGTTTAAAAACAATTCAATTACCATAAAATATCCATTGGAAAACCCATGGTAATAATGTGGAGATTGTACCGGAGTATATGTAAGTGGCCTACCATTTGATAGTCAATCGTTTGAATTTTTTTTTGTAGCGGCTATGGAGATCAAAGAATGTGATTAATGTACACACAAACAATTGTCGGTCTGAACAAAAGACAAATGCACTCCAGCTGTTCCTTTCCCCTTGGCGTTTCCTGGGTTTTCCTCAGCTCAGGATAGTCACTAATGAAGGGTTTGGGTCTGTGCATGTTCTTGTGGTCCCATCAGCCAGAGTGATAGGTCACATGGCTTTTACGGCTCTGGTGATCGGGCAAAAACACCTCATGGCAGTGTACTTCTGGGAGGTCCTACGCCAGCTGAAAAGCTGCCATTGAGATGAATGGGAATGCTAACTGTTCTTTTTCTGGGATGGAACCTCTTGTTCCAGCCACGTGACCCACGTTTTGTCACCAGACATCATGAAAAATATGTTTTGTCACCAGACATCATGAAAAATATGTGACCCTGGACCACAAAACATCCTAACTTGTGTCATAAGTCGCACAGGTATATTTGTGCTCAAAATTATTTATCATTTTTATTTTGTGCCAAAAATCATAAGGATGTTAAGTAAAGATCATGTTCCATGAAGATATTTAGTACATTTCCAACCATGATTATATAAAACAATTATTTTTGCAACATCGAACATTCATTTGGACAACTTTAAAGGCGATTTTCTCAATATTTAGATTTTTTTTCACCTTCAGATTCCAGATTTTCAAATAGTTGTATCTCGGCCAAATATCACATAACACATCAACGGAAAGCTTATTTATTCAGCTTTCATATGATATATAAATCTCAATTAAAAAAAAGACCCTTGTGGCTGGTTTTGTGGTCCAGGCAGGGTCTCATATGATGACAGAAACGGAGAAGTACGAATAGTTCTATAGGCCTTTTCATAATGTTTGAACAATAGGCACCAAGATACTTCCGGGTGGCAGAACGCGAGCGGCTACTACTGACTAACTGAAGAGTTCCAGCCGGCAACTGCAACAGTTACATAGTTAAAAACATTGTTGTTGATCAAAGTTGAAACGATGATGAAAACGTGTTGTGTTTAGGGTTGCTCTGCCAGATATAGAGCAAAAGGTGTAGGGGTTTCATCGATTTCCTGTGGGTGAGGAGGTTATAGGGAGTGTACGTCGTGTCGTCAAAAGCAGGAAATCTTAACGATCCCCTAAATTAGATGATTCATCCAACGTTTACATTTCTGCTGCCAACCGTGCTTGCTCTTCAACTCTGCTTCGTGTATTCTCAAAACGGTCCATCTTCAAAATCACAGCAGAGCATTTATCTTCCGCCGGGGAAATTCGAGACTAATATTAGTAAACTTGTCTCTTTTGAAGATCAGACTCATTGCCAGTCACTGCCTGAAGTAAAAGAGGGCTGCCCACTCTCACGCATTGACCGTGAGACTCACGCAATTGTCACTTTTCACACGCTCTCACACCACACATCCATTTTCTCACGCAACTTACCGAAATGTATATTCCTCATACATAATATCGACCAATCAGTGTTTTTCAACTGTGCAACGGTCAATATAACAGCTGGAGAACAATTGTCACATAACATTTACCTCAGGAAAGCCGTTTAATGACCATGATAGGCTATATACTAGCACGTTATTTTGGCTAGAAAAAAGAGCTAGAGTATTTAGCTAATTATGTGTAGGTCTACTATATTACATATTTATTATAGTTTTTATTTATATCATTAAACACAGTTGTTATTATGATAAAAAAACGCATTATATTTAGTTATTTTTTTTATTTTTATAGCATGTTTATTGTCGACGGTGGGTCTACCTCCAAGCAATTTACTAGCGTTGCCATAGGAATGCTTCGGCTTTTCACTGTTGTGACATCATGGTGAATTGTCGTATAGGAGTGCATTGTTTGTATCTGCAGTCTTGTTTGTAGATAATCTCCACTATTAACGGAGATTGTTTGGTGTCATTTTCCCAGTCATCCTTCACAGCAGCTCAACTGTCATCAATTGTGTTATTTCACAGTACAGAAGCATTTCACACTTGGATAGTATATGCGTGCAAATTCCTCCTTAATCACATGTACACATTCTTCTGCTCAACCTGGTTAGCTTTTCAGATAAAAAATGGTCAATTAATTATATAACTGCATTTGTGAATTCTCTGGTGGAAAGCGTCTCTGACAAGCTTGGGGATTGCTTTTACAAGAGCATTGGCGACTCGGTGTTCAGATTCTTTTGTTTGCACATAAAGGAAGCACAAAGCCAGGCCCTCAAAAGCGATCCTTCCTTCTGACATTCAATGCGCTCTTCTTTCTCCACCAGCTTTTCATATCGTAATGGAGAATTTTATATCCGTTTTGACCTTGTGTCTATCCACCGTTTCCCATTCATTTTCATTCTCTCCTAAGCTGCCAGAGCTCTCAAGAGAGTCGACCTCCATGAACTCCTCATTGGGTGAATGGGGGAGGAGATATGGACTGATAAGCTGGGAGGGCAGTTATGAGTAAGAAGTCACCACAGAGATGTCCTGCCCTTTACCTCTTCCATGTCTTTCAAGGTTTATCCAACATTAGGGTCAATGTGTCATCCTTCTTGTCCTGCACATGAAGACCAAACAACTTTGTCTGTATCACGTTGTTCCAAAAACCGGATGGTATATGGATAAGCAATCAAAAAAGATTGCTATTACAAAAAGCAATTACAGAAAACTGACTTGCATAATAGAAAACCATCCATCCACCACTCATTGTTGCTGGAATTGGCATTTAGATGTGAGAAATGTGGACTCTGTCATTCCATTACAACAACATTTCCATTCCACTGATTAAAACAACTGTATTAAAAGCTGTGTGGGTGCTGAGGTTTCTGAATCTTTTATCCTGTCATTTCATCTCCTCACTGAAGGTCACCCTCACTGCACTGAGCTAACAGAGATATCCTGATGAGTGGCATCAGCCATGTGTGAATACTGCAAGTTGACATCAGTGATTCTGTTACATGCCAGCCTTTTAAAGGCTAAAGGTTGTCTCTCTCTTCTTGCTTTATTCGAATCAATACGGCTTCAATATCCAAACAAGTGTGCCTTGGAAGCTGCATGCATTAATAATATGCAGCCCAGCTTCTAGAATGCTGTGTTGAACTGCTTTGCTGAAGGATGGATTTAAAGTAATCTATTTATTTCTTGATAGGAAACCAATTTTGTCTATTTTAACCAACTGGTAATAAACAGGCTTCTGACTATGGGAATGTCTGCTTCACGTGGCAACTTATTCTGGCCAACAACGATCCACGTAGACCACAATGTAAAGCGACTAACCACAGTTTGTTTAATTTTTCCATATTGTTTAAGGGCAAACTAAAACCTTTGGGTACATTTACACGACAACGATATCCTTAAAACGGGGACGTTTTTCCTTTTAGTTTTCTGTGTACAGACGACACCATTGTCAAAACGATCTCCATTCATTCGGATCCGGAAAAACGACTAAAAACGCTGTATTCTGCTCCCAGGCCATTAGATGGCGATTAAAAGCTATAGACTAAACACGTAATACGCATGTGCATGATGTCATCGTCTTCAGAGATTTATTGTTTACACGGAGAACGTTTTCAAAAATGTGCACTTTTTTCGTTTTCGTGTAAACGAACGGCCAAAACGCATAAAGTATTACGTTTTTTTTGTTTTGTTTTGTTTTTTTCCAATTGGTGTGGTTTAAACACCCCCTTCCTTCTCAAATGAAGTTAATAAGTTTGTTAGGAGGTGTGCAATACAGTGCAAGCAGTGTAGTTTTAAATGACAAGCAAATTACTTTGTGTGTTAGTGTTTTCAATTAATCATTTAAAAAATACTGTTATTTTTTTCAGTTAACCAATTTGGGAACTCGTGCACTATTTCACAGACTCTAAAAACAGAGTGAGATATACTGTTCTGCACATGGATAACTTGTTACGGAGTGCGCTCAACTCCTTTAACACTTTTTTTTTTTTACCGTATTTAAATCCATTCGCAGAATTCTGCCAGATTGTCCCACACAATCGTTGCAGAAAAGTGTGTAAAATCACCCACTAGTTACCTCACACCCACCAGCTACCTTACCGAGGGGCTATAGTAGCCTGAGGCCATGAGATTATCGACTTCAACTTCTACTGTTAACGCCTTTTATTTTTCTCTGTGCAGTTGCCTTGTTTCTACACTTTTTTTCCCTTTCATTTCACCACAACCTTTTTTCATTCTCTTCCATAGGGTAAGTAAAAAGAGAGGTTTTGATTTATTCATGGACTCCTTTTTTATATTCATGTATTTTCCAGGGCTATCTGGGTGCGGTGGAATTTCTTGCTTCAGCGGCTGCTGGGATGCTCGACAGAAATCGGGTTTCATGTCTATTGAGCCTTGCGGTGGGGGAAGGGAATGTGTATGTGGGGGGTGGGGGGGGGTTATATATTACCCAGGAAATGTGCAGCAGGCTTCAGAGGTGACAGGCTGTGTTTATTACAGATCTGTCACACAGCTAATGGGCAGCCGGGAACTGGCTGCTTCACTAATGTGAAGGAGAAGCGTGCAATGAACAAGAGGACTTTAGTGCTCAGAGAAGGGCTTCCTCCCCCCATTTGCCCTTTAAACTCAAAGCACTGATAGTGATCCATAAATAGGCAAAAGGTGAATGAATGTTACAGGAAATCACAGTTTTCAAACATTGCACGGGTGTTATAACACTGCATGCTAGTGGGTGAGTAGCAGGGATGAGTTTATCCAAAACAAGTGACAGGAGACATTACTGGCAGGCTCAGAGAGATTTTTTGGCATTTACTTCGCTGATTTTGGGTGGAACTTTCAGACATTGCACAGAAGTTATAAAACTGCATGCTAGTAGGCAAGTGATTACTTACAGCCTTTTTTTTAAATTGTGTTAGTCACCCTGTAGTCAATCATTGCATCCCTTAAAACTCATCTTTGATCACCAAAATGTCATATTTAAATGTTTTTTCTTAAAAAAAACAAAACAAAAAAACTTCACACCCTTGCCTCATTTAGTATACACAATTCTATGAATATGCACATTAGCCCTGCCTCCACTCACTCTCAGAAGCTCAGAGATCCACTTGTTGATGATCCCTTTGGTTTTTGGAACTGTCTTTGGTTTTAAGGAGAAAAGAACAATGCTGTAGACTTATGAATGTGCACATGGTTTGTCTTAAAGAATTTTATAGACAACACATAGATATATAAACAACATTAAAAACTTGATTTTTATCACAGGGGGAGCTGAAAAACAAAATATCGGCAAACATGCAAAGCGCAGATCTGCAGAGTTGTAAGGGTGCAGATGTCATGTTGGCCCTGTACTAGTCATTGTGATTTTGCCAAGTAAGATGTGTTCCTCTACAACTTTTGCAAGTCCTGAAAGAATATTCCTTTCAAAGAATATAGACCTAACATTGACCTAAACTAATCCTATAAACAAGTATCTAGCATATGCCTTGTTTCCTGCTCTTAAATGACAAATTCATAAATTGGAAAAGAACAGAAAAATGTGTACACAGCCTAAATATTTATAGGTCAGCGTGTCAAATTCTTAGGAAGTGGAGGAGGGATGGAGAAGCTTGTTGAATTTCCACTCCCCAACCTAATGTTTTTCCAGGAACTTTTCCTACTTGGCACAATCACGGTGTCCGTACATTATTACAGAGTCAATTCCCCTGGAGAAGCCTTGGGTTAAGTGCCTTACATAGTGATGCCGTTTTAAAGCTCGTTCCTTACAAGGCTCGAGCCGGCAACCCTCCCGTACTCACCACTCCACACCAGTAGTGAGCATAAGAGATTATGTAACATTTTCATGTTCGGAGAGAACCGGTGTTTTTGAGAAACTATTGGGTTGAGTCTCTGATATTTGCAACACCATTTCAGTTACAGCTTTGGATCTTTTTGTCATTTTGTAATTTAAATAACGGCCATGTTTTTCAAGGTAGACTAATTTCATAATGGAGTATGATAGCAACTGAGACAAAGACATTGTATGTCAATTTTGAAGTCAAACAGACCAACGGTACTGTAGTTAGAGCCAATTCCATGTTTTGTTCAATTATAGCGCCACCAAGTGGCGCAGTTCCACCGTTTTTGTATTTGTCCTCAGAGTGCCCCCATACATAAGCGTGTCAAATTTGGTGAAATTATCTCATTTTATTTTGGAGTTAAAGACATTAATATTTATGAGCACATATAAAATTACCCACACCTGACTTTAATAGCATTTTCTTGCCACTTATTAGCAATATATTGTGCTGTTCAGTTCCCTATAGTGCAAATTGTTTGCACTGTATTTCAGTGGACCGAAAAAAATAAATTATGTGTTGATATATTTCCTATTGAACTGGGAAGTTTCTGTGAGATATATTGAAAGAAGAGTCGCAGTCCTGAACCATGATTTACTGCTTGCTGATTGGACGCAGGAAAAGGAACATTTCAAGAGAGACTGTAAATTGTTATCACTTAATGGTATCTTTAAAACAGTACAACTCATTGATTGGGCTCTACTTCTATCCCTCGCAGCCTCGTTTTCATCCGTGAAACATTTAAATGTGGTGTTTATCCTGAAAAAGATCTGTTAATGTTTTTAGTAACTGAAAACAAATTTAGTCTACTTCGAGAGGTGTCCTGGAGGCCACGTGGAATAGAGTTTAAGAGTGTAATTGCTGGCTACTTTTCCAAGCTCCCACACAGAGTTGTTCACTCGTATCGTGGTGTGTGATCAAAATATCAACAAGCGGTTTTGTCACGCTTGTATATCTGTCTCCTTGATACAACCCTTCAGTGCTAAGAAGACTTGCTAGCTTGCTAGAAGAGTGCTACATAAACACATAAAATATATGTGTACATGAAACAGAATTGGAGGGAGACTGTTCGACACTGCCAGAAAAAAAAAACACGCAAGCCTTTGAAGGTCCTGTGGATTTAAGAAACTATCCAAGAATGCGTTTGGTATCTGGTCGAAATAGACATAATTCTCATTTCAAGCACAGGTCAGCCAAGCATGAAATGTAAATACATAACACAGTTAAACCTAGGTCCTGTTCTTTAAGGCCATGACAGACAAGTCAATGTTTGTGAGCATCTGCTGGGCTAGTTTTTGTAAAAGACTAGTCTTTTCGTGTGTGTTCAAGCGCAGGCTTTTGTCCGAGACGAAGCCAACGCGAGGCAACAACACAGTCGCCTTTTGTCGTTGCTAGTTCTTTGATGTTGGCTTGGTGTGACATGGCCTTTAAACTTAGGCTGTCCGAGATCGCCCCCCTATACCCTTAAATAAGGCACTATTTGAGGGGACAGTCATTTGTAGATGCGTCCGAAACCATAGTGGATGTAATTGAGTGCACTTATTCAATCCCATAATCCACCACAATAACAAGTGTACAACCGATGTATGCTCAACGGCTAGAGAATACCCATAATTCACTATGAGAGTCACGTGCTGACTGAACTGAACACTTATACTCCTAGTAGCACCAAGTGGTATTGCACAAATAATGTTTTTCAAACACTCGTATTGCCTCATCAGCCCATCCCCCATCTTCCATTGTTCATAGAAACTGGTTGTCAAACTCACGCCGTGACATGTCGGACCCCTCAAAAACAACCAGGAAAGCACCACAGTCTACAAATGGCTTACCTATAATTGTCTCCCTTCATTGCGCTGGGAAAGTGTTTCAACATTGGGGAAACTTGAATGTTTCACAAAATGGCCGTAGTTCTGTGGTCCTGAGATGCAGAAATGTGGTGATCTGGCATGATGTTGCCCTCCATTTGTTTTCAGTAATGACTGCTCTGCTTAAAGAGCCCAAGTCCTCAGAGTAGAGCGATGGAGATTGCATCTATGTGTGGGCTGCCAGCTGCTCCCATGTTTCTCATGCTGTCTGAGGTTTAATTTTCCCTCTGCAGCACGCATGAATAATGATACGAGGCAACAAGCCCTCTTCTTTATCTTAATTTAATCCTAATTTACACAACAGCCAACTGCAATAGAGCACCAGCAACAGTGTGGGAGAACTGGATTCCCACACCATATGATGATAAAGATTACAAGGTCTCGGTTTGGTGTTGTCAAGCGTGTTTTTACAGGCTCATCTGTCGACAAATACATCTACCACTTTGTTTCTGGAAGTAGGAACCCTTGACTCTGTGCCCTCAGCCTCTGCCAAGATGGCCATTTAAGCTCTTGAAGAATTAATGCATGAGCAAGAGAGAGGAAGATGGTGGGAGTAAATGGAAAGACTGTGTGCATGGATGAAAGTCGAGTTGCTGGTCTCTGGTTACAGTTGTTGCTCATTTGCACCTTGCATCTTCATCAATTTTGAGTTTGACAGAAGCTTTTCTCTTTAAAAAAGGTCTTGCAATGGGACTTTTATCCCCAAAATCTTACAATGTGTCTATTGTTTATTTCTCACAATTACCTTTTTTATTTTTTATTTGATGCAGAAACATTCTTTCCTTGTTTTTCCTTCAGTTGCCATATATTTTTTGATTTTTTGATTTGTCGACTTGAAAATTGGACTCTTGGATATCTATTCAAACTATGATCTATATTCTGCCACAATTGTTCTTAAATAGTTTAGTTCTTAAAAAGGGTTTTTAATACTAATAATACAATTAACTGCATCGGTTGAATAGGAAAAGTGACACTTTTGGTTTCTAAATGTCTCTTGAGTTTCAAATCAGTGCAGGTGTTGTAGGCTTAAATTAGATGTTTTTTCCCGTGTTGCAGTTAAAGTTTCCCCAGTCCATATTTCCCTTTTAAATTAAGTAATTTTGTTAATGGCTTTTAAGGTTGAGTGCATGATTTGCAATTTGTCCATGGGATTGTCCTAATTTCTTTTGCTATATTACATACAACTGTTTTATTTCGTTTTTCCTTGTTCTCCCAGCCCTATCACAACAACACATTCTCACATTCTAGCTTGCCAAGCACAACACCTTAAATCAAAGCTTTGTTGTAACCATTTCAGATGAGTAGGTGTTTCCCTCTTCATGCTGCATTACTCCTTAAGTGGCTTGAAAACAAAGACAGGGTCTTCCCGTGACTATTTTCGCATTGTGCAAATCTAACTGGAGAGGTACAATACTACTATACATCAACACAGCTTGACGTACACAGTTGTAGATGGTGAAAATAAAATATGTGACTCGTCTAGGCAGATTTGTGTAAAACTGACAGCATTGCTTTGAATCTTTAATGGTATGTGTATATTTATGCTTCCTGTTGGTATGAATTAGCTGTCAATTAACTGGTTCACCTTAATACCAAGAGTCTACACGAAATTCAGTGTCAAATAGTTAAATATTCGCTTAGCGCTCAGAGGTCACAACTGTAATAAACTTTGCTGGTGTTTGTGTGAAAGGCCAGAGCATTGGTGCATCACATGGCTTTCCTTCACGCTATGTTTCTGTTCTGTTGAGTGTGAAAGGGACTTCAGAGAGTCCTCAAAGCTGTGTTGTGCTATCCGCTCTCATGCACACCATGAATATTGCATTAACACATTCCCCACCATATGTAGCCAAGACGCCCTGGCTACTTCTGCAAGTGTGCTTTAGTATGCAGTGAGAGTCACTGCCTTGCATTGATCTGCCAACAGCAGCAGCTCTATATTGTGCACAGTAAACATACCCTTAGTTTTGTCGACAAGCTCCAACATAGAAATTAGTGTAATATTTAGATTTGTCTTTGGGTGGGCTCCTAGTGTACAGTTAACACTCTTTGAAACCTGTCTGCTTCCTTTTGAATAGTATTATTACATTTTTCTTTTTGTGCCAAATATCCCAGTAAAGAATCCTCGTACCTTTTCTGAGTGGCATTTCCAAAGTGTTGATATTCAATGCCCAGTTGGCCTGATTGATGATCTCAATGACGTCTCCATGTTGGGATCGATTTTCGTGGCTTATGTGCTCATTAATCTCAAAGCGGGTCTTGCCAGGGCTTTGACCCCAGGGATTTGGCCCTCTAGGGTAGAGGACTGTAAATGAGGGGAGTAGAGGGGAGTGGATTTCACTACATTGTGTTGACATTAATTTTACATTTTAAATCTGTGGTGCATCTGCAGAGTCTTTGCTGTGATCGTTGTTTTTGTTGGTAGTGTTTTGCTCCTTTTCTGCTGATGATTGAAATCGTTGTCTGTAGAGATGTATTTTTACGATGCATCATGATGCGGATTTGAACGATTCTGCATCGATGCATACAAACAAAATGTTATATGTAATTAGACTGGCCTATCATTCATATTAATCGACTGTTTTGTTGTGAAATTAAGTGCTGTTTTGCTTGTGTGTGTGTGTGTGTATATATATATATATATATATATATATATATATGTACACACACAAACACACACACACACACACACACACTTTATTTATATATACACAGATCCCTCACTATCTGCCATTTCAATGGGCCGCTAGACAGGTAAGCAAATATATATTATTTATTGTACACATACAGTTATATTGCACTTTGTTTGTCCTTCAGTAACGCTTTTTATCAAGTCTGGTGACCAAGTCTATGGCAGTGAAATTAAATACAGTTTGTGTTGCACAAATATATTTAGCCATTACTTGCAAATACTGTGGGTTCGTTCAAATTTACTTTTAGAACGATTGTTTAACGTGTAAAACTGCACAGCATGAACCCACCAAATCATTTGACAAATAGTCACATATCAGTAACATGCTAATACAACATTACATTTCACGTTCCTTGCAGCTAATTCATTACGACGACATAAAATAGTGTGATCAAACATACAGGTAGTACAATAACTAATTAATTACCTCATCCAAAATGCGACCACGTGCTTGAATAAGAACGTTTGCTTTGAGGCGTCCCATTTAAATAGTTAATTTGGGTCTTTGTACAGATTTGTATTTGTACAGACTATGTTTGCTTTGAGCATTTGACTGCAGATTGTTTTGTAAATGAGGCAGTGTAATGGAGAGTATGATCATTTCTCTGCATGTTTTTTTTTTTTGCTTTATTAGCTTTATTAACATTATAAGTAAACCTCCAGGAACATATTAAAATAATAAAATAAAATCTTTTAAATTTCTCCTTTTGTGTACATTTGTACAAGAAAAATATGACTTAATGTGCTCTTTTTTCATATTACTGTAATGGTAAGGTTCAGTTTTGGATCTTACATGTTCGTTTTAGTGCTGTCAAACGTTTAAATATTTAATCGTGATTAATCGCATTAATGTCATAGTTAACTCGTGATTAATCGCAATTAATCGCACATTTTATCTATTCTAAATGTCTCTTGATTTCTTTTTGTCCCATTATTTTTTTTTTCTCATTTTAATGCTCTTATCAATGTAAAAAAAATAGTTTTAGTTATAACCTACCACTGCAATCCACGGCATTTTGATTTCTGTGTCTGTCGCGTACTGGGTCTCATTGGTCTAAAGCCCCATCACACATAGCTATATATTAAACCTCAAACATTTTCTGCATGGCTGTGAATTTGATGCTTCATGCAGTTTTTCTCTCTAAGTGTAAATGGAAAAATGAGTTTTTCACTAAAAACTGTCACATCATGCCTGATTAGGACATACTTTTCCCTTTTTTTTGGCTGCATAACCGATTTCTAAACCTCACTGAATGTCACGGTTGTCACTGTGAAACCATTTCGGCATAATTTGGGGAGCTTGAAAAAGAGTCAGCACTGGTGTTAGTCATCTTTAATGTTTACTATCTCTCTTTTACCTGGACAGCAGCCACTGCCTGAGCTGAAAGAGGAATGTGTTGCTTTGAAAGCCTTGAGATATGGCTGGAATTTCCCCAAAAGGCTGGCGCAAACAAGACCGGTATGGCAGACATTCCCTTCCTCTAATTGGTCTTTCACAATCAAAGATAAATCCTTTTTACAAACTGTCTGGTAGAATCTCTCCAGTACTTGAAAGCAACTGGACATGGTTTTCCATTTGAATCAGACTCATAATTGAAGCGTGGCAAAGCAGAAGACGAAAAGATGCCCTTGTTAAGCAATCAAACAGTGTTTTGAACGGAAGATTCAGCCCTAGATCGTGACTGCAGTAATTAGAGAGCTTTGTGGTTATATTTGGAAGCACACTCATGCTCTGGAGGGAAAAGCTACTGCTTCTCTACTGCAGTGCATCAGCTGTTCACCTTCAAGCTGGATTTTCTGTTTTAAACGCATTAGGACCTATAACATCAGAGCCAAACGACAAAAGGAAGCGGATCATTGCCCAAAATCATCCAACGACTGTCACCCGTAAACTATTAAGTCGTTCAGGCAGTGACACACATTTTTCATGGCCTCAAACACATTCTCATTTCGCTTCGGTTGTTTGTTGACACTGTGGCTTTCAAAGTCAAGTGTCTTGTGTCGTTGGAAAGCTTGACTCAAGACGAATAAAACACACGTCTCAGATTCTTGGATTTTTCGGAAAACGTACTTTTTCGAAATAGCCCTAGTTTTTTTTTGCCCGATTGGATCCAGGTCTGATTGTCAACGTTATCAAGGAAAAGTCAGTTTCAATTGACGCTTTCACTTTTTTTTCACGTGCGTAAAGGATTGGATATTATTTGCACACACCAACACATTCATACTATAGGGTAGAACTCCTCATTCTGAGCAACTTTGCCTCTAGCACCACTGTCAATCGAACTGTTCGTTAAATATTGGAGAATATTTCAAAAACCCTCTTTCGTGGACTCATCCTAGGTTTTTGGCTCAACCTCGATAACTGTAAAAATAGTTATAGAAACACTTACCAGCCTCATCAACTCAAGCAATTACGTCATCAATGCATAATGAGAAAATATTCCTGCTATAACTGTAGTTCTATAGTAGAATTTTTTTTAACACTTTACAATAAGGTTCATTAGTTAATGTATTAAGCAACATGAATTAACAATGAGCCAAACATTTGTTACAGTATTAATTCATCTTTGTTAATGGTAGTTAAAAAAATACAGCTGTTCATGTTAGTTCACAGTGCATGAACTAATGTTAACAAATACAACCTTTGATTTTAATAACGTATTAGTAAATGTTTAAATTAATATTAACTAAGATTAATAAATGCTGAAGAAATATGGTTAATTAGTTCATGTTAACTAAGGTAGTTAACTAATGAACCTTATTGTAAAGTGTTACCAAAAAACTTAACACCGTAACACATTTTTATGGACAAAATAACTAACAGCAATGCTTGCAAATTTACATTTGTATGTGGACTTCAATTTAACTTTATTACTGGAATGTATTTTTTGTTTGTTTTTACAAACA
Source organism: Meda fulgida (assembly GCA_030578275.1). Classification (NCBI taxonomy): domain Eukaryota; kingdom Metazoa; phylum Chordata; class Actinopteri; order Cypriniformes; family Leuciscidae; genus Meda; species Meda fulgida. The sequence continues at coordinate 2,699,362 of CM060622.1, forward strand.
TCAAAATATTTGGTGTGGTTTTACAGTGAAAATGTGCACTTTTTCCCCCACGATTGGTCATTTACAATTTACTACCTACTTTTTCCTCACAACGGTTAAACAATTAGAGAAAGATTTGATTTGATAATTAGAGTCATTTCCTATTGATGTTCCCCAGTTCGCTCTACAGGGACAAGGCCGTCTTGAAGACTAAGGTTACACACAAACACATGCTTCCCCATGGTAATTATCAGATCTTTATCTTATCTACAATATTTAGTACCAGTGCCCTTGAAAGTGTGCTGATAAAAACCATGGCAAAATCACACAGCACTTAGAATGACTCTTTGTTTTACATTTCAGTGCTTCCCACAGCTAGCCCCCGGCTTTGTGCTGAGCTTGTTTTAATCTCCATAGCTCTTGTTGAGCTTATTGTTGTGCTTTTGAAAGAAGTGTATTTACACTCAGAGAGCTGTCTGTAGCCACCTCGGCTGAGCCAGACCTCTCTCAGCAGGATAATCTGCAGTCTGATCTGCTCACCCCCTACATAGGAGCCAGTTCTGCCGTCCTTGTGGCGTTCAGCGAGTGGGGGAGGAATCCTCGCTCTCGTCTCCCCATGTATGGACTAGTTCTCCGAGAGCTGAAGAGGCCCTGAGTGCCTGTGTTTATACTGAGTCCCTACAGGCTTTGTGTTCGCCGGCTATAAGATTCACTCTTTGAAAACCTCACTCGTGGAATTTTACATTTTTTGAAGATTGAAGAGGTAGCATCTCTATTATGCCGCTGTTGTCATTGTGTTGCTTCCCATAATGTGTCAGAAAGAAAATATTTTGTATTTTTACATTTCTAAGCCTTTATGAATTATCTAAGTCGATGTGAAATGGCATTCACTGGCCATTTTGTCTCCCTAATGTCTCTAATATATCTTTGTGAAAGGATATAAATGGCAAGGAAGGGGTGGGAAAAGTATTTAGAAAAACCTTATTTAAATCTTATTTTTTTTCTAGTTCAGCTTGGTTGCAAAATTTCACATTTACACTTACATCTGTGTATATCCTGAATAAGCGATTTCACAAAACAGATGTTTGCATATAGTCAAAGACTAGGTAATAGCTGAAAATATAATAATGACCCCTTTCAAAAGTTTACTTGTGCTTGATTCTTAAAGTCCCCCTGTGGTGAAAATCAAGATTTTAATGTTGTTTATATGTCTATGTGGTGTTTTTAATATGCTTTGACAAACCATGTGCAAATTCATTAATCAACACCATTGCTGAGCATTTTATATCCCTTAAAACTCATCTTTGATCACCAAAATGACATGTTTAAACTTTTTTTTTTCCTTGAAAAAAGAATGTCTTCCTGTCTTAAAATAGCTTGAGTGTAACCCGACACCCTTGCCTCATTGCGTATGCATGTACTCTTAGACTTATGAATTTACACATGGTTTGTCTTAAAGCATATTAAAAACACCACATAGACATATAAACAACATTAAAAACGTGATTGTCCCCCAGGTGGACAAAAAATAAATTCAATTCAGATTCAATGTATGTTTTCTAATAACAACTCTCGTAATCTCGTGCAATATTGCTTCTAGATTAAGTGCATGTTGTTTTATGGCTATTTAGATATTTTCACTGGAAAACAAGACCAAATACTGCTTAAGGAGTTGATTTTTTTGCAGTGCTTCCGTGGCTCTGTGTCTAAAAAGAAACCATATGTCACAGAGTGCACTCATAAGTGCTCCTGACACGTTTACTTGTAAAAGCAGTGGCCGTGTGGAGGTGTGCGATACACTCCTCTGATGGACTCTGCGTGTATTAATGCTTTGTGGCGTTGGACTGGCAGGTTTCCAGAGCTGCTCAATGAGGCAGCACTCAGTCTGCTGAGCTCTTTCTGCCTCACGTCACTGTTTATTCTTCCCTGCACTCCAGCAAACCAGCTGAGCGTCGGGAATAAACTCCATCGGCTTTCTAACTCTGTACTGTGTCCACAGATACCGTGCCAGTCTAGTCCTTAACACCCAACAGATAACCTTCCCACCCGAGAACCCATTTTGATGATTACCAAGAGCGTTTAATTCCACTGTCTGTGCGCACAAGCCTTTAGGGAGTCAAATTGACCCAGTTTCTGTGTGAATCTACATTTAGACTGGCTCCGTGGGCCAAAATCATCTATCCTTGATCTCGCCCTCATAAACAAAACTGCCGATATAAATCATCCATTGCTGGTTTCCTGTCCCTTGAGTGAACAGTGCTTTTTAAAGCGTGTGTCCTCTACTGATTACTCATTATCTTATAGCCATTACTTGATATGCTTTGTACATTGTAGTTATGTTCATTAATTGATATGCTAATATAGTGATTCTCACCTGGTGGAACGAGACCCAACAGTGTATTGCCGGTGTGTTTCTATTGGGTCACACATTGCAGGTAAGCTAAATGCAAACAATCGTATAGTCATGCATAGGTAGGGTAGCAAAAAAATGCTTATCTTTTAAAAGGGCAGAGAAAAAGCTTCCAATATCTTTTGTTTTTGACTTAAACGACCATTTCAGCGCTAGTTCATCTGTCCCTTGACAGATCCTAATATAAACCGTTCTGCATCTTCTCAACCTTGAAAACCATTTACTAAACTATGCAATGTTTAAAAACACTTACTAGATCTGCCCATTGTTTTTCAATTGATTAATTCATTGGCATATAACATAATTAATTAAAAATAATTGAATATTTTTGCTGAGAAAAGCCCCCATTTGAAGATAGTAAAAGACATTATTGTGGCAGACAAATGAAACGCATACTAGACAGCTGGCATGTGTACACAAGCAAACAGACATCTTCAGGATTTGTATTTGTGTGTCTGTTTTTCACGTCCCATCTGTGCATTAAACTGAAATTTAGAAGACTGAGAGTTTAGAAACTAGAAGATTTTAGAAGAAAACTGAGAAACCAAAAGCTCAATGTTGCTGTTTGGGCTGTGCAAAAATACATTTCAATGTTAGTTGTAGAAAAGATTAACCTTTTAATATGGTTGAATATCTCTCTTCACAAAATATTTTTACTGATCATTTAAAAAAAAGTACATACCAATAATGCCACAGGAATAGTGTGCATTCCTAATCATTGTTTATTTTAGTTTTTTTTGTTTGTTTTTTGTTTGTGCAAAAATCACTATTTACTGCAAAATTATCATCCTTTATATCTGTGTATAAAATCATCCATCACTGTCAGTTTTGCACTGTGATTAGTTTGGGCTGTCTGTATTATTAAAAAGTGCCAAATTACTGCCTTTTCAAATACACACCTGAAAGACAGGGATTCACATGCAAAAATGCTGCTTAACACAGCTAAACTGCTTTTTGTGAAGCTTGTGTGAAGTTTTTAAGCCCATTACTACCAAACCATATGTAGATAAATGGCAGAACAGAAGCAGAGTCACCAGTGGTTTTGTATTTTGGACCCAGCGTTTATCGGCACTACTCTAATCATTTTATCATAAGCTATTAAAAAAAAAAAAAAAACTTATCTGTCGACTAATTTTAAACCTATATGTCTCTGTGTTAGTAAAACATTGTGTGAGTCACTTCCTGCTAGATTGAATTGTTCACCTCAAATGTTTTAATATATGTCGTGACAACAAACCATTTATCAGTGTTCCTCCCCCACAGCGTGAAAGTGTGTGTGTCTGTCAGTGTCTGTCAGTGTCTGTTTGTGTGTGTCTTGTGTGTGTGTGTGTGTGTGTGTGTGTGTGTGTGTGTGTGTGTGTGTGTTTGTGTTTGTGTTCACTCTCTGGCTCATGCTTAAATCGAAGCACAACCATGGCGGCGAGTGCAACCAGTGCTTAGCCTCTGCAGGGAGATATCAAGCAAAGCAAGCCAGCTGAGCGCGAGCCCTGGATACGGTCAGAGTGTGTGTGTGTGTGAGAGGGGGTAGTGCAGCTCAATTTCCATTTTTATTAACAATCCTGTTACCTCTGTCAGGGAGACGGATGGACGGGAGCTGGTGGATCAATGTCACTCTCCCTCCAGCATGCCAAAGAGCCACAGCACAAGCAAACCATTAACTGCTTCCTCTCCAACCCCTGTCCTGTGCTCAGCCCACAAGGAACAGCTATAAATACTGATTATGTTACCTTTCTCAAGGTCTTATCAAAGGAGCAATACTCCTTAACAGGCACTACAATGCAATTTTCTTGCCATTACACTGCAGGTAATTGATTGTTCAAGTGCTTGCTGTTAAGTTAATTAATGGCTGTTTTTAAGCAACACTATTGCTATTGCTCATACAGGGGATTAGAGGTTTGTTCAAATCCCTAAATCTGAGTATTAAACTTCGTTGCATAAACTAATTGTGTTTGTGGTACGGACATTAATGATTTTTGCTGAGAAAAGCTCCCAAATTGAAGATAGTTCAAAGACATTATTGTGGAAGACAAGTAAAGCATTGACTTGACAGTATAAAAAGTGAAAACGCAGTATTAACTTCCCTGAATACTCAAGGAACCAAATAGCAATGTGCTAAAAACCACCCTATCAAATGCATAGGAAAGTCGCAAAGAAATAGAAGAAGCTGAAGATCTTTGCTTCCCTGTTGTGATGCACATCCAAGTGAAACAGATTATCGAAAAAGAAAAAAAATGGAGGGGACTTGGTTACGTACATCGTCGTTGATTGGGTGGAGGCAGATCTGAATGCAAGATTGCATTCGATTGTCAAAAAAAAAGGGGGGGGGGGGCAGGGTTTAAGTGGACTAAGTATACGTCACCGGAAGATCGAGTTATAACAATTTGATTAAAAATTACGAGGTCAAAACTAATTTAACACGCTGCTATGCAACTGCTATAAACCACCCACAACACCGTAATGCTGTGTTTCATGATCAAACACTGTTCAAGTTAATTTAAGAATCTAGTTTATTAACTTTGTGCAAAATCTGGGAAGTTATTCTGCTTATTTTACTGTCGTTTTTCATTCTTAACAGAAATAACTGCAGGAAGATGAACAGTTGGAGAAGTGTTCGGAAAACCTCTCCTGCTGGTTTTTGATTTGTGACTCTTATGCCAACAAGAAGAGGACCCCTGTCAGTTAGTGGGGATAATTTCTTCCCAGAGAGCCATTCATTCTGAAGTCTCAAACTGTAACAGAACAAACCATGATGGGTTTTGCATGCACAACGATGGATTTAGATCTGTTTTTGTGTGTCGACTTAACTATAATTTTTGGGAGCAAATTTGTACCCAGCAGTGACCAAAATCTCCAAAAACCTCGCTTTAGGGGCGCCCTCATTTGTAAATCTGGTATAAAAATAAAGTAATTGAAGTTTTTTTTTTTTAAATGCAAAAAGTTTTGTGTAGGTTTGGGGAAAGGGTTAGTGTAAAGGGAGAGAATAATGTTTGCACAGTATAAAAACCATTATGTCTATGGAATCACCCCATTTAGATGGCTAAGTAAACGTGTTTGTGTGTGTGCGCGTGTTCGCTGAGCTTGACTACTCTCACAATGATGGTGGCGAAAGGTTTGTATCCCTTCCATGCTGATCACCAGCCCCAACAACTGCATGACCCATCTTAAAGAGTCCTTACATGTATTAGCTGTAGCCTGACATGGTTGATGTCCCAGTTTCTTAACTAGCTTAACCCCCTAAATGTCCTTAGTTAACCAGCTTCTATGCTATCTATTCTGGTTGAACAGCTTTACCAGCAAAGCTTTGGTGGTGAATAGCATGGTTATCACCACCAAACCAGAATAAACCAACCAGGATCAGTATGGAAATGAATACTTGTCCAAGCTTGTCTATAAACCCTTGCTTCATTTCCTGCACACTATCGACCTTATTCTGTGTGGAGGCCATATTTGATTTTAAGCACCAAAGCTCTAAGGCATAGTACAGTACATTTGTTCTATAAGTCATACTGTTGTGTTCCTTAATTTCAATCAGGATGGTTTTCCAAAAGAGGAAAACAATCTCAGGATAACATAGACCAACTTATTGAACATCTATCTCACAGCCTCAAATTAAATATGAATCTATCCTCACTAAGGTACGTTGGAAGGTATGTACAGTATACAGGTGAAACTCAAGAAATTAGAAAATTGTGCAAAAGTTATAATTTTGATGATTATGGCTTACAGCTTAAGAAAACCCCAAATTCAAAATCTCAGAAAATTAGAATGTTACATGAAATCAATAAAAAAAAGGATTTTAAATACAGAAATATCGGCCCTCTTAAAAGTATAATCATGCATAGTTATATTTACTAAATATATTAGTTTCACCTTTTAATTTGAATTACTGAAATACATGAACTTTTGCACCATATTGTAATGTTTCGAGCTTCACCTGTATGGTTTTGTACGTCTTATTCATTTGTCCTCTTTTAGTCTAGCTCTGTACCAGCCCACACACACATACACACATCTCCATTTGCCCTTGCAGCAGGGAAGGTTCAACTCGCCCTCCCCCCAGAGAGCAGATTTGCACTTGAGCTGTCCGTTAAACATGCTTTGCTGGGTTGCCATAGGAGGGCTGAGCACAAAGGCACTGGTCCTGACCCCCGAGCGGCTGTTAGCAGGGCTCCTGCGGTCTCGAGGAGAGAAAGAGAGGCGCCAACATCGAGCTTAAAAACTCTCAGGAAGCTGTCAGTACTGACACATTTCTCCCTCTGCACTGCTGCACATATATGCAAATCTCAGTGCCTCAAAAACACAGCACCAGATCAGCCTCAATTTATTCCCCCCTTCTGTTTCTCTCTCCTCCTCTCTCTCATCCGCTTTCTTTTGCCGCTGCTCTACTAATGAAGATTTTCTTGCCCTGCCTCCCCCTCGCAGGAGAGAAGTGGGACAGAGAGCTCAGCAGTGTTTGAGTGTGGGGGAGCGGTCATGTACTCAAGTGTTTCTCATTAATGAATGATAATGGAGCCATCATATCTCATGTAAAGAGCTCTGTGACTAATTGTGCTACACTGTTTGTTGGGAGTATCTGCTTGATCTCTCTTCTAAAGGCTTTAGTGAGTCACCGTCAACATATATGTGAGATTTTCTCACCTGGATTTAGTTCTGACTCGCTGTTTTGTTTGATTATTGTTTACAGAGACCAGCTGGCTGTATTTCAGTGGTAGCTTTAGCTTGTTAAAAAAACAGTCTGCAATGGTACTTTCATGGTTTTGGGCGTGTTTGGTCATTGTGGACATTGTTAATACCATGTACTATCTTGGCCAGGACACTCCCGTTAAAGAGATTTTAATCTCAGTGAGTCTTCTTTCCTGGTTAAATAAAGGTAAAAAAAAAAATGTTAATACAATTTTTTGAACAAGCTACTGCTACCATTGTGTGTTACATTGTAAGGCTGAATAATTACAAATGCCTAATTATAATCTTTCTGATAATGGTACCATGGTGATATCATATATATCGTAGATGTGGTATCATGGTAATAGCATGGTATTCTTTGATACGTTGATAAGTCCCATTCAAAAACACCAATATGTTTCTTGTTTATATCACTTTAAAAGTGAAGCATGTACAAGAACAACAAAGGGCCTAAGACAGAACCTTGTTGAACTCCATACTTTCTTTTGTATGTTTTTCTGTGATGTCAACATAAAATAAGGCTGAAACACTACTTGTGCTTAATAATTATTTAACCGGTTAGCATGACACAGAGTAAAATGTAATGTCATGGTTAACATTGTACCATGGTTTTATGGACATGGATGATTTCTTTTGACTTGGTGTTGCAGTAATTGTATGAGATCTATGGACATGGTCATATGTTTTTGTGATATGGTATTGTGTTAATGGCTTGTTTCTTGATGAGGGTCTAACAATGGTACCATGGTAATATCATATATTATGCACATGCTATAATAATACCATACCAATACCATCCAAAAACACCAATATGTTTCTTAATATCATATATGGATAGATGTTTTGTATATAATCTGGGTAGATTCTTCTAATGATGTCTACATTGCTCTATGGAGCGGACTGAGTATGGTTGTGATTGAGAATGAGTTTAGTCGTGGCTCCAGCAGAAGCCCTGGATCTGTGCTCAGCCCCAGGCTCTTGTGCTGACAGAGAGGGGAGGTGATTAATTGCCTTGGAGGGAACAGTTGCAGGAATTATTAATGGCTGCAGGATTAATCTGTTTTCTTTGGTTGGCACATTAGTATGGGCGACCCTGGTGGCTGGAAGATTTTTCTCTTGGTCTGGAGCTCCCTGGCAGCTAGTAGGACTGAGCTGTGTCTTTCTTTTCATCAGTCTTTTTTCTTTGTCTTTCTCTTCATGTGTCTGAAAAATCCCCATCCTCAGCTGGCTGTTTCTGCAAACTCTAAACTCTGTGAGGCAGGTGGAATTGATTAATGTCACAGCATATTAGGGAAAGGGCTGTAAACACTGTGTGTCCCTGTTTTAATGGTCCAAGCACTGCAATTTCTCAGCATACCTGTCCTTGTCTGTGTGTGGGTTTGCATCTAAAATGGTAAAATGCATTGTTTTTTTTATGGAACATGTTCAACTCTTGGCTACAAGCCTCATACCCTGGCCTCCATTGGCAGAGGTTGGGGGACTCGAGCTACATGACTTGACTTGACTCGAGTCTGACTTAAGTTGCAATTTTAAAGAGTTGTGACATGCTTGACTAAATGAAGAAAATTATCAGACTTGATTTTGAATTGAGAACCAATGACTCGAGACTCGACTTGACTTGAACTGCACGACTTGACAATTACTTTTTAACAACTGTAATTAAATTGTTTTTTAAATACTGATAAACAAATGGCAAGCCACAGAACCAGTCAGAAAAAAATTGCAGGGCACCAAATAGAGAAGGTAGAAGACAATCTCCCAAGATCGTTGCTTTTGGATATAAACACTTCAAAATGGACCATATTCATTAAAAGATTTGCTGTATGCACAATTTGCAATACCAGGATATCAGACACGACCAACACAACCTTTAACTTTCTCAACTTCAAAAAGGAAAGGTATGTAAGCTAACCTGTTCATTATAGTTAAATTGACTAATATCTAGAGAGAATAATGTGCAAAACAGCATGCTTCTTTATGCAATATTATGTTTTCAAATGTAGCTGAAGGCTGCCAATAGACTAAAATGATTCTAAACAACGAATCTCTTGTTTTGTAGTTGACGTGATGTTGAACTTTAAACTTGGTTTTAAATGAATCGGTTCATTGATTCAATGACCCATTCATGAACAGTCTATTCAAAGGGGCAGTTGTGGGGCCTTGAGGCTCCAGTATACTTTGAGGAACAAACTTGTGTGACATAATTTCGAACAAAATTCGGCCAAAATAAAGTTCATTTCTGGAGTTGGAAACAGCATGCCAAAGTGAACTTGCCAGAAAAGTTCGCGCCGGCTGGTAAACGCCTTCAAACTTCCATTGGTCGGTAGCAATTACGAAATATTTAGGTGTGGCTCTGTGGCTCTACCTTCTTTGTGAACAACTTCTTCAGGTTATTTCTTTTGTCCGTTCAGGTCAGACGCAAGTAAAACGGACACACTGGAGAGACGTTTCATAGTAGAAACTGAAGTTGTAACTAATTGATAGAGATTGATTTTTCATGTTTAATTGTGTAAAGCTGCTTGCTTTTAAATAATCTATTGTATAACGTGCTATATAAATACATGTGAAGTGACTTTATTGGAGTGCCGAAATGCAGATCTTGTGCAAACATACCCACATCGCTATGATCAGATGCTTTCTGAACTGCTTTTTTCTCACCGCTTTTACTTTTTTTTTTTTTTTTTTGAAAGGATAGCTTTTTTAATAATGGACAAACACATTTTACCATATTTAAGTATATTCAGCAGAAAGCTGTTTAGATTTCCAGAGAATTCTGGCCTTCATTCAAAGTGCTGATTTTTCCTCGCCTCTTGCTTGTTTGTTTGGTAGATAATTTGGGTAATGTGTTTATACTTTTTTCTGATAATAAAAGTATTGCACTCTCAGCTCTCTTTTAACATATTTGATGAAATAAGTGCACAGATTCCATGTGGACCTATTCAAAATTTTAATTTTACTCAAATTCTGCAGCAAGATAAGTAGTTGAGTAAATTCCATCCGATTAAAACCAGCTGAGAGTCTCTTCTTTCCGGAGACTTGTGTGCATTGAATTTACTGCAGTGAGGGAGCTGTAAGTGTCTGTGAGCATTCATGACATGCTCTAATCATTAAGGTACTTAGAGTTAGATTGGAAAAACGAGCTGGATTTCCCCAGACTGTGATGTGATTCTCCCTTGGCACTTCTGTGCGTTATCCATGATTTAGACCCTCAGAGTTTGTCAGATCCTGCAGTGAACAGTGATTTGTTTTATAGGCTTTTACTTGACTCACTATTACATATGAAACATCAAATCTTTATTACATTATTATTTCTAGTCATATATCCAAGCTCATCTTAAGTGATTAACATTGATAATACCTCTGGAGCTAGATCACAACACTCCAGCTGTCTGTGTTTATTACCCCAACTGAGTGAATGTGTTGATGTCCCTCCTCCCACCCTTTACTGCCCATGGCTACAAGACAAACAGCCTTTTCAGGATCCGATATGATTGAACACAACAAAAACAAGGGAATGCTTTCTACTGTAGGGTTCCTTTGAGGATCTCCAACAATGAAATCCATCCTGAACATTTATAATACTATTGGATTTCTGGCATCTGTGGTCTTCTATGGAGAAACGTGAAACATTATATATATATATATATATATATATATATATATATATATATATATATATATATATAATTAAAGACTTTAATAATATCAAAGAGATAGTCTACTAGAAAATGAAAATCCTGTCTACTAGAAAGAAATGATTGGTCGTCTAGGAATTACATTTATTAATGCACTCAGCTAACTGATATTCCATGTGGTAGTTTTTTAGTTAGTTTTATCAGCATAAAAGTAAAAGCTAATGCCATGTTTTCTCATAATATCATGTAAAGGGAGTGTGTACAAGGAGAATAACAAAGGGTCAGCGACGGATCCTTGTGGCACTCCATACTTAACTTACAGTATATTGGTTATCAGTGAAAAACAAGTTTCTCACGTGAAACTATTTTATGTATTTAAATAGAAATTAGAATATAGTGCACAATAATATACGTTGTACAGACCACTTTTATGGCATTGTTTTGTCCTTTTTGAGGTTTCTGTTGAATGGAAAAGAACAATCAGATCGGACATTCTACTAGATGACTTATTTTTAGGTCTATTGGTTCCAGTAAAGTTACATTTTACTTGCACAAAAAAATAAAAAAATCTACCCTTAAGTTTCCAACAAACAGTTACAGTTCTTCGAATGAGCCCAGGGTGGTTCAATGTGTTATTTTTCTTTGTTTTGTTTTGTCTTGTTTTAGACTATGTGCAGTCTTGTTAGATGGGAAGATTACATAAGTTCTGGAGTTCAGTACTTGATCTGAGCGTAGGTAGTTGGAGAAAAGCCAGATGTGCTAGATGATGGAGTTCCAGCAATGCTCTGCACCTATTGTTGGGCTGGCTCCCTTGCTGCAGTATGGGTAATAAACTGCTTCACAACAGCCCCCTAACAATCAATGGGAAATTATCTTGCCAGATCGATGTCTGGGCTTTCAGAAGTTGCCTCACCAGCCAATGCAGAATACTGGGACTCAGCATCTCTACGCAACCATTGGGTGGAGAAATACATCTCCATTAGATGTGTTTGTGCTGTGATGTTTCTTTGTAGTTATATAGGGTATGTTATTTTTAGATCTCTCTTAAATTAAGGTTTTGATTTCAAATTGATTCTGGAATAGTCTTAGCTGATTTCAGATGTGCATCTATTGCTCAGTTTGTTTCGAAAAAGTATGTTATGTCAAAGAAAACAAATCTCTTTCTCTGTTTGTTGACCTAATTGATCTGTTCATTCATGTATTGGTAGCGGGAACATTCTCTTCTTATGGGTTTGTGACCGTGTGCTTTGAAATAGCATTCAGATGCATGCTCTGAACAATTGTTTACAGGTTTTTGCTTTCCCGGAGCCGCAGGTTTAATAGGACGAGACAAACAAAAAGACAGCATCTGATAAGCTGGCTTTAGCGTATGTCGTGTTTCGTGACTCAAATTTTGGTCAGGTAACAGCTTTCATCAGCATGAGCTGTTTGAAGTGAGCCAGACTTTGCAGTCGTTGCAGGTTGACAGATGCTAGCGCTGTACATCTTGTGCTGAATGCTGCCAACTGATCTGAAAAGCGGCCGGCTAAGATCAAGGGGTGGAATTGAGAGTCTTTGCTTTCCCACAGAACAGAGATGCTGATGCCAGCCAGATCAGCATCATCTCCTTTGCTATCGATCGAGTGGCTCCAGTTTCAGAAGTGAAGACTGCTGAGAGCCTGGTACTGGCGGCTCTTAGCTACAGTAATGCAGCATTAGGAATCACAGAATCTGAAGAAACTGACACTAGCCTAAAATATTAGCCTGAAATTGAGATTTATTGAGCATTTGCAGTTCTTGAAGATTAATTCTGGCACTGGAATACTGGATATGTTAAATAAAACTACTGTTATTCTGTAAAATTTTGAACAGTTAAATGTTTAATATTATTTGTTTTTTAAATGCAGGGAACACTTCGACTTAATTTGACAAAATCGCTTCATTCTGTTTTCCTCTACCGAAGCAAGGATGACTTTCCTAATGAAGCTCAACAAATATGCAATACCACCGAAGAGTGAAGCAAAGAAGATACCAGATGCTGCGGCATTAATATAACACATATATATTACACTTTTATTCCTTGCAAGATTAACTGCATTTGGAAAGAAAAATAATACATTTAGACTTCATAGGGAATTTTTAGCAAATTTAAAGTTATTAATCATTCTAAGAGCTAAAAAAAAACAAAAAACATTAGATTAGTCATCAATGCAATACTTTACTCTATTGACATCCCTACAGAACGCTTATTCTGTCATTTTAATAAATCACATTCAATGGAAAGTTGTACATCATTCTAGGAAGAAAATTGAAGCTCTCTGAATGCTAGTTGGTTGTTAATCTGTATTCTCAGAATTGTTTTCTCTTTACACTAAACAAATGAACTATTCTGTGAATGCAACATCTAGATTTCCAAGCCTGTCCCTGAGTAATGATGTATCAGTGTGACTTTT